>JAOTAX010000198.1:27454423-27468878 GCA_025629825.1 Erythroxylum guanchezii | reverse complement strand
TATATATATGTGCATGCATGCAAGGCATGCAAAAGTGCAACTTTGTTTTATATCCAATCAATCCCCTCGCCGCGCCCGCCACCCATTCCCTTGGTCTCTCTCAGTCTTAAGTATCCAATAACCAACAATGTCCATCGATCTTCTCCTTCCCTTATTCTGCTTTCTTGCAGCTCAAGCAAGTAGTCTTGCAGTTCCTCAAGAACTCTACAACTTCTCACAGAACCTCATCACCTTTGATGACACGGCCACTACTATATCGCCATCGTCTTCTGATTTTCACATTTCTTGGACCTCTCGAGTCTTCAGCCCTCAGCCTTCAAGTCCTCTGGTGCCTGCCTTCTTCATTCTAGGTGACTCTTCAGTGGACTGTGGTACTAACAACTACCTTGGAACCTTTGCTCGTGCAGACCGCCCTCCTTATGGCAGAGACTTTGACACTCACAAACCCACAGGAAGGTTCTCCAATGGCAGAATCCCTGTTGATTTTCTTGGTATCTTCTATTTCCCCTTATCTTTATACGCAATGTGAAATGTACGAAGAAACAAGAAAAATCAAATCTTGAGTTGTTACTTGCCTTGTCTGTTTGTTATCTGATTTTCAAGAAATGGACACTTTTCTTTTGGTATGCTCTATTTGGCGCTGAGAAAGTAGCCAAAAGTCAATTGTTTGGCCAAGCAGTGTGACATGTCTGTCCCCAGATTTTCTTGAATTCGTTTATAATTGACACCTTTTTCTTCCTAAACAGAAACAATTTTTGTGATAGTAAATTTCCAAAAAGAAAGAAAGAAAAACCTTTTTTTGATAATATCGTGGCAAAACTTACCAAGATTATTTATAATGCTTCAGCTATGTTGGAGCTTTGCTCATTGTGTTGGTTACTTGCTTTGAATGCCCTGATCAGCCTCGCGTCTTGGACTACCATTAGTGCCGAGTTATCTTGGGCAGAATGGAACTGTTGAAGACATGATTCGAGGAGTGAATTATGCGTCTGCTGGTGCTGGAATTATATTCTCCAGTGGATCAGAAATGGTATGCTTTTTGTTACTTGTTTCTATGCTTATTTACATTTAGAATTTCCCATGCCTCAGGCTCGATTTTCAGTCTCATATTCTCAAGTACAGGACTTTATTTGGTGTCTTGGTATCATGTACTTACAATCACTTAATTAAATATCTCGAAAAGTAAGGGTATAATTTCGCTTCAATTTGTATTTCTCCAGGGTCAGAGAATCTCCTTCACACAGCAAATTCAGCAGTTTGCAGATACTTTTCAATCATTTATTTTAAGCATGGGTGAAGATACTGCAACTGAACTTATATCAAACTCAGTCTTCTACCTTTCAATTGGAATCAATGACTATATTCATTACTATCTGCTTAATGTTTCTGATGTGCAAAACCTTTACCTACCTTGGAGTTTCAACCAGTTCTTAGCATCCTCATTAAGGCAGGAAATTAAGGTATCAAACCTATTCTTTTTTTTCTCTTCAACAGTACTACTTTGTGTTTAATGATCTGTAGCTAATGACTTGCTTTATTCTCCCTCCTCAATGAGTGCCGTTTAGCAATATTTACCAGTTTCTGTTCCTAGGTAATATCTTTTATCTGCAACTTAAATTCCAACGTTGGTGCAGAATTTGTATACCATGAGTGTCAGGAAAGTGGTGGTCATGGGGCTGCCACCTATTGGTTGTGCTCCTCACTACTTGTGGAAGTACAAAAGCCAGAATGGAGAGTGCATTGAGGAGATAAATGACTTGATTATGGAGTTCAACTTTCTCATGAGGCATATAGTTAAGAAGCTTGACCAGGAGCTTCCTGATGGCAAAATCATCTTCTGTGATATGTATGAAGGTTCCATGGATATATTTAAAAAACATGAATTTTATGGTAATAAAACCTATTTTTCTTTCCTATATTTAGTTTCTCCTTAATTTGTGGCATTCACATCTCGTACTTATATAATTCTGTTCATTCAGGATTCAATGTTACTACAGATGCTTGCTGCGGGTTAGGAAAGTATAATGGTTGGATTATGTGCATTTCACCACAAATGGCTTGCAGCAATGCTTCCAACCATATCTGGTGGGATCAATATCATCCGACCGATCAAGTGAATGCCATTTTAGCAGATAATGTGTGGAATGGATTGCATACAAAAATGTGCTATCCCATGAGCTTGGAAGACATGATTGCTCCTAAGGGAAGATAGACCAACGGAGAATTTCTGATTTCTGGCAGAACACTTTATCTTTGCATATTGTATTCCATATTTCTGGTTCATCACGTGCTTCTTAGAAGAATAAATTTCATATGGTTTCTACATAGATTGAAGAATAACATTGTGTAATATTAGGAAGAAGTACCACATGAAGCATGGTATGGTATGGACCAAAACAGTTGCTAGCCATATTTTGGTTGAAGGGTCATAGTTGGAAGTGCTTCTGTCATATAGGAAATGGAGTTTTGAAGGAATTTGTAAATCTTTGGGTCTCTGAAACGGATTATCATCCAATCTTCCAGCTTTACAAGTCCTTTCAGAGAAAGGCTTCTTGTACTTAGGCTTAGTAAAAGAAAAACACAAAAAGTGATTACATGTATAAGCAAATAGTAGGCAATCGCAGGGAAGGACAGGATTAAGTGTTCTTTCTTGACTAGTATACACGAAAGATTCAGTCTTAACACTTGTCTTCAATATCTGGGCTCACAACGAAACTAGGAAAAGTAGTTGTAATGTCCCTGCAACACTGAAATCCTATCAGTGAGGTTCTTACGAGGTGATGCTATATTTGGAAGCCAAAGCGTGAGGCGTAGTGTAAATTTGAACTTGAAAGTATCCATCAATAAGATGCGTCCAACAATTGAAATAAGGATTCTATGCAGTGAATTGCGAAGAAGAAATAAACTATCTATCAAGAGTTTATGAATTGATTTCTTCAGCTGCACTCAAAATATTTGGGGGAGAATGTGGAGTTACTTACTTCAGGTATGGAACAGTCATATGCTTCAGCAACAATGGATTGTGAATTACAAACTCCTTCCACTCTTCCATATCAATCTTCCCATCCCCTTTTTTGTCAACATCCATAAATGTCTGCACAAAGAAAGGTAAAGTTTATAATCGAAATCCATTTTGTACCATGAATTGTTTTGACCACCTGCGGTCCTGCTACTCTTTACCTTACGAATAATAGCTTCAATAACATCATCTGGAAAGGTCAGATCTGATTCATCTAAAAGTGCCAAAATTAACTGCTTGACCTGTTCACCAGGTGCAATCCATAATACTCCCATCGGATAAAATTAAAAAGCATATTTGATTTCTTCAGTAGGCCTCAATTTTGTGGCATTGTCTATAGAAAATCAGGTACTGCTCTTGAAGGAATTCAGGTTGAGTGACACTTAGGTTGGAAGAAACATTTTTTTTCTTTTTTTTGTTTGAACTTTTAAAAAGAAACCAGTCAAGAAGAGTTTCTCTTTTGTACAACACTTTCTACGGGTAGATTTTCGTTACCTCCTTCTGTTGAATGTAGCCAGTTTGACAAATGTCATACAAATGAAACGAAACTGCGATATTAGATAATCCAATGTTAATGACGTTGGCAAATAAGTATGCGCTCTTTGTGGAAAATATGCCAAAAACAAAATTCTTACAAGCAACTTTTTCTGCTTGGGGTGCTTCTGGGTGGAAGACATTTAGAGATAGAACAAATTCCTCGAAGTCTATTACTCCATCGTGCTTGAAATCGAACAATTGGAAGATCTAAGAAATGAAAAGTTCGTTTCAAGTTTCAACTATTGTTGATTTTGGATTTTATGGACTAGTTAAAATAGAAGAAGATGGTTACCCTGTCTGCAAGGAGACTCTGCTTCTTGTTAATTCTGAATAAGCCAATCCAAAACTCTTCCTGAATGAACGAAAGGATTATTGTTTTTGGTACAACTAAAACCAAACCAAGATTATCGTTTTTGGTACAACTAAAACCAAACCAAACGATACTTTGCTAATAACCCCATCATCTGTTATGGAACTGCTTAACTTCCTAAATAGTTCATACAAAGCTCCAATTTCAGCTTCGTTAACTGCAAAAAAAAAAAAAAAAGATTAAAAATGAGTGCAACGTCAAGGAAACTGCAACCTGTACAGATAATAAACTTACAATAAGTCTTGGTAGCAAGATCAGTTCTTCGTTCACTTTTAAGCCGATGCTTCACACAAATGCAACCCATCAATGAAATTCCTCAGAGACGGAAATACTATATCTTAATCTTAGACATGCAAAAGATTATATACTTTGCAACATTGGTTTGCGGGAACAGGCTGGTGTGGTGGGTTCCAAATTTTCGGTTACGTCAACTTCGCGTCAATTGTCAGTGGATACCTCCAGCTCTGCGTGTCTATGCAATGCATGCCCTACTTGTGGTACTTTTACGAACGATTTTTGCGCCTCCATATGGAGAGGAGAAAAAAAGCCATGTCATGTAATGCTTATGGGCATCTACAGAGTTTTTCTTTTGACTTTTCAGTGAGGCCAATTTGGAACGCGAGGAAACCAGATGCCGCTCCGTCGGTGCATATTTAATCAGCAAGGTGATATTCTGACGCTAAGTCCATAACAAATATGCCATAAATTGCGTCCATCACCGGTCTCTTTGTGTTCTTTTTAGAATATTTGAAATATGCCTTTCTAGACTTCACGAATGTTGCAAGGACATGGCAAATGTGCCCAGGAGGTGCATTGTGATTGTACCGTGCCTTCTGGCCTTGTAACTGCAGATGAAGCTGACAGTACAGTTTTCTATACCCTTCCGAAAGAAAGTTAAGAATCTGATACTACAGCATAATTTTGCGAAGCAAATTTGTCGTTGCACAAAACATTAAATCTCAATTCAAAATTTTAAGATAATATCTTATAAGGCATATCATATCTTTATATATAATTCATTTCAGTCTTTATGTCTTTTTTTGACATGGAAATGCTTTACTTGTAAATTTCTAACATTTCCTCCTCACAAGTGAATTCATCAATATTGGACTAGCTTTCCCCCAACCCATAGCTAATATGAAATTATATGAATCACTGCTTATCTAACTCAAATTTGTGAATCTCTATTCATCAGACTTCGTTAACTTAGCTCTGTAACTAATTGATTTGTTATACTTTAGTGACAATTATTTAAAGACATTATTTATCATACACATAGATGCATATGATAAAGTCATGAGATAAATGTTGATGTGTTGAGAGACTTTCTTTGTTTTTGAAGATCATGGTTGACTTGGTATGTTATTTTCTGTTTTAATTTTTTCTAAAAGCATGTTTTTCTTCAGTCAAAATTAATCCTTGAATCAAGGAACAACATCAATTAGTTATTGAAATAAAAAGGTTGAGATATGTATAGCTCAAATCTCTCATTTGGATTTTTGAGTTTGTATATATTTAGTTCAGTGGAATGAAATCAATGTGCTTTTAGAGAGAAAAGTTTTTGAATTTTCTCAAATTATTTGTTCTTATTTTCTACAAATAATATTAGAGCTCTCTTCTTAAGGGGCTGTGAGGTTTTTCATTGAATGTGAGTGTGTGAGCTTAAACACTCCAGAGTTAAACACCAGTGAAATTTTCTAAATAGCCTCAAGTCATTTTTTTGCTCCTATACCTCCTATTTTTACAGGGGAAAACTATCATTTTTAGGCTGTGAAAATGAAAACTTATCTCAAGGCTTATGACCTCTAGACAACAACTGAAATTAGAGTAGATCCTCCCTTTGCCATAAAATCCAACTTTGGCTCAAATCAAGCAAAATAGTGAAGTTGTAGCAAAGAAACCAATGGTTCTTTCATGTATTCACTCGACTGTGTCAAATGTTATTTTTACAAGAATTATGGCTTGAGAGATTGCTAAGGAGGCTTGGGATAAATTGAAGGAGGAGTTTGAAGGTAATGAGAGGTTAGACCATTCAAGTTGCTTACTCTAAAAAGAGAATTTGTAATGTTATGATAGAAGGATGTGGAGACTATAAAGGATTATTCCTCAAAGCTTATGCAAATTGTGAATTAAATTCGGTTATATAAGGAGGCCTGTGAAGATTTTAAGGTGGTGGAGAAAATGTTGATTAGATTGCCTGATGTATTCGAGTCTAAAATCTCAGTAATTGAAGAGTCAATGACTTTAAAAGGACGTTAATTGCGGAACTAATCAGTAAGTTCCAAGTTTAAGAACAAAGAACCTCTATGTGGTTTGACGAAATCACTGAAGGAGCACTTATGACAGTGTAAATAGGCAAGAAATATAGAGGAAAAGGTGGAAAAAAAATTTAATGGTGACAAGCAAAACAAGGGCAAGGCTTTAGTTGAAGGTTTAAAGGAGTCTTCTAGAAAGGGTAAATTCTCGCCCTGTTGAATTATAAAAGAACCAATTATCTTGAAAAGATTGTTTGCACAAAGGTAAACCTTAATACTAGTGTTGATATTGTAAGAGGCATGGGCATATCAAAAGATACTTCAAATTGAAAAGGAACAAAATGAACAGCAATTCATAAAGCATGCTAATCATTCTGAAGAGCAACTAAAGCCTGAGGAAAGTTTGTTCATGGTCACTCAATCTTGTGGTAGCAACATCTGGTTTCTTGATATTGTTTGTACAAGACATTTGACAAGCAATATTAACTTGTTTACTTCAATTGACAGATCATACAAATCAATTTTAAAGATGGGCAATAGAGATTATGTGCAGATTCAAGGGAATCATTGCAATTCATACCAACGAAGGTACTAAGTGTATTTCAGGTGTTCGTTACATTCCTTGCTTAGATCAAAATCTATTAAGTATGGGTAGAATGATGAAGAAAGGCTATTTTTTATTTTTAAAGGGAGTATGTGTACAATTTTCAATCCTCAGGATTGCAAAATTTTGACTGTAAAAGTGGTGGATTATTGTTTTTCATTGGATTTCAAAAGGCATAAAGAGCATGCTTATAGTGTCTAAACTGATAAAACCTTGCTATGGCATAAATGGTTTAGGCACTATAGTTTGAAATCATTGAAATTTACAGAAGATAATGATACAGTGAGAGATATGTCTAAAATTCAAGTAAATGTTGTCAAAAGGGCTAAATGCATCGAAGAGCTATTCCTGTAACAAAGCCTTAAAGGGCAACCAACAAATTAGAATTGGTCCATACTGTTGTATGAGGTCCAATGAATGCTTCATCTTTGAATGAAAGTAAATATTTTATCTTGTTTATTGATGATTTCCTGAGGATGATGTAGGTGTATTTTATAGGAAAAAAATACGAGGTCTTCTTTACATTTAAGAAATTTAAAACTTTTGTTAAGAATTAAAGTGAATGTAACATCAAGTTTTTAAGGTCAAATAATGGTATGGAGTACAAGTTAAGTGAATCTTAGAAGTTTTGTGAAGATGCAGGCATCAATCATCAATTTAAGGTGGCTTACACTCTGCAACAAAATGGGTTTCAAAAAGGAAAAATAGAGCTGAGATGCAAATGGCTAGATGTATAGTTATTGAGAAGAGTTTGTTAAGTTAAAATGACTTCACGTCTAATAATTTTGATGACATTCAAATAATAATAATAATAGAAATAATATGTGTGTTAAGTGTGAAGGAAGCGGAAACTAAGAAGGAAGCGCAAAACTAAGAAGGAAGCGGAAACTAAGAAGGAAGTAGAAAACTAAGAAGAAAGCGGAAATTAAGAAGGAAGCAGAAACTAAGAAGGAAGCACAAAACTAAGAAGCAAGCAGAAATTAAGAAGGAAGCGCAAAACTAAGAAGGAAGCGCAAACTAAAAAGGAAGCGCAAAACTAAGAAGGAAGCGCAAACTAAGAAGGAAGCAGAAACTAAGAAGGAAGCACAAAACTAAGAAGGAAGCCAAAACTAAGAAGAAAGTGAAAACTAAGAAGGAAGCACAAAACTAAGAAGAAAGCAAAAACTAATAAGGAAGCGTAAAACTAAGAAGGAAGCGGAAAGTAAGAAGATACGAAGATGAAGACTCGATAGTACATCGGACGGCTAATTAGTTTGTGTTAGTTATAGAACTCAACTAAATAACGGTTTCTGCAAAGAAACAAGAAACAAGAAGCAAGAAGTAGTTAAAGATGAAGGCTATGAATACAAGTCGGAGTCGAAGACTGAAAAAGTTAGTGATTTGAGTTAGCGATCTTAAGTTTTTGAACTTCAGCAAAACATTATATTTATTGTGCAAAACACTAGAGCTATCATTACTGTAACAAAGCTCGTAATATCTTTCTTGTAAGAGAGAGAAAAAGCTGAGAACCTAAAGAAGCTAAGAGAGTGAAAATAATACTTGGTGTAAGAGACCTGAAGAGGCTCTGTAGAGAAAGAATACTTGTACCAGTTTGAGAAGAATAGTGAAATATCAGAAGGATTCTGAGGACTAGACGTAGCCTACGATTTGAGGTGAACCAGGATAAAATCTATGTGTCTACTCTCTAACTCTTTACGTTTAATTTCTATTATTTGTATACAAGTATATAGAAGTTAATTGCGATTTAATCTTGAAGATAATCTTGTATAACAATTGTGATATTCACTTAGTAACTTTGTAACAGTAAGTTTTCAAAGAAATATGAAAGGGGATTGTATTTACAAAAAAGAATACACAATTCAACCCCCTCTCCCCCTTCTTGTGCATATTGTCTATTGTTCATAAAGACTGTACTAACAAGTGTTTTACTTCAAACTTAAAGCAATTAAAGCAGAACTGACGATTCTGAAGGCTTCACATTCCCCTAATACTCAAGCTGCTATTGATATTGCTAAAGAAAGGCTAGCTGCCACTCAAAGTCTACTCTCTCATAATCCTAATAATGTGATCCTTCTCTCGAAAGAAAAGATGGAACTTGACCTTTATCTAAAAGTAGTCCAAAATCTCTATTCGCTCATCCATTAAAGGGATCAGATTAATTGGATCAAAGAGGTCGATAGAGCTTCTAAATTCTTTTTCAATTCCCTTACTGATAGAAGGAATGTCAATAAAATATGCTTGATAATCAATACTAAGGGAAGAAGTCTTAATGATCAATCAAGCATCATGGAGGAAGTTATGAAATTCTATAGAGGTCTCTTGGGTTCGGATATGGTTTCTGATGTCTCTCTAGATCCTATTAAGAATTATATCATCAACAAAGTCACTCCTAAAGCTGTTGGGAAATTGGTGGAAGGCATAACAGATGAGGAGATCAATGCCACGGTTTTTGCTATGAATAGGATGGAAACTCCCTGACCGAATGGGCTCAATGGTTTGTTCTTCCAAATGACATGGTCCCTTATAGGACCCATGGTTCGAGAAGCTATTTATGAATTTTTTACTAGTGGAGTGCTCCTAAAGGAGTTTAACAAGACTAATCTCTGTTTAATCCCCAAAACTCCTAGCCTTTCTACTTTTGGCGATTTCAGACCGATATCTTGCACCAATTTTCTTTACGAAATCATTGATAAGATCCTTACTAATCGACTTAAAGGAGTTATCAATTCATTATCAGTGAGAATTAGAATGCTTTTATGAAAAAAGAGATACTGAGGACAACATTCTTATTGCACAGGAACTTCTTAAAGGATACTCCAGAAGGAACTCATTCTTTAACTGTGCTGTCAAAATAGATTTCAACAAAGCATTCGATTGCATCAGTTGGCCATTCCTATTCAGGGTTCTCAAGGAGTTCAATTTTCCAAATTCTTTTATTAATTGGATTAAGGCTTGTGTTACAATTACTGCCTACGGTGTGCTTGTTAATGGCTTGCCTTCTAGAATTTTCAAAGGGATGAGAGGAATCAAACAAGGGGATTCTCTATCCCCATACCTATTCATCTTATATATGGAAATGCTTTCGCTAATAATCAAGGCCAAAATCTCTCACAATCCTAAATTCAAGTTTCACTCTAAGTATAGGAAACTATCACTCACTCACCTCTGTTTTGTAGATGATCTTATTCTTTTCTCCAAAGCCTATCCAGATTTGGTCCAACTACTAATGGACACACTCAACGAATTCTCCAAGATGTCAGGTCTTAAAGTTAATTTTCATAAAAACCAGATGAAGTGGCTCCATAGCTACTTTCTGGAAGGGAACAGTATATGGTCTCTTCCTATTAGGCCATCTCACTCTTGGTTCCTTAATCAAATCTTAAGAAAAAGGAAAGAAGTAGCAGATGATGCCTTCTGTAAAGTTGGCAATGGCCAAACTGCTTTCCTATGGCACGATAATTAGACTGGCTATGGTCCCTTATAATCAAATCCTATTATTGTCTTTGCTTTTTCAAATCATGGCCACAAAGTTAAGGTGGCTAGCCTTATAAATCATAAGGAATAGATACAATTTCCTGATACAATCAGACATCTGAAACTTACATATCTTCCTGATCCTAACTTACAGAACTGTTTTCTATGGAAATAACCCTCTATTGAAATCTTTTCTAGCAAAATCTACAGGAAATGACTCTATCACTCTGATCAAGATGACCCATGGTCCAAAGTTATCTAGTGTAATACTCCCAGGTCAAGTTCTGCTTTTCTACTATGGTTGGTGGTAAAGATTAGGGTAGCAACATCGAACAGACTACAATTTATCCAGAATTTGGACCAAAATTGTTGTCTGTGTAGAAGAGATATGGAAACTAGGGACCACATATTCTTCTTATGCCCCTTTTCCAGTTTTATTTGGAGCAGAATCAATAATAGCCTCTCTTGGCATGGGATAATTAATTCCCTCATCTAGATTACTAAGACTCTAGCAGAGCACAAATCCCCTCCATTATGAAAGAGGAAGGTTCTATCTCTCGTTATATCTGCCCAAGAGATATGGAAAGAAAGGAATCACAGAAAGTTCCAAAACAAGGAACATTCAACTGATTTAGTGCTACAAATTATCATACAGAAAGAGAGAGAGCAATATACATGCTGGGAAATGGAGCAAAATCGATAGACAAGGACTGGAAGTAAGAACTTACCTAAGGAAGCCAGATTTAGCAAGTCTTAGGGTGACCCAGTCGCGTCTCCACGAGACACAATCTCCACTTTCACCAACTATAAGGGAGATTAGGTAAGAAAATCATCATTGGAAGAAATTTGGACATGATGACAGTGAAGTACTTACCAGATGGTTACGATTTGTATTGCGAATTAACATAAGCTCCAACCCTGATTTGGAACGTTTCGGGAAGCTTAGAGGATGGGGTTAGTCTCGATTTCTAATCTGGGATGGGTAGCAGCATATGTCGTTTTTGTGCTTTGATTAGTCGCTATGCTTAAACGGGATCATTTTTTACTTGCTTCATGTAGTATTCTACCGTGTGTATTAACTACCAGAGATTATCCACCAAAGTTGTGAATACCGTACTGGATTTGGTACAGGATTGAGTTCTAGTAACGTACTGTACTGATACCGGTCAATATCGGCAACTGTTTCGGGTAATTTTTAAATTTATGAAAAAGTCCCTAAAAATTTTAAAATTTGTAAAATAGTCCATTGATATATTGTACAGTTGTACTGTATGCTTTACTAGTTTACTGTTTACATCAACCCTATTTCCAAAAATCATAATAATAAATAATAATCACAATTAATATGAAATAACAATAATTTTTAAATATTTCACATATAAATAATAACCACAATTAATATAAAAAAGACAATCATCATCATACAAATATAAAATTAAGAATAATACAAAGTATTTAAAATATTACAATAATACAATTTCATCATTTTAATAAATAATAATTACATCAAAATATCCAATAAAAGGACAATAAATATCCTTAAACAATTTCCTAAAAGAGTTTATGACTAAGAAACAATCAAGTAGAAGTTAAACCTGAAACAAAAACATTTACAACTACATTACATATATAGAATTTAACATAAACATCAAATACAAGTAAAATTAAAAGAAGAGGAAAAATAAAAGCCTGGAATGAATTTTAATCGTTAACGGGAGGATACCCACTATATCTGCACTGGCCCCAGTAATCATTTGGTACAAAATCTTCATAATTGAGAGCAACTTCATCATCATTATAATTCAAATTTAATGCGCCAAATGACATGTCAATGCTTTCCTATCCAAGAGTATCTTCCAAATCATTCACATCTACCAAATTCGGTTCTTCAGAAACCCAACCCGCCAAAAGATCAATATTATCGACGAAAATTGGATCAGTTGAACTACTTATGCTATTAAGACTCATAGTAAACAACTAAATTTAATTATTAGAAAATTATATCGAAATTAACAATGATAATAATAAAAATAACATACCTTCTCCGAAGCTTTAAATTGTAACGAACAAAAACCAAGTCATTCAACCTCTCATGCTCCAATCTATTCCTTTTCTTTGAGTGGATAAATTCAAATGTGTTCCAATTTCGTTCACAACCTGTTGCACTCACACATTAACTTAAAATCCAAATTGCAAATCTTTTCAATTCTAGAACACCATTTTCGAATTGATCCCACCAAGAAACTGTAAGTTATAAGATAACAAAAGTAGTGTTATAAACAAAATAAAGCGATAATTAATTTTCAATAAATAAAAAAAAGAAATAACTAATACCTAGAGAAAGTTTTCTTCTTTGTCGAATAGCAATCGACATTCCAAAATTCCCATAAGACAACTTGTAAAGCTCCATTTGTGAGCTTAAAAGATCTTACATCGCGTCAATGCTAACAATTGTTGTAATAGTTAAAAGCATTCCTCTATTAACTTCAGTTTACTTAGTAAAATCCAGTCTAAAATAAACACTAGGATTCAAAATGCCCCAGCTGCAAACAATGGAGAAGAAAGTTGTCTTTCCCTTCTCTCGTTAGTGATTGAAAGATATGGTGTGTATAAAGAAGGCCTATGTTTCAGATTGGCCTTGATTGCTTCCGTTGCTCTCTCTATGACATCAAAAATATAACTCATTGTTGGCTTTTCTTCACTATCAGCCAAGCGAAGCACCCTTACTAAAGATTCACAAACTCGGATAACAAATTGACATTGAGACCAAAATTCTCTATCTTCCAGTATAATATTATAAACCTCCACTCCAGCATTAGACCTAACATGCTGAGATGTAATCCAATTATCACTTGTAAATATTTGTCTTAACTCTTTCTTCATCGAAATAAAAGACTGAAGTGATAAGAAATTTATAGCAAATCTTATCACAGTAGGACGACACAAAATCCTACCATTGGTAAATTCCTTTATCATCAAATTCAATACCCATGCACGACTATAAATGAACTTTGTCATTTTTTAGCTTTCTGCATAGTCTCATCAATAACATGAAAATACCTAAGATCCCCTAAATTCTCCAAGATTAGGTCAATGCAATGTGTAACACAAGGAGTTCAAAAAATGAATTATACGTATTCTGCAACTTTTTTCCTGCCGCTTTATAAGGAGAATCATTATCGGTAATAAACTGAACAATGTTTTCCGGTCCTACTTCATTCACAGCTTCATCAAATATCGCAAACAAAGTCTTAGTATTTCTAATAAAGCCAAATGTATCAATAGATTTCAAAAACATAGAGCCATTTGAAGAATAAACCAAAAAAATTATAATAGGCTCTTGTCTCTTATTTGTCCAACCATCACACATGATTAAACATCCATAAATACCCCAATTAACTCTTCTTTCAACCAAATAACTTTTAATTTCATAAACAGCACAACTCAAAAGTTTATCTCTTAAGTCATCAATCGAAGGACCTTTATACCTTGGACCATAAGAGGCTATTGCATTCATCATAGGATGATAATAATAAGACTAAGAAGCATTGAATGACGAATATGTATCATACACCATCTAGTTACTGCCATATCGACATTGTGAGCTGCATCTCTTAATTGCATTGCACTACGAATTGAAGGTTGGGCTCCAAGAGTTATTCGTGGTGTAAAGAAACTAGTCACCTGCCTTCTTCTCTTACTCACATCAAATTCAGGTACTTCTTCTTGAGTCTGAGATGGAACACTACCAGTATCACTACCACCACTACCTCTACCACAACCACTTCCACCTTCAACATTTCTAAAATCACCACAGAAATTAGAAAACGAACTTCCACTACCAATTTCAAAATTCAACCTTTCCCTTCCAACAATACACTCATAAAACAATTTCAATTTCTAACAATTTTAATTCAAAGTTTCTAACATAAGGATCAAGTTGAAAGGTATCATATGATTTACATAATCGTCAAATAATAAATGATATATCTTATACAATTGTTCATACACATCTATTCATAACATGATGATCAAGTTGGACAATATATTCATAACATGAGGATCAACTGATTAAGTTGAAGGATATAACTTCTTTGGAAATGTTTTTTTTTCTTATTCAAAGCTTTGAATCTTCTTTTCATTTCTAACAAACCATAATATTATATACACCATTCTATATTTCATTCTTAAATATA
>JAOTAX010000198.1:27433398-27445581 GCA_025629825.1 Erythroxylum guanchezii | reverse complement strand
AACAAGTATCAAGCATTATCCCCGGCTGGTCTATTACAACCATTACCAGTCCCTTCGCAAGTGTGGGAGGATATATCTATGGATTTCATTGGAGGTCTACCGAAGAGTAAGGGCATGGACACCATCATGGTAGTAGTCGATAGGCTAACAAAATATGCTCATTTCTTGCGTTTGGCCCACCCCTATTCTGCTTTAGATGTAGCTGCACTCTTTGTTCAAGAAATAGTGAAGCTACACGGTTTCCCGGCCTCAATAGTATCTGACCGGGATAGGCTATTCATGAGCAGATTCTGGTCTGAACTCTTCAAGCAGGCAGGTACTCAGCTGAAGTTTAGCTCAGCCTATCACCCCCAAACCGATGGACAAATGGAGGTCACCAATAGATGCTTGGAAACATATCTCCGTTGTTTCACCGGAAGCAAGCCGAAGCAATGGACTCAATGGTTGTGTTGGGCAGAATTCTGGTTCAACACCAACTACAACAGCTCTACAAAAACTTCTCCCTTTTATGCTCTATATGGTAGACCCCCACCCACCTTATTGGGTTATGCAGGGGAGTTGTCAGCAGTGGAAGAAGTGGACAGACTTCTTAAAGAACGGAATGGAGTCATTACCGAATTGAGGGACAACCTACTGAGATCCCAAAATCGGATTAAAACCCAGGCGGATAAGAAACGCAGAGAAGTGGAGTACACAGTTGGAGAAAGGGTGTACTTGAAAATCCAACCATACAAACTTCGATCCTTAGCACAGAAGATGAATGAGAAACTCAGCCCCCGTTACTATGGACCATTTTTGATCGTTGAAAAGATTGGAGCAGTGGCTTATAGATCGGAATTACCTGCATATAGTTGAGTTCACTCGGTTTTTCATGTGTCATTGCTTAAGAGGGCAGCTCCTAATCTTGTGCAGATACAGCCATTACCTAAGCAATTAACTGATGAGTGGGAGCTAGATTTCCAACCCGAAAGGGTATTGGGGACCCGAAAGGATGCTAAGGGGAATGAGGAGGTATTAATTCAGTAGCAAGATCTTCCTACATTTGAAAATTCATGGGAATCCTATGCTGCAATTGCTGAACACTTTCCGACATTCCACCTTGAGGACAAGGTGCAAGCTTTGGAGGGGAGTATTGATAGAGCTAGGAGGCCATTAGTTTACAGTAGGCATAAGAAGAAGTTGGCAAATTCTAGCACGTGAGTTAGTTACAATTAAGTGACAGGTGTCATCTAATAATTGGGGTAGGATGGGTTATAAAAGGAGGGGAATGTTTGTAAGGGGACAGGCGTGTATTCTGCAGTGAGTATATGGTTAGGGAGGTACAACCCCTCATATAGGCTGATCAGTATTTCGGTTGTAATAGCCTATTTCTACAGAATATCAATATACAATACTGAATCGATGAGATTGCTTTGATCCATCTGATTCTTTTATACTCATTATACTGTCATACTTGGGTGAGTTCTATCATTCCAGGAGGAAGCAAGTCAGTGCATTGGCTTCTCTAAAATTCCAACTTATGATGTAATTGCTATCATGGGTCATATGCTTGCTTTAGCTGCAATTCTGTTGATCAATCAGGGATGTAAAAGTTCCTTCTCTATCAGAAGGACAATTTGAAACTAAGAAAAACAGGAAATGCCAGGGACAAAAGATTTCCATGCAGCCAAATCTTATACATACATGACTATGTCGATAATCTTTGGATTCTATATACACAGTCGTGTCAGTAATCTTTTGATTGCTCTAAATCTGAAATCCTTGAACTTCATTAAACTTTTCATGTCATGTGTTACTTTTCAGTGATGATGTTCTCAAGGCTGTTGATGAAGAAGCCAACTCTAGGAATAAAGATGTAACTTTTAACAAGAAAGCTAGATCTGATGACATGTGTCATCAGACTTCTCCAGAGGCACAATTGAACATGGTTCCTACAGATGATTCACAAACTGAGATTATACTTCAAAAGGAACTCAAATCAAAACAACCACCAGAAAATGATATGTCAGATATAATGAGTGTGGTTCGAGGGACAAGCCGCAGATATTCCAAGGGCCTTGCATGCCTGAGTCCTGCAAGGAAATATTCAGAAGAAAAGGAGAATGTAGCTGGCTTGCGAGTGAAAAAGATCATGAGGAGAGTTACCAATGACAAGGAGTCATCCATTGAAGTTCAGAAACTTAGAGAAGAAATAAGAGAAGCTGTGCGTAACAAGTCTGCTGCAGATATTGGAGAAAACATTTTTAACCCAAAGCTTCTTGCTGCATTCCGACATGCTGTAGCCGTTTCTCCAGCAGAACCTAGTAATAAATTGCCTCCTTTATCAATGAAAGCAAAAAGGTCAATGCTGCAGAAAGGCAAAATTCGTGAGAATCTGACAAAGAAAATATATGGAAATTCCAATGGGCGGCGAAAGCGTGCTTGGGATCGGGATTGTGAGGTTGAATTCTGGAAGCATCGGTGTATGAGGGCTACTAAGCCTGAGAAAATCGCAACTTTAAAGTCAGTTCTTAACCTTCTTAAAGTGAATTCAGACGGATCAGGCCTGAAGCAGTCAACTGAATGCCAGGCATCTGATCCTATTCTTTCCCGTCTGTATATAGCCGATACATCTGTCTTCCCAAGAAAGGATGACATTAAGCCTCTTTCAGCTCTTTCATCCACCAGTAACTCTGAACAGAATGCCGTGCAGCTGCTTTCAGTGGAGAAAGGTCAGAAGTTGTCTCTTGATGACTATACTCCAAGACTTCCTGAATCAAACCGAAGTAGATCAAAGCACTCTGCTGCTAATGTTGTTGATGGAGTGCTTAAGGATAAAGTTCTAAGTTTAAAGGATAAGGCTTCTTTATCTGAAGCACATTCTAATAGGGGACTAGTGGGGTTATCAACAGCTTCATTAGGCAGTTCTAAAGCTAAGGTGCAGAAGGAAATAGATGTTCAATCTGAAGATAAAAAGATTGATAAAAGAAAGTGGGCCTTGGAGGTGCTTGCTAGAAAAAAGTCGCTTGCAGTTAATGATGCAAAACATGACATAGATGAAGAGAATGCAGCACTTAAGGGAAAATATCCTTTATTGGTATGTACTTTTGCTCCACAAATTGTTTTCCAGCAAGCTGTCAGAGACGAGACATTTTGACAGATTGATACTCACAGTTATCTTTCCTTTGGTTTTTTGTTCATATTGTTTGAGCAGGCTCAACTGCCGGCAGACATGAGACCTGTGTTGGCACCTAGTCGGCATAATAAGATACCTGTATCAGTTAGGCAGGTGAGCAGCTAATTCTATGTTAGCTTTTGTACAGGGATGGGTCTTCCCACTGTTATTACCCTGATGGTTTGAATGGTTGTTTTAATCAAAAGACTTACAAATAGGCTCACCTTTATATGATCATGTATGTCACAAAACTTTTGAGTTCTACTGTTTGTTTTGCTGGTTGCTTTAACTTGGAAATACTGAGACAAAGTACTCAAAGCACTTGACTGTATCTGGTTGTGGTTAATTGGGCTCTCAGTCCATCAAATGCTAGATCAAAAAATTATACTTGTTGATTGTTAATGGAGCTGAACTTGAATAAAATTCTACTTGTGCATTTGCCTATCTAATATTTACCACTTAAACGTGAACCTCTCTCAACATTTTCATTTGTTATTTAATTTTTACTATTGTAGTTGCCAATGTGGTTGTCCTTCAGTTAATTCCCATTAATGGTTATACAGACACAACTTTATCGCTTGACGGACCACTTCTTGAGGAAATTAGATTTGCCTGAGATTCGCAGAACAGCGGAAACAGAGTTAGCTGTTGCTGATGCAATCAATATTGAGAGGGAGGTTGCCGATAAGTCTAACAGTAAACCAGTATACCTAAACCTTTGCTCACAGGAAATAGCACATTATTCACATAACAACAAGCCAATTAGAGCAACAGAATCAAATTCTTCACCAGTACCTGTTGCCCTCAATGACAGATTCGAACAGATTAGTGATGAACCACCAACTGGTCCTGCAGCCGTGGAACCTCCAACTGATCCTGCAGTTGTAGAAGCATTAAGAAATGCTGGCCTTTTATCTGAATCTCCTCCAAACAGTCCACATATTGAAACAGGCACTTTCAAAGATGGACCTGATAATATACTTGAAATGGAATCTTTTCCGGAGGTGGATATATATGGTGATTTTGAATATACTTTGGAAGATGAAGACTATATAGGTGCCACTATGAATGTCTCCAAGCTAGCATCAGAAGACTGTGAGTCAAGAATGAAAGTAGTCCTCTCTACTCTTAAGTGTGAAAGTTTGAATCATAATACAGGTTTTGATCATATGGGATCAGGGAACAATGAAACCAAGGATCTATCATCCCTTCAAAATAGTAAGTTCAGCGCATCCCTCACTAGCTCAACTGTGGAGAGCAGTTCTCTCAGATCACGTGTACCTTCTGAGTTCTCACCTTATGAAGAAGATGAAGATCCCTCTCCTGCAGAATTTGAAGAATTATATGGTCCAGATTCAGAACCATTGATAGATAAATTTCCAGAGGCGTCAGGAAGGCTATGTAGATTTGTCGACACTAAAGCTGCACAGGTTAATAAAATTCCCATGGAAAATGAAATAAAATTTTCCGGCCAATCTAAGAGTACAAACGTTACTGGTGTTTGTCTCAACTCTTCTGGTGGAGAAAATTTACTGAAACATTCTCAAATGAGTGATCATGTCTCTCGGACAGATAAACCTGTTCCTGACAAACAATGTGACAACGTCAATTCTGTCTCAAAGAAGGTCTCGTCTTTTCATGATCGTAACTTTTCTACTTTCCTATTTGAGATGTGTTGCAGTGTATCCCTGTGTAACTCACGTTCATAGATAACAATTCTTCTGAAAACTGATATTTTTGACATATGTTTTTCTCAAACTTATTTGTTGACTGGTCGCACTTATTCTGTTCAGGTTGAAGCTTACATCAAAGAGCACATAAGGCCACTCTGCAAGAGTGGCATAATCACTGCTGAGCAGTACAGATGGGCTGTGGCAAAAACTTCTGATAAAGTGATGAAATACCACTTGAATGCCAAGAGTGCAAATTTCCTGATCAAGGAAGGTGAGAGAGTGAAAAAACTTGCAGAGCAATATGTTGAAGCAGCACGGTGGAAGGAAAAAGAGTGAATACATCACTAATTAATCATCCTCAAATTCTTGGGAGCTGTTCATTTCCTCCATTATTGAAGACGTTTAATCCTTGTCTTTTTGCTGTTCAATTGGAATTCTTTCTTGGATGGCCATGGGATTGAACAAACCATTTTGGATGCTCCGTCAAAAATGTGTAATTAGATAAAAATATGACGTGACATTTGAACCAAAAATTGACACCTTTCTGTGGCATCAATCTATGGTTCTAACAATTGCCTCACAGTGTGTGTGCCTGTACTGTTGTGTGAGCAGAGAATGCTAAGAGGAATCTTAGCAGGACAAGTACAACAGATTCAACGGAATTGGAAGTTAAATGTTACATGGAAATATGATTTTCCTCTACCATATAGTGGCTCCTTAACCTCAAACCAGAAGCAAACCTGTAAAGCCAGGTAGAAAAGGCAGCAACGTTTGCAGAATTGTTAGCCCTAGCAGTTCATAGTCGAAGAGAAAATAGACTTGGTGATGTTTGCCCAGCTAAGATCCTAACAGCGTGGAGGAACAGTCCACAATGAACTAACTAAAATTCTTGTGTTGAAGCATTATGGTCCTGTTTTAGTGTTGACAAGGAATGTATTTATACAAGGTTGGTATACTGCAGTTTCATGTATTAGGTTATGTGTAATCCTGGTGCATTTGTTATGAAGCATGGTTGCCACTTCAAATGTAAAGTTTATGGTGGACTACAACGCAGCTTGGCGCTAACTTATACTGAAGCTCTGGGTCGCACACTTGTTGAGTGGTTTATTCTGATCATATTCTGATAATATAATTGATAGATTATTATGTGACGATTCTGATCATATACTTAACATTATTATGTGATATCAAGAGTTTAGTAGCATTTGTAGCTTTTCCCGTTATATATATATATATAACCACGAAGTTCATGACTTAGTTGCTTTGCTTATATTTGTTTGCGGCAACCAATATATGTATATATATATGTCTATTGGGTTATATTTGATTGCTAAATGGCCTGTTGCATTCATTAAAATCTATCTTATTTTATTTTATAAAAAATAAATGAGTTAGCTGTAACAACCATTGCTTTGAGTTTGATAGGTTGCACAATTTGTCGCTATCATTTTTGTTTAACCCTAATTGTAATTAAGGTCAGTAAATTGTGAGACCAAGAACAAGAAAGATAAAATTGAGAACGAGAGAAGGTAAGCAGTCGCCATTCGTTATTCCCGTACAAACCACGATTACCCTAGAGGTTGCTTTTACATGTGTCCCTCTCCATTCTATTATTTTGCTTGCTTTTAGGTAGTCTCTCTTTTATGAACTGCAAGGTTTTGAAATTCGGACCGGACATCGAATTGGAGGTTTTATTGATTACTGGTTTAATCGGTTCGATCGGTTCGACGACCGATCGAATCGGTGTGATGTCATAATTATATAATAATTATATATAATATTAGTAATATTAAAAATAAAAAATATACGAAATAATATAAATTTTTATATTTCTGTTAGATTTTTGGAGAAAAGATGGGTTTTACTTTTGAAAAAATTAAAAAAAACATGAAAAAAGCAAAATAAAAAAATAAAAAATTCATTGAACTAGTGGCCAATCGTTTCGACCAGTCCCGGTTTAACCAGTCAATTGACCGGTTCTTACTGGTTCGTACTGGTTCAATTAAAGACTGATTTTTATGGGTCACCTGGACCGGATAGTCGACCGGTCACCGATCGAACCGACCGGTCCGGTCCAAGTTCTAAAACAGAGATGAACAATGTCATTCTCCTAACTTGACTTCTGACTTCTGACTTCCCCTTTGTCATTTCACCAATTATTTATACCGTGCTATTGTCTCTCGCTTTAACTTTTTCCGAAAAGATGATGTCTGAACAACGTTGTTGCGTGTCATAAAGATACCGCCAACTTACATTGGTGGTGTATTTCGTCGAGATGGCAATAAGCGTGTCAGCCTGTCAATTTTTTAAAAATAATTATTTTTAAAGTTAAAAAAGTAAAACCATTTTTTTAAAAATTAGGTTTGAGTTTGTATTACTCAAGCCCAGACCTATCCTATGGCCGATTTATTGAAAATAATTCAATCTATGCTTATGAGTTGCTCATTGTCATCCTTACTATTTCGACGAACATTATACCAACACTTGGAAAATTAGCTCTCTCTTGGACTTTCCCTTCCTTAACCTGAGATCCGCCTCCCCCCTTATATAGTAATTGTTTTCCTTGCCCAACACTCACTATAGAGCTGATCCATACCATTTCCAGTATGGGATCGGTCCATTGTCCATCAGTCTATAATCATTCTGTTAGAAAATTGGGACGTGATCCTATCTCGACTGTATTGGAATAAGTATGAAAATTTTTGTATTTTGAATTCCTAAAAACTAAGACCACTTAAATTCTATGACGTGATTAATGTATAAATCGTAATAAAGTATGAATCTTAATTCGTACCTTATTTCAAAGCTTGATCATATTTTTATCGTATCCCTCGAACTGTTTTCAAAATTGACTCATTCAACCACCGTACCTACACAAGTGTTTAACCTCTAACAGTAACCATAAAACAGGTTGAGAAAACTCTGTAACTTTCACAGAGAGAGTTAAACAATGAATGCGTGCTTCATTAAAACTCAAGTCTTGATAATAGGTTTTGACATTTTATTTATTTAATTAAAATTAAATTCTAATTTCAATTAAACTTATAATTAGAATTACAAATAATTCTAATTAAATACCAGTTATGCTCAAATAAGATATAATATTTCATATTAATCATTATTTATTAAATTTGTCAAATTTATTATAAAGTTTCTCAAACTTTATAATTAAATCGAACTCGATTAAAATATCTTTGCTCTCTTCAATCTGTTCTTTATGCGAGACCTATTAGGATTGGATAAATTAAACTCCTTTATTGTATCTTTAATTTTCTAATTAAATAATTTATATTCATAGATCAAGATTAACGTCTAGTAATATATTATGACCACCAAAATATTTAGGAATGTCAAAATGATTTTGACTAACCTTTTTGTGCATGATTTTTTCATATAATTCAATACTTTCACCGTACAATGTTCCTGCTAGACATAGAGTCTAAAATTTACTATATTTTGAGTCCAATCATATTAGTTCTCAACCATTAACTATTGATTCAATTAATGACATTTATAAACTGTTTACAAAATATCATTCCACCTTGGCAATTGATTTCCCGAATCAATACTAATCGAGAACATCAGAATATTCTCCCTAATTACTTTAGGGTAATGAATCCTATCTTGATCACTCAACTATCTTCAATAATTCATGCTACATCAAATGACTACTGACTGAACTACCTATGATTAGAATAAGTCATAAGTAGTATCAAAACATAACAATCCATATACAAGATAACTTTAGAGATCTCAAGTTAAAGGACCACTTATACAATCATGATACTAAGAATTTTTATAGAAATACAAATAAAATTCCAAATGGATTTCTCATAAAAGGTCATTTCTGTAACATCCCACTACCATAAAGCATATGCCCAAACATCCAGGGGACATCCAATAACATATCCTATGGGAATGACATGTGAGAGCAATCACACTAACTTATATAGCATTATATAGAACATAAGCATTTTCAAAGATCAAACCTCCTCTTTTCATTCACAAAGTGAAACTTACTTACATTGTCATTTCATTTCATCATCCATGTTTGTACATAACATAACATTTGAGAGTTTAAGGTTCTATATAAGAAGTACAACATGAAATGAGAAGCTAAACAAAAGTATTCTATCTAGACTCCGCGGGTATCAGCTGACCAGACCTTTGAGCCATTTTTTCCCAAAATTTGACAATACTAGGCTACTACTAGTTTGCCTTAAAAACTAAGTTACCCTAGTACCTGAAAATCAATAATAGAATTTTGATAAGTTTGTGAACTAACTAAGTGAACCGTCATCGATGTGTTCACTCAAGTCAGGACACAACATCACAACATATAATTCAAATTCTCAAATATATCACATTCTTCAAAACCAATTCTCATTTATCACATCATTTATTTTGCATACCAAATCACAATATATATATATATCTCACATTTCAACAAACACATTATGAACGCAAACATTTCATGTAGTCATCTTAAATAATCCAATCACTCATCTTAATCATTCATTTTAACAATATGTACACAACCATTTCATTTTACTATTTCAACATAATTTAGTAATTCTTCACAACTATCTGCATGACACATACTTGATCTATATATAAGCGCAAATGCACATATGACTCCACTTTCTTTTGATTTTATTGTGATCGAGATCCTATTTAACTATCTTGTGTCCGTTGTCAACACCAGGCTCATTTCGGATACTGTCCCTACCTAATGTGGATACCAAGCTCATTAATAACTAAGTCTATATCTCTTTGTGCATATTTTCAAGCTTTAAGCTCCTTTTCACTTTGGTCACTTTAGTCACAACTCCTTTATCTAATTATGCATGTCGATGTCATGAAATGCATCAAATTGCATATTATGCTATCAATAACTCTCATTCAATGTGCACAGTTATACAACACATTCATCAGATCCAAGTCTGGCATTCAACATTTAGTTGAGCACTCATTTACCCACATTCATATACAAGTAGATAACACTTCCAATACATTCTTGAATATTGAACTCCTCGGACAATGAATGTCTGGAATTATCAATATCATAATCATATTAAAACAATTCAAACAGAACCACATATATAATTGAGATTTCATATCTAGGTTACTCATAGTATGCTCCAATTAGCTATTGCCTTGATGAGTTGGCAATGTCTGGATGTGGATGCCTAATTTGTTCTTTTATACCGTATAATACACATATATTTACACATTGCTAACTTGTTTAATCAAATGGATGCTCAATTATACATATATATATGTGTGTTATATTCTATGCATGCTCAATTGACTTTCCGGGTATGTAACTTTATGCAAAGATCTCAATCAGTTCGTAAGCCATCAATTATACATTTATTCAAATTCCCATTCATACTACCTTCATGTTGTTCAATATTCCTATACCCTTTTAGCTTCATGTTGGCCTTAATCAACTCCAAAGACACCAATTAGAGTGACTTATCATCATTTGGTTCAATAATTGCATAAAACTAAGCTTATCATCCAAAAACACTACCTACGGTCATGGGGAACCTTCCCATGATTGTGACAGAAGCTAAACATCTAGACCACGATCATGCACTGAGGGCCATGATCGTGACCGAACCTAAAATGACTAGGCCATGATCATGCACTTGAGGGCCACGAACGTGCCCTGCATTCTTCCTTCACTTTCCTATGAATTTTTCAACCCTAAAGACATGTCAAACACTTCCAAATTTCCATAATTCATACCTTTATATGCAACTTCAATTCATGCAAATTCAACTACCAATTTAGCTATATAAATCTCATCAAAACTCTACTTATTTGGTTCTTCATCATTCACCACATATCGTCATACATATAACCCTAACTTTGTCAAATTCTAGAACACTCCAATAACATCTCTCTTTGATATAACTTCACCCTCATTAACACTTCAAATCTCTACCTAAACCATTCATATAACCTACTGTTTCCATGCATCAAAACAAAACCAATTCATTCATCAAAATCCAACATAACTCATCATCAACCCTACATGTATTATATCTTAATTTAATCATCATAAATGTTATGTTAAGATATATCACAACAAGGAAAGAAATCAATTACTTGTTTAACTCTACCTTCACCTCAATCTACAAGATATCCTAGCCCTCCAAACTTAGAAACATAAAGCTTATTCCAAGAACAAGATGAAAACACAAAAAGGGCTTTAACAACAAGATGAAGACAGCTAGATTTTGGAGTGGTAAGGTGTAGGAATTTGGCCAAAAATTCAAGGGTTATGGAACTTATGTGAGTTTGTCGTTGGTGAGGGAAAGAAGGAGAAAACATAAGACCAAAACATGAAAGAAGGTGGTCTTGCAAGTGTAAGAGACGTGGATGACATGTGTGGTGAAGAAGATGGACACTTAGCATGACTAAGAGATGTGGGTGATGTGTGTGGTGAAGAAGATGGACTCACCCACGTCTCTAAGAGCCATGTTATGTGTCTTTGTCTTACACTCCCAATTGTCACTCCATAATTAGTCCACTTGTCATTTAATCACTAGCCATGTGTCGTTCAACTATACCACCATTTGTCACTCATAGATTTAAGCCATTTGTCACTCTATTATTAATGCCACATGTCACCATTTCATAGGCCATTCAACCTAAATTCCCATGTATCATTTTGTTTTGTCCTTTCACATTTGTCCTAGGCTAGATGCACATATCACCTTATCAATCACTCTATTGTAACAATAAATTCCCAATTCACTAATTATAATCCATCACACAAAATTCAAGACATAATCAACGCGCAATTATATCATAATCATTTAAGATCTTTCATACCCCAAGATACGTCAATTGAGTACATATACTATTTTTACAATGTCCTTAAATCATGATTCATGTATATATGCGAAAGTGATTATGCAAGTGAAATGCACTTCATTTATTCTCACATGATATGACTCAACCTAACAGTTAAATCCTTAAGTATAGAAATAGGTTTTTACAATTCTCCCCCTTAAGAAATTTCATCATCGAAAATCTTACCTGATTTACTAAATAGGTGGGGGTATTGATTTTTCATATTCTCCTTAATCTCCCATGTGGCTTCTTCTCTCGAATGATTCCTCCAAAGGATTTTAACTAATGGGATTACTCGGTTTCTTAATTGTTTAGTCTGATAACCCACTATCTTAATAGGTTCCTCCATATAACTTAAATTACTTGCAATTTCAACCTCCTATGTTGGTAACACATGTGTAACATCCCACCTCCGACGGGAAGGGTAAAATAGTAATTTAGCAAAGGATGAGAGTGATTGGGATTAATTAGAATTGTTCATGCATACTA
>JAOTAX010000198.1:27403848-27421765 GCA_025629825.1 Erythroxylum guanchezii | reverse complement strand
CCTCCTCAGCTCTCTCGCTAGCATTTTGGTTGGCCTCGCTCCTGTACCTGCAAGCCACAAGAAGACTCTCAGACTTGCCTCGCTCCGATTCTTTGGGTTGACTCACAGTTACCTGGCTGACGATCTATTAGTCTCTCTCCATGGTCGGAGCTTCCTCTGCTCTCAATCTCCTTCAGTCAGCCGTATTGTTGCCAAATTAGGGAGGTCGTCTCACAGTTTCGGGAAAGTAAGGGTTAGTTTTACCCTAGATGATGCTGATGGCGTGTATTTCTCCACGGTCTTTGTTTTAATTTTGGTCGGCTCAAATGTCAAGGCTTCGTTCTTGGTACCCAAGGCTTTCTGCCTTTGTAGAATTTTTTGAACCACTTATCCTCTTTGTACCTATTTTCTTATTAATGAGAATTTTTTTAATTTCTCAAAAAAAACTTGGACACATACAAATCAATTGTGCATACATTCATTTACATATTTTAGGTAAAATGGATTTTATAAAATGTGAATAAATTGTGAAAAACTTATTCGAAGACTATTGATATTATTTCGGAAATTTTTGGGAATTTAGGAATTTTTCTAGAAATTTTGGGACGTTAAGAAAAATAGACCAATGTTAGTCTGTCATGTAACACCTTTATATGAATGACAAATGGCCCACATGCAATGGGGCCACGTGTCAATGGGTTACTAAAGCACGTATCACAAGTGTGTAAGGCCAAAAGTGTAGTAGCTCTTTATTTTCTATCAGTTTTGCTTTGTCCTCACTAAAACCCTGTTCTTCACAATCAGAGCTTGGATTTTGCTGGAGAAACAAGGTAAGTGAAGTTTTAAGTTTCTAAGTTTTGTGGAAGCTTTTGATAATGTGTTGCGTGTTGGAAATAAACACATGCATGAGTTATGTAAGTTGAGTAGTTTCAGTGAAGGTGATGATGAGAGGAGTTGATAATATTATGCAGATGTTGTAACACTGATTGCATATAGCTTAAAAGAGAAACTTAGTAAAGTGGAAAGGTTTCAAATGATTTGGGTGGTGTTCAGAATGGGTTAAATGAGGTGAAAGCATAGAGGAAAATGAGAATGGAAAATATGCAGTAGTGAGAGAAAGCTTATGTAAGGAATCGATTTTTAGTGTTTAAATATATATGTGATTTGTTTAAGTTGCGTTGAGCTAAAATGGAAGTAGAAGAATTGGTTTAAGTGTGATATGTGTTCATTGAATAAGATTGAAGTGTAAAATCTGGGAAGTTCGAAGATGACGAACTAGAAAGATTTCATTTCTATGAAAATTCGCCGCGGTCAACTCTCCTGGGTTCGCCGCGGCCAACTTGAAGAATTTGACTAGGATTCCTTTTGGGTAAAGTTTACCATGGCCAACTTTAAGTTTCGCCGCAGCGGACTTGTCAAAGGTTTGCAAGAATTCATCTCTGGAGGAGTTCGTCGTGGCGAACTTTTCTCTACACTAAACATGCTTTAGTAATTTAGGCATAACTTACTCTGTAGTTATTTGAATGGAATGTTTTTTGATTTGGAGTAAACTAAAGACATAGGGATACAAATTGTCTGAAGAAATCAAGTTCTAATTCTACCTCTAAGAATTTCAGAATCTGATTTGAAGTTGATATAAGAATTCTGATGAAGATCAAGAACAGCCTGAAATCTTTTGAGTATAACTTTCAGTATACTAAACCAAATTGGACGAACTTGGTATCATTTTAAACCAAAGACAAAAAGGAAAAAATTTCTAGAAGGAAGTATTACCTAATTACTTCACCTTCTTGATGAGAATAATGGAGCAAAGTAGACCTAAAAGTTGGTTGTGAAATAAATCTGGATTGAGGAATTGAGTATGGTTTCACATGATTAATTATGTGACAAGATTAAGGATAAGAAACCTAGAATTTGTCATGAACATGCATCATACATATTCATTATACATGAATGTGCATAAATGATTTCACAATCGTGCACAATAGTGATATATGTTTGTACTAAATGTTTTAGAGGAACACATAGATCCACCAATTCTAGATATTGTCGGGACTTCGAGGCAATAAGCAATAAGGGAGCTTTTGTAAGTAATTTAGACGGTAATTTTTGTAAGTAATTTAGATCGTCTCTTTTGTAAGTAATTTAGATGGTTTCTTTTGTAAGTAATTTAGACGGTCATTTTTGTAAGTAATTTAGATACTCTCTTTTGTAAGTAATCCTTGACTTTTTGTAAGTAATTTAGATGGTAATTTTTGTAAGTAATTTAGATGTTCAATTTTGTAAGTAATTTAGTAAGTAAATTTTGATAGTTCTGCTTGATTACTTTGGCTGCTATTGATTTTGATCCATTGAATGATTTGGATAGTTGTTAGATTGATATGTTTGAATATTTGACATGAAATAAATGATTGGCTAATTATATTATTCATAAAATGAAATTGTTGGGTTTTAAAACTACCAAGTCCTAGTCATGGGTAAATAGGCATGCCTAGAAGGGTCTATAGCTGCTTCTCTAGCACTTCAGTGTCTTCTAATAATGGCACTTCGGTGTCGAGACTTCGGTCGCTTCTGTATAAGTCTCGTTACCCACTTCTGTCTGATTCGTTTTGTATTTTGATCTACGATAAGATAAGATTTGATATGAAGTAAATCTGTAATTTTGATCTGATGGGTTAACACCCTATTCTAAAAATAAGTTTTGTATTCTGAATGTTCTGTTTTCCTATTGAAATGACTGGCTTTAGCTTACGAAGTGTTTTCCTTAATAAATCTTATTCTGTCCTGAATTTCAGTATGTTGAGATGCTTTTGTGTAACATGATTCAGTATCTATTATAGTTAAACATAGTTTAGTTATTACTCCCTAAGCTATATGCTTAGCACAGTGGATTTGTCCCGTGTAGGTTTAGAGAGAAGGGCGTAGGGACTGGGACAAGTCAACCACAATGGCCTAAGGAGTCTGAGTTTTATGTTGCTCAAAATGTATTTTTTTTGTTTATTTTGGGCTATTTATGACTTTGGATTATTGTTTGAAGCATTGTAATAACCTTAATTCAGGTTGGTTTGTGAAATTATGATATGTAATGTATGTTTGTTTGCAATTCTAGAAATGCATGTATAAAGTGTTTCGCATGTTTGGAATGTTTATTTTTTTGAATGTTATGCTTCCGTAAAATGTTTCGTATTCAGTATGTTATTTTCTAATTTATGTGGCACTCACAATATCCTCCCAGGGGCTATTAGGGTGCTACATCTTTTTGGTATCAGAGTACGAATTAGGCGATTCTAGTTTATCCAACGCTTAACTCTTGCTTATACTTGTGTGTAAAAGTTGTGTCTGACCTAATGAGGTTGTCCTATGTTTTGATTCTAGAATTAAAGATGGAAGGATCTCGCGATGCTGTTGACGAGGTTGTTGAGAGAAATTATCCTAAGCAACTTGTCAATCGATATCTGGACCCTCTGAGGTCAATCGAGGTGAAGCTAAGGTGCCACCTTCTCTTCCAGGTCAGGGAGAGGCTTTAGTGTAGACTAATGTGAAAATTAAAAGGCAAGAGATGATCAGAAGAGAATGGAATCAATGTAGGAGCCTTGTTAGAGGAGGTCAGTCCTCAAGAAAATGAAGTCGAGAAACTATTTTCTCTGCACTAGAGATCTAAGACTCGGGGAAAATGACAAAACTTTCCCTCATCGAGTGTTTCTGGTAGGGGTTCCTCTAAAGGCCGAGGTTATGGTGCCCCGAAGTGCCCTCATTGCTCTATATAACATTGGGTTGTTTGTAGGAGAGTTACAGAAGCATGTTTCTGTTTTGACAGTACTGAGCATCAGTAAGCTAGTTTCCCTCTCAAACAGGCTCAAACAACACAAGCCAATAGGGAGGTCTCTCATGCATCTGTTGGGAACAGAGGACGAGGTAGAAGTCGAGGAGGATATAATCAAGACAGACCTAATCTGAGTTTCCATTCAAAAACTGTGAATCGACCAGCTGTGCCTTCTGCTTCAGCTCAAGCTTACGCATTGGTAGCTCACAAGGATCAAGACACACCAGACGTCATTGCTGGTATTGTTTGTCTCTTCAATTCTGAAATATATGCATTGATTGACCCTGGATCTACGCATTCTTATATATGTGTTGAAGAAATGTTGATAAGGAGTATGTTATGCTTAGTGATGCAACTATTCAGATCAGGTATAAATTTCGAGGACGAAATTTCTTAAGGAAGGAAGAATTGTAACACCCCAAGTTAGGGGTTAGGAAAATTGAGGAATTTCAGTGCACTTTATGCTTTGCATAATTGAGATTTCACTCATATATGCATATGCAATTTTGGACACATACAAATCAATTGTGCATATATTCATTTACATATTTCAGGTAAAATGAATTTATAAAATGTGAATAAATTAAGGAAAATTTATTCGGAGACTATTGGTATTATTTTGAAAATTTTTGGAAATTTAGGAATTTTTCTAGAAATTTTGGGACATTAAGAAAAATAGAACAATGTTAGTTTGCCATGTAACACCTTTATATGAATGACAAATGGCCACATGCAATGGGGCCAAGTGTCAATGGGTTACTAAAACACGTATCATAAGTTTGTAAGGCCAAAAATGTAGTAGCTCTTTATTTTCTTTCGGTTTTGCTTTGTCCTCACCGAATCCTTGTTCTTCACTATCAAAGCTGGGATTTTGTTGGAGAAACAAGGTAAGTGAAGTTTTAAGTTTCTAAGTTCTGTGGATGCTTTTGATATTGTGTTGCATGCTGGAAATAAACACATGCATAAGTTATGTAAGTTGAGTAGTTTCAGTGAAGGTGATGATGAGAGGAGTTGGTAATATTATGTAGATTTTGTAACACTATATTATGTAGATTTTGTAACACTGATTGTATGTAGCTTAAAAGAGAAACTTAGTAAACTGGAAAGATTTTAGATGATTTGGGTGGTGTTCAGAATGGGTTAAATGAGGTGAAGGCATAGAGGAAAATGAGAATGGAAAATATGCAGTAGTTAGAGAAAGCTTATGTAAGGAATCGGAATTTAGTGTTTAAATGTATATGTGATTTGTTTGAGTTGTATTGAGCTGAAATGGAAGTAGAAGAATTGGTTTAAGTGTGATATGTGTTCATTGAATAAGCTTGAAGTGTAAAATCTGGGAAGTTTAAAGATGACGAACTAGAAGGATTTCATTTATGTGAAAGTTCGTCGCGGCTAACTCTCCTAGGTTCGTCGCGGCCAACTTGAAGGATTTGACTAGAATTCCTTTTGAGCAAAGTTCGTTGTGGCCAACTCTAGGTTTCGCTGTGGCGAACTTATGCAAGTTTTGCGAGAATTCCTCTTTGGAGGAGTTCGCCGCGGCAAACTTTTCTCTACACTAGACATGCTTCAGTATTTTAGGCATAACTTTCTCTATCGTTATTCGAATGGAGTGATTATTGATTTGGAATAAACTAGAGACATAGGGCTACAAATTGTCTGCAGAAATCGAGTTCTATTTATGCCTCTAAGAATTTCAAAATCTGATTTGAAATTAAGATAAGAATTCTGATGAAGATCAAGAATAGCCTAAAATCTTTTGAGTATAACTTTCAATATACTAAACCAAATTGGAAGAACCTGGTATCATTGGAAACCTACGACAAAAAGGGAAAACTTTATAGAAGGAAGTATTACCTAATTACCTCAGCTTCCTGATGAGAATAATGGAGCAAAGTGGACCTGAAAGTTAATTGTGAAATAAAACTGGATTGAGGAATTGAGTATGGTTTCATATGATTAATTATGTGACAAGGTTAAGGATAAGAAACCCAAAATTTGTTATAAGCATGCATCATACATATTCAGTATACATGAATGTGCATAATGATTTCACAATCGTGCACAATAGTGATATATGTTTGTACTAAATGTTTTAGAGGAACCTATAGATCGACTGATTCCAGATATTTCCTGGACTTTGAGGCAATAAGCAATAAGGGAGCTTTTGTAAGTAATTTAGACAGTAATTTTTGTAAGTAATTTAGATTGTCTTTTTTGTAAGTAATTTAGATGGTCTCTTTTGTAAGTAATTTAGACGGTCATTTTTGTATGTAATTTAGATGCTCTCTTTTATAAGTAATCCTTGACTTTTTGTAAGTAATTTAAACAGTAATTTTTGTAAGTAATTTAGATGGTCAATTTTGTAAGTAATTCAGTAAGTAAATTTTGATAGTTCTGCTTGATTACTTTGGTTTCTATTGATTTTGATCTATTGAATGATTTGCAAAGCTGTCAGATTGATATGTTTGAATATTTGACATGAAATAAATGATTGGCTAATTATGTTGTTCATGAAATGAAATTATTGGGTTTTAAAATTGTCAAGTCCTAGTCATGGGTAAGTAGGCATGCCTTGAAGGGACTGCAGTTGCTTCTGTGGCACTTCATTGTCTTCTGATAATGGCACTTTAGTGTCTTCTGTTAATGACACTTCGGTGTCTTCTAATAATGGCACTTCGGTGACTTCTGTTAATGGGTTTTCGGTGTCTTCTAATAATGGCACTTCGGTGTCTTCTGTTAATGGCACATCGGTGTCTTCTGATAATGGAACTTTGGTGCCTTCTGTTACTGGCACTTCGATGTCTTCTGATAATGACACTTCAGTGTCGAGACTTCGGTCTCTTTTGTATAAGTCTTGTTACCCACTTTTGTTCATGGATTTACAGTCTGATTCGTTTTGTATTTTTATCTATGATAAGATAAGATTTGATATGAAGTAAATCAGTAATTTTGATTTGATGGGTTAACACCCTATTCTGAAAATAAGTTTTGTATTCTGAATGTTTTGTTTTGCTATTAAAATGATTGACTTTAGCTTACGAAGTGTTTTCCTTAATAAATCTTATTTTGTTCTGAATTTTAGTATGTTGAGAAGCTTTTGTGTAACATGATTTAGTATCTGTTATGGTTAAATATAGTTTAGTTATTACTCACTAAGCTATATGCTTAGCAAGGTGGATTTGCCCTGTGTAGGTTCAGAGAGAAGGACGTGGGGACTGGAACAAGTCAGCCACAATGGCCAAAGGAGTCTGACTTTTTTGTTGCTTAAAATGTATTTTTGTGTTTATTTTGGGCTATATATGACTTTGGATTTTTGTTTGAAGGGTTGTAATAACCTTAATTTAGGCTAGTTTCTGAAATTATGATATGTAATATATATTTGTTTGAGATTCTGGAAATGCATATATAAAGTGTTTCGTATATTTGGAATGTTTATTTTTTAAAATGCTATGCTTCTGCGAAATGTTTCGTATTCAGTATGTTATGTTCTGTTTTGTGTGGCGCTTGCAATATCCTCCCAGGGGGTATTAGGGCACTACATTTACTTCTAACAGTTGGCCTTAGTCCCTACAATTGATTCATGTGCCTTACTTCTATTACTTGGGCATACACGGATTAACACTCGTGGTAAGCTTGAAAGCTTAGTGGGGAAACATTTAGTTTGGATGACCATTCATAGCAATCATCCACCAATCACACATATATTCATGAATATCATAAACTCATCTAAACAATGATGGCATAATTAAGCAAAGTACATAATGCAAATATGCTTCAACCATATGTTGTAAATTCATATTTATAAGCCAAATATTGATTTTCAAAGCTCATCAATACAAATTATTCATGTTCTAATGTGTTATCTCTTATTTATGATTGTTTAATTTCCTTTCTACGTTAAGCTTGCACATTCTTATGGTTGTGGATATCTAAAAATATCAAACTATGGAGACCCGAAGGCTTCGAACTATAAATACCCGAAGGTATTGAACTATAAAGACACTATAGTCTCGAAATGATGAGACCAGTGGTGTCAAACTGTAGCAGGCTGCACTGTAACCCTATAGGCATGCCTTCTATCCACCACCAAGATAATAAAACATGCACTATAATATTTTCCTTTTAACCATTTGTCAATTTCAAAATTCATATCTTGACAAATCATACGATATTCAATTGAAATCATAAAATCTATATTTGCATTCATACATGCAAGTCATAACTTACCACTATTATAAGGGTATGAAAATCACACTTGTATAATCATACTATACATATATAAGCAATAAATATGCATATAAATCATCTTTATACATGTAAATTTCAGCATACATTATAACCAATCTTAAATGTCAACGTTTAATCACCCACTCCATATATGGTAAGTCATATTTCATTTATTTCTAAGTTTTTACAAAGTTTCATAAACATCTAAAAAGTTTCAGATATTATTCAGTAGAAAAAATACAAAAACGAAAAACTTAAAATAGTGTAATGGGCTAAGCCCACAGTGCGTTTAAAAATAGGTAAACAAATCAGTCCAGAAATAAGTTACACGATGATCTCCACTTGTTTCGTAATTTTAACATAGAAAATTCAATTTAGGCTTTGAGATCTTCTAAAAATTTATCTTCCTATATCTTTAGTTTCCATAGCACCACCAAAAATCATACCATTTGGACTTCCAAACTATGGAATATGCACCAAACATCACAAGTTACTCCAATATAGGGGCAGCATCAGGTCAGCATTTTTAATCTCAATTTCCAATGTCATAAAAGCCAGAATTAAGTTTGAGTTTCTTCTAGATACTTTTAGTTATATGTATTAAGTTTCATCTCCAATTTGAATCACCTAATTTGGAGGTCTATAGCTCGAGTTATGTCTAAAACAATGGGGCTGGTTCAAGTGAACTAAGAACCTAAGACAAAATTTCACTAAATGTTACTCTCTTTTGTCATACTTAACTAATTACATGCAAAGTAAAACTAGTAAATCATTATAGGAACCATTCCATCTCCAAATAAATCTTTATACAAATTTAAATATTCACACATGCAGAAACTAAGTGTAGTCCCAAACCTTGAAATTTGTCAATTAGCTCTTCTTCTAGTGTTATTCCTTCTCTTCCCATTTAGCTTTGCTTGATTCACCAACTAGAAACACCAAAAATACATATCTCAATCCTAATTCCAACCTTTTAATTCCAACTCTTCATGAGCAAAGCAAAAAAAGATGAAGATGAGAAGAAAAACCACTAACTTTTACCTTGATTTTCACCTAGCATTGGCTTGATTCCTGATACAAAATCATGTGATTAAGGAGATGGAATGGAGAGGAGATGAGAAGAGAAAATTATAGAGTTAAAATGTTACATACACGTCCCTCTACCTTATCTTCTACTCCCATTTTCATGAAGTTTCTAGTCATAGACATATGTTTCGATCCCATTAGACCATATGTTGATTTTTGGCAAAATTGCACATTTGATCCTTCTTCTTCCTTTACTTCCCACATTGGCATATAAGATCATTAGTTGATTTCATTCTAGTCCATCTTTCACATATAATTAGTCATGTCCATGCCTAAATGAAGAAATTACCAATTTACCCATGTCTTTTAAATTAATTGTCATTATGTCCCTTACTATGCTTAGATACACTTAATTCTTTACGTTCACTTCTTAATATACCCTAGACATACTATAATGCTTCTAGGGTACATATTGGGGCCTTATATGAGGTCTCCATGGATATGAAACTTAACCATATCATGCTAGCTCTCCATTGCTATTATACCTCATTATTGGGATGATTTCAGGCAACTCCTTCTTGGTATCAACTTCTATGCATACCTTTGCATATCCTACCCTTTTGATGTTAGTAATGTTATCATCCAATGCTATAGAAGTAGCCAAATAGCTAGCTAAATAGCTAAATAGCTCAACTCCAAGACTATTTCTCCACTTTCTGAGAAGGGGGCTGCATTCTGAGTAGATAGGAGAAGAGGGAAGCCTTCTTACTCCAGATGAGGCTCAAGATTAGCTACAGGAGAAGGGAGGTGTGGTTGAGGGTTCAAATGAAATTTTGCTAATAATGGTAAATTGTCAAGATCTGGATCAGGAAGGAAAGTTGAACTAGGGGTGGCTTTAAAAGGAAAGAACCCGATTCAAACTGAAAGAATGAACTAGGTAGCAGCAGGTAGGCATAAAAGAGAAGAAGGAAAGGGGAGGAGAAAGGAAGGGAGGCAATGCATGTTATAAGGAAGACACAATGAAAGTAGGAGGGATGGACAACCATTCAATCCCATATTCTTGAGTCCAAGCATCCTAATGTTAACTTTGCAACTTTTAATAATATCAGGTCTTATATATCTTCTCCCTCGGGTATTCTTCTTCTTTTTGTACTTGTGCCACAACAAAAAAAACACTCCAACAGAGAGTTTTCTTTGAAAAATGATAGCATTAGATTAAAGGGGATCAACATGTACATAAGGGGAACTTATAAATAATAGGAAAGAAAGCAACATCTTTTTAACCAATAAACATGCAGTTGATCAGCAAAAGAATGACATGTTTATATTTCTTTTGGGATTTGGAGGGAATCAGACCAAGACTTCAGGGTAAGCATCTTGATTGAAAATCCACCACCGTTTTTGATACTTTAACAAGTTCAACTCTCCCACCATTACTAGGGAAGGTTGAGTCTGTCTTCACCGCACACACAAACAAATATAATAATTAGTCGAACAAAATTACAAAAAAGGATTTAATCACACATAAGGGATCAATGACAAAAGAAACATGGCCTTTGAAAATTTGCTTATTTTTAGTGGCAACAAAATTGTGACTATACATTGTAGTCATTTGACGTATTCATTTTTGTGTTATATTAATATGTGCTAATAAAATTCTAATTAATTTTCTTTATTTTTATATCGATAAAAATTATAGTTGTTTTTTATTAAATAAGTATTAGATAAATCATTAAATACATAAAATGACTGATAAATAATGTAATTTAAATAAATTATTTAATGAATAAGTTATTTAAAATTTAATAATAAAGCTAATTTCAATAATATTTATAAGATTTAATCTATCTCAACTCTTATAACTATTTTTTATTTTGATTAGTTATGAATTGAATCACCCTATAAAACCAATCTTCTTAATTTCATATCGTACTAGTTAGAAAATGGTACAAAATTGTTGCATTTTGTACTAGCCGGTGGTACTGTTCAGTGTTAAAATATCAGTTAAATATCGGTTAGTACCATAAATTTAAAAAAATTAGAGGACTAAAATGTAAAAAAACCTAACAAATTGTTTCCCATACCCATTCAACCATTCCCCCTATGTTTGCTCCTCTCCTCCACTAGTCGCTAGTCCCAGAACCATCATCATCAGTTGTCACTAGTTGCCAATCGAACCAGCCATTGCCATTCACTAGTCGTATTGTGGCACTTGCCAACAGCCACTCTCCAGTTGCACCAACCAATTGTGCCATTATTGCTAATCGCTACCAATCCCTGCAATCATGACCCTCTTGTGTTGTGTTGTGTTCTAAAATTGTAATACTGTGACTTGTCACTTGTGAGCTTAAGCCAAGGTTGCATTTTGTTAGTATATCTATGTGTGTGGATTGTGGAACTGTGTATGTGTGTGTATGATTGTTTGTGTTGTAGGCTTATGGATGTAGTGTATCATCTATCATGGATGGTTTGTGAAATATGAAATATGAATTTGTGATTTTGGAATATTGAAATGGAAGTTTAAATTTATGTCATTCATAAAAATTATCATACTATTCACTTGAAAATTAGAATTGGTTATGTTTCTAACCTTTTGTGATGATTGAGAACTAGAATTTTAAATTGGATTATGAGTTTGAGGTTATTCTTAACTAAAATTTAACATTGAGATATACTAAAATTTGAATGAAAGGTTAGTCTTTATTATAAATGGTATTAATTTTGTAATCATCAAAATGGATTAGCTAATTTATGCTTGAATTATATGATTTGTAATTATACAATTTAAATTATAGTTGTGAGTTTATATCTATAATTGGATTATTTAATCAACTAATCAATAATCATACAAAATAAGTTATAGTTAAAAGTGGATGATTAAATCACATAATTATACAAAATAGGTTATAATTGTGAGTTTTTGTTTAAATTATGTATTCACACAAAATAAGTTATATTTATAATTTTTATGGTTGAATTATGTGATTACATAAATTGAATTACAGATGTGAGTTTATAGTTGAATTATGTAATAATATAAAATGAGTTATATAGTTGTGACTTTTGAGTTTATGACTGAATTATATAACCATACAAAATAGGTTATACTTGTGATTTTATTTTTGAATTATATGATTACACAAAATAGCTTATAGTTGTGATCTTATATTTGAATGATGTAACCAAACAAAAAGAGATATAATTTTGTAGTAATCGATGTATATATTTAATGTTTGGATTTAGAAAGAAATAGAAGTTATTACAAAACTATTATTAATCTATTTCTTCATATTTTTTTTAATAAATTTATTTTGATATGAAGTTATTAAGTTAATCTTAATATATTTCTTCATTTATTTTTAAAGATAAGTGGAAGAAAATTCAAATACTCCTAATACTTCAACCACTTTAGGATGATTTAATAACCTAGCTTGGGCTCATGTTGGATTGGTTCTCAAAATGAAGAACCCTACCATTTGTTTGTTTTCTAACATGCATTTGAAAGGTAGAGGAATCACTAAATTAATGAAGCATTTAGTTAGGGTCAAAGGTAATGTAAATCCTTATAAAAAAGTGAGTCATGATTTAAAATTACAAATAAAGACTTTATTTGAAGAGTATCAGCATGAGAAAGATAGAAGGCAAAGATTGAACTATGAAATTGGTAGTGGAATTTTTCTTGTAGTGGTCAAGATTATAGTGGAAATTTTGAAGGTGGTAGTATTCCTACCAAATAAGAAGCGAATGTTGAGCCTGATGTTAGGAAAACGAGAAGATAGGTGTGTAATTTTTTTGCAGCTTGAATAACTCCTAGAGCTCAACCTTTAATCTATAGTGCCTTACAATTTAGATAATGACTCATAATGTAGATATACAATGACTAGATGGTGGTATGATTTAAATATACCATTCAATAATGCCCAGTCTTATTATTATTAGCCTTTGGTAGATGTTATTGCCTCTTATGTTCCAGGATACAAAGTCCTTCAATTTAGGACTATAAATGTAAAACTCTAAGTAGCTCTATTTATAAAATAAAAAGTTATTTGGATGAAAGAAGAACGACTTTTTGGTTTCAATCATGTGTGGTGGTTGGAAAAATAGAAGATAGGAAACTATTATTAACTTTTTGGTTTATTTTACAAAGGAGATAATGTTTTTAAAATCTATTTATGCATCTGGCCTTATTAGGAATGAAAATAAACTATTTCAAATATTTGATAAAGTTGTAAATGAAGTTGGGCTATAAAATATTGTTTAGTTCTTTATAAGTTTTCTTATAATCAGGCCTCTTTAAACTTTAACCCATTAAGATGTTTTCTAGGTTATATGATCATCAATTTCTTTTTTATATTTCTTTAATAAATTTCATTTTAGAAATTTTATCATTAATTTCATTTTTTTGTCTAGCTTAACTAAAATCTAGACTTGGCTTTTAGTCTAGAAATAAAATAGAAGAATATATAGCCTCTGTCAAATAGTCTGAGGTTTACACTTCTAGGAACCATGAAGGCTTGAATATAATCCTATTGAGAATTTTAAAATTATATATGCTCAATAAGAGACTATGGAGATTAGTTGATACTTGATATTTCAATAATGGAACAATCAAATAATTTGTTGGTGCTTTAACCATAAATTTTTTCTATAATATTGGACTAAGGTGAATAAAGCAACAACATAGATATAAAAGAAAAGATTACAAGTAAATTAGAAGATGATAGGAATTTGTGTCGTCGTGCTATTACTAAATTTGTAACTAATTTCTTATCACTTTAATGTTTTATTCTGATGAAGAAAGAGTTGAGAAAAATATTTTTACGTAATAAGTGGGTTGCATCTCATCATGTTAGGTTTAATGTAGGATTGAAGGTTTCTAAAATTCCACTTAAAGATAATAAATTTTGACCACAATGTCAATTTGTCATCCGAATTTGTAAGCCTTTCATAAGGATACTTTGTCTTATTGATAGTGATGAGAAGACAACAATTGGTCATTTTTATGATACCATAGATAGGGCTAAGGAAGTAATCAAGGCTAATATGAAAAATAAGCCTTCTTTGTACACGTCTTATCTTGCAGTTATCAATGAGAGATGAGAAAGACAACTTTACTCTTATTGTCTACAACTGGGGCATTTTTTAGTCCTAGTGTCTATTTCAGACCAAGTTTATAAAAAAAGTTAAAGTTAATAGGGAGTACTATTAATTAATGTAATAATTGTTGCTCATGAGATGATGCAATATCTCTTAAGCTCACAAATAGAGATTTATAAAAATGCCTATGGTGATTCTAAGATGTCAATTGTTATTCATCAAAGAGACAAACTTAATCCAGATATATATATTTTTATTTTTGTTGCTTGTTGAAAATTAATCATTACTTTATTTTGATTATAATGCTACTTTTGTTGTCTTATAGTTGCATGGTAGAAACAATTTAGAAGTGGTGTTCCAAAATTGTAAAGGTTTACAATTTAAATTCTAAGTCCATATGTGAGTGCAAAAAAGGTGTGAATCGGATTTTATAAATAAGAGTGACTTGAAAGATAATTTTTGATAAGAAAGTATTGACATGTCATTTCGTACAATGCATTTGAATGATAAAAATGATAAGGCTCCTCTCAATAATGGTGATTTTGTACCAAATAAGAATTGTGATCAATGCAATTTGAGCAGTATTTGATTGAAAAAAGTTCTAGGTTTTTATTTTTCTTATTTTAATTTCACTTATGCTTGATTTGTATTTTAAATTCTATATGTGTGATATAAATATAATTGTAAATGTTTTTATTTCAGGCTTCACTTCTAGTTAGTTATTTCTTCAACACGAACTCTTATTGTAAATTGTAATAGCTAGAGAGTCATAAATATTTATTATTCTTTTTATTTGAAGTTTTGATATAGTTATTATTTATTATATGATGAAATTGTAATATTTTAAATACTTTATATTTTTCTTAATTTTGAATTTGTATTATGAAATATATGAAAATCAATATTAATAAAAACAGATAGGTTATTGTTAATTTTAAAATTTTATTATTATGATTTTTGGAAATAGTGTTGATTTAAAATTAAATTATATAATATAACATATTGAGTGACTATTTTATAATTGCAAAATTTTAAGGATTACTTTATAAATTTAAAAATTATTCAAAATAGTATTTGACATTGACCAATACCGATGTAGTACCATATTATAATCAAATTTGATATCAATATTGATACAGTATTTATAATATTGCATGAGACACAAATTAATTATTTGTCTCCACTATGCTTCTTGGTGGTTAGTTAGCTTTAGGCTATGTTTCATTGAGTATTTATTAATAGAATAGAATGAAATGTGGTCGGGTCGGTCGTGCTAGGCCTAGGCCTAGGCATAGAACGACATGCGGGGCGATCGGCCCATTCATAGATGTTGATCTAAATCCGGCAGGTATTCACTATATAAGTTGACTATCTCCTCACGATGCAAGTATGACAGAATAACCTAGTTCTCTCTATTCCTTTCCACCAAAACTATTACCAAAACACTAACTTAAGCATCGGAGGGGCCGTCCGGCGATTAACCCCCGGTGTGCCTTCTATTGTTTTTGCAGGTACTTCCTAGTTAAAGTTGACTAAACGCATGGATCCAAACAATGACGTCCAGCCTCAACAAGATCAGACCGAACCAGTTGGCGCCCACTGTGGGGCCCGGCGTCAGGGCACCACGTCCAGAAGCACTCAGATAAGTCAGGCGACAGCAAATCCTGATGTAGCCACTGTCGCAACACTTGCGCTACAATGCATGGGCTTGCAATTACCTGCCGCCCTTCCACTGACGCATCCTGATCTCTAGATCCGTCCTCCATTCATCGCCCAAAACCCTAGCACAGAGGAGCTACCCCCTCCAAACCCAAATAACCAAACACAATCTTCACACCCGAATGATCAATCACAACAATCCCAAAACCGAGATCAAGAAGCGCAGACCGTAGCCCTGGAGGATAATGTTGGAAACAATTCACACCCTCACATCCAACACCACCTAAACACAAACCTTCCTGCACCACAGCAAGTCTCCCTCACCAAAAGACAAATAAAGGAAGCGGTCGATCTACTGATTCGCCAAATCTTACGATTTCAGACAGAACAACAACAAACCCCCACTCGGTAGATAGGTATGATGGCCGATCGCCATTCTGCTGAATCTCTTGAGAAAATCATGGAAGATCGAATCAATATGGCCATGAATTCCCGTCCGGATCAACCATCAACACAATACCGCTCTCCTTTCATTCCAGAGATCCTGGATAGCCTTCCAACGGTCAGTACTAAGATACCCACGCCTGAAAAATACACTGGAAAGACCAATCCCCTCGACTATCTTCAGCACTTCCAATCGATGATGAACCTGCATTGCATCCCCGATGCCATTCAATGTAAGGCTTTCTGTACAGCCTTTCAAAAAGGAGCCCGGCGATGGTTCAACAGTTTACCCCCACGTTGCATCACTTGTTTTGAGAATTTTAAACTGTTATTCCTCAACCAGTTTGCTACAAGTAAACGACCACAAAAGACTGCCTTGGAAGTGATGCAGCTGACCCAAGGAAAGAACGAAAGTTTACAGGAGTTCATCACTCGGTTTCATAATGAAGCTGTAGAAGTCCCTGACCTCACCTGCTCGTCCATGTTGGCTGCCCTTATGAGCAACACGAGGGATAAAGAGTTCAAGAAGTCATTAGCCCTCGATCAGCCCAAATCTATTCAAGAGATAAGAAATCGGGCAAATAAGTATATCCAGTTGGAGGAAGTGTTGAAAAACACAAAATGTAGGGCAGATGACTGATGGCCAAGTGGCAGAACTGATGATTCACACAAGCGACAGAAGGATCAGTCTAGCTGGAGGAAGCTGACTGACCGAAGGGACCAACGACGAGAATCCTTCACCCCGCTCAACAGGTGGTATGCAGAGGTACTGGTAGCCATGAGAGCAGAAGGGGAATCCCTCCGAGAACCTAGTAAGTTGAAAAATCCGCTCAAAAAAAGGGATTCGTCTTTATATTTTCGTTTCCATAGAGATGTAGATCATGACACGGAGGATTGTTGGGACTTAAAGCGAGAAATCGAATTCCTTATCCAAAGGGGAAGGCTGGGTAGATTTTTGAAGTATGGTAAAACTGTTGAACGGGATAATGAGGGTAGGAATGGTCGGTCTGACAACTGGCGAAAGCCTTGGAAGAAAAATGATACGAACGATAGAGTGGGGCAGAACAGGAATTCAGACGACCGATGTGACACAAGAGGACAATCCAGGGCAAGAAGTGACAGAAATGCCGGACAGTAGGATGACCGACCGGTTAGGGTCATAAACATGATTTTTGGTGGTAGTGCAACAGGAGGGTCCACCGTCAAAGGAAGAAAGAGGTATGCCATGCAGGACTTATCAGCAAAGAAAAAGAAGCAAAACGATGAGGTGATATCGTTTGACGAATCTAATCTGGATGGTGTTAGCTATCCTCATGATGATGCACTAGTGGTCACTTTGAATATGGATGGTAGCGAGGTAAAACAAGTAATGATTGACACAGGTAGCTCGGTCGACCTACTGTATTATGATGCATTTAAGCAGATGGAGATATCGGAGGAGCGACTACTGCCAATAGAGGGACCCATCAAAGGGGTAACAGGAGCATCAGCCTACCCATTTGACCGAGTCTTCTTGAACGTAAAATTTGGACAAAAGCCATGTCAAGTAGAGAAGAATGTTGAATTCTTGGTTGTGAAGCTTGTGGGAGCATATAATGCAATAATTGGAAGAGCCACCCAAAATGCCCTCAGAGCAATCGTCTCAACCTACTATCAAGCAAT
>JAOTAX010000198.1:27371910-27394904 GCA_025629825.1 Erythroxylum guanchezii | reverse complement strand
TTCTACCATGATTCACAAGGTTTCATAAGGGGGAAATTCGTGTACTGACTTCAGGGCAATTTCTGGGTTGATTTGGGCTGATTTAGGCAAGATTATATTCTAGAAAATCGTAGATCTTTCTTTTATCTTTCCAACGGTATATAGCATGAAAATTTTGGACATCTGAGCTGAAAATTATGCCCTTTTTATTTCTCCAGCTCAGTTTTGTTCTGTCTTAGTTTTGCTTCCGTCTCAAAAATGACGTCATCATCGTCTTAGTATGACATCAGCATCGTCTCAGTTTGACTGTCTTAGTTACTATTCATCGTCACCTTCTGTTCCATTTTCTACCCTTCAAACGATGGAATCGGTCTTGGAGGTCTCCATAAAAGTTGTAGATCTTGAAGTCTTCTTTCCAACCATATAAAGAACACCTTAATCCGATGTCAGCAGGGAAAGTTATGGAAATTTTCCCAATCATGTATCATCTGATGATGTCACCATCGTCTCATAATGACATCATACATTGTCTGATCAATTTTCTACCCTTCAAACGATGGAATTGGTCTTTGAGGTCTCCATGAAAGTTGTAGATCATGAATTCTTCTTTCAAACCATATAAAGAAAACCTTAATCCGATGTCAGCAGGGAAAGTTATGGAAATTTTCCTAATCATGTATCGTCTGATGACGTCACCATCGTCTTATAATCACATCATACATTGTCTGATCATTTTTCTACCCTTCAACTGATGGAATTGATCTTTGAGGTCTTCATAAAAGTTGTAGATCTTTAATTCCTATTTCCAACCATATAACTAACACCTTAATCCGATGTCTATAGGGAAAGTTATGGAAATATTCCCAATCTTGTATCGTGTGATGACGTCACCATCGTCTCATAATGACGTCATACATTGTCTGATCCATTTTCTACCCTTCAAACGATGGAATTGGTCTTTGAGGTCTCATGAAAGTTGTAGATCTTGAAGTCCTCTTTCCAACCATATAAATAACACCTTAATCCGATGTCTATAGGGAAAGTTATGGAAATTTTCCCAATCTTGTATCGTCTGATGACGTCACCGTCATCTCATAATGACGTCATACATCGTCTGATCCATTTTCTACCCTTCAAATGATGGAATTGGTCTTTTTGGTCTTCACGAAAGTTGTAGATCTTGAAGTTCTCTTTCAAAAAATATAAATAACACCTTAATCCAATGTCTGTAGTGAATGGTATGAAAATTTTCCCAATCTTGTATCATCTGATGACGTCACCATCGTCTCATAATGACGTCATACATCATCTGATCCATTTTCGACCCTTCAAACGATGGAATTGGTCTTTGAGGTCTTCATGAAAGTTGTATATCTTGAGGTACTCTTTCCAACCATATAACTAACACCTTAATCCAATATCTGTAGCGAAAGTTATGGAAATGTTTCCAATCTTGTATCGTCTGATAACGTCACCATCGTCTCATAATGATGTCATGCATTGTCTGATCCATTTTCTACCCCTCAGACGATGGAATTGGTCTTTGAGGTCTTCATGAAAGTTGTATATCTTGAAGTTTTCTTTTAATCAAGACAAAGATGAAGTCATTCTGAAATATGTAGCAAAAGTTATCATTTTTGTGCCACGATAGGTACAAATTGATTGATGGTATAAACATGTTTGATTCTTTTGGGTATAACTTCCCCATCCGACCCCGATTCTTGAAGCTACAGATTCCTAACTTCTTGTACTGTCTCTCCATGAAAATTGTGTCTTTGGGAGTGCTTTTAAGAAAGTTGCATTAGAATAAGTGAGAGGCCGGTTGGGAGAGCATGCTTGGAGTATGATCACGTTTTAGCTCATTAGGCATTTCTTGAGGTGTAAAACTCCGATTGAGGTGATTCTTGTTTCAATGCAAATTAAAGACTTAGAGCTACGATTTCTTTGATGAGGTCAAGTTGAGATTTTAGTGTTTGATTGATGTGGGCACACCACCTTTGGGAAATGTTGATTATGACCCTACAGGGTAATAAGCTCAAGGTTTAGGACTCCGGATGTTGGGCTCCAGAAACGGGGTTCCAACAAAAAATGAGCTTTGGCTATCATAGTTCAAAACTGATTTGATAAGAGTAGAAATCATTAAGCTTTAAATGATAATCTTTAAAGGACTCTTTAAGTCCAGGATCTTGATCAATGAACTCCATTTCTCAGGATCCCGTTAAGCGCTCTTAGTGTGTGCGGTCGGATTTGCCAATGCAATGGGTAAAATGAAATCTAGCATCAACTCAATATCAAACACATATAGGCAGATAAAAGAGAATCAACAAGATCACAAGTAGACATATATGAGACTTCATATATTTAAGCTCAAGGTTCTACATAAACAAATCCAAACCACACATTGAATATCCAACATTTGATTAAACTATAATCAAGTAGCTTCTATACAAGTTACAAATCCTAGACTTAGGCATTCATAAATCATAGCTAAACTACAGATTAAGGTACTCCCCTTTTGAGCTCATTAAACTCCAGCCGTCGCTATATCTTTAAGAGGAAAGGAACCCCTAGCCACGCATAGCAACCGGAAGCCTCACAACTAGGAATAAATCCAAGCTACCCATGATGGAAGTCGGCAGTGAAAATGTTAGGAAAAGGAGATGGAGAAAGAGATGATGGGAAACGATGCAAGATGATGGATATAGATCTCTCCCCCGGGAACCCCGAAGGGAACCGTGGGTGTTAAGGTAGTAGAATGTGCGTCGAGTCTCTTCTTCCCCCTCAGCTGATGGAACAATCAATATATATGTTGGCACTCTCCAACTTATCCAAAAATAGGTTTCTTCCCAAAACAAGTTGCTGGGTCAGGTTTGCACAGTATGTAAAACTTTTGAAAATGGTTCGGGTCTTAGAAGGTTTGCCGCGGTGAAACTCTAACTTTGCCGCGGCGATCTTTAATTGTTTCGCCACGGCGAAACACTAACTTCGCCGCAAGATCTTTAATGGTTTCATCACGATGAAACACTTATTTCGCCGCGAAAAACTATACCCGAAAGATCATCTCATAACTTCCATTTCTTTGTTCCACTTTTGGCTCTACTCTTCTTGAGTGACCTATAATGAAAAGGAATAATTTGTAATATCAATTGTCCTACAATTTAAGGGAGTGCAATTGTTAATTAATTATGACAATTTGACCCTCAAATTACATTAATTCAAAACAAGTACTCTTAGGCCAAATTAAACACAATATCCAACAAAAAGAGCCGAAAAGGATAACAAAACCATGAAAATGTCAATAAATAGTATAGCAAACTTGGGTTCAATCAAACACCTAATGTAAAAAGTAGTCTATTGTAAAATAATGAATCATTTATAGCAAGGTAAAACTTGAAAAGATAACCCCATTGTTATTATACAGATTTTTAATGAGATTTATCAATTTTTTTTATCAACATTCCATAAGCTAAAAAAAGAAATATCTTATTTATAGGTTATGATTCATTAAAAGGGGTTTTAATTTCCTATTTCAAATATCCTTTTTACAACTTCCATTTGGTATCAATAAAATGAGTAGTAATACATGCATATTTTTCTTTTGATACATCATTTTTCCAAATATTTGAAGTTAAGAAAGGATGGACATAAAATTAAAATAACTATTTATGTATTGATTCTCTTTTTTATCAATATAAGGCATTATATCACATTTACATTGAATTGTATTAATTGGTTGATTTGCTAAGTAATAAGTAAGGCTCATCATATGTTGAAATAGAGACAATCAATAAATATGACAGGAAGCTTGTCAATAACAATCATGACATTAATTGCCATTCACAATGCAATGTGATCATATTTCATATTTTTAATTGTAATGGAACCATTATAATTTGATTTAGCTCCAATAATATGTTGTCTTATATCATTCTTCTTTTAAAGAGGAAAATTTTTTAAATGAAAAAGTAGGTGAGAGGTATTACTTGTGAAATGAGAAAAATTTTCTCTCTCTTTGTAATTACAATGAAATTTTGAATTTTCTTCTATTCTTTTCTCAGTCATATATTTTTACATAGTAAAGTAAACCATAACTTCTTTACTTCACATTGTTATTTTTTTCTTCTTTACGAGATTCATCATTAAATCTTTCATTTGGTAGACTATGACTTGCTATTCTTATTGTAATTTCTACATTAATAATAAAATTATTTATTATAATAAAAATAAATTCATAATGACAAAATTTAAATTAATCATCTTGAATAAAAACATCATGTTGTAAGGTCAAGGTTTTAGCTATTGTAGCTTTTTATCCTAAATTGTTATCTGTCTCAAATCATTTTATGATAATTGAAAATTATAGTATCCTAAATTGTGAATACGAACTATAGTTTTTTTTTAAAATAATGTCAACTACATTTTTGATAATAAAAAGAGGAAGGAGACTAAATTGTATTAAGTAGGTGATATGGAGAAAACAAAAAGTTTAAAAAGAATGGTTATATTTTTTAGATGTAAAGCATTTAAACTGAAAGCTAGCCTATTAAAGATCAATAGAGAAAGACAATTTTAATAAGAAATGGAAAGATTATAAACCATTATACCTTGATAAAATTTTCTCTTTTTTTCATACATTGACACATTTTCCAATTATCTATCAAGAAACAATTAATGTGAACTACAACTCTTCTTTGTTTTTTATTAATTAAGTACTTTTATCTTACATTTTCATATTCTTATGTACTCATAACCTTAAAATCCATTCAAATTTAAAGGAAGACAAATCTAATCTTAATAAACTTGTATAATGAAATAAAAGAAAGAAGATACATAACACTGATTGATATGGTTTATTAATGTTAAAAATACCACAAATGCACGACGTAACTGTAGCTAGCACAGGTAAGTATGAGTCGATCCTATGAAGATTGTAAGTACTAATAATTACTCTTTTTCTATAATCTAACCTATGAATTAGATTGTGGATTTTAATTAAAAATTAAAATAAACCAATAAACTAAGAATTAAAACAATACTAAATGCAAAACAGGGAAAATACTAAGAAGAATCTATATCAGATAAAAGTGTCTAGGTAATGAATCCCCCTAAGAATCCTTAAATATTAATCCTTTATCATGAAATTATATTATTGATTATTGGACTATGAAAATTCCTATGTCATTTTAATATCCTTTTCAAGACTATTAACAAGTAATTCATCAATTAATTAACAAAAATCTTTCTAGACCCCTAGGATTGCATTATCAATTTATGAATTCCATTATTAGGTTTGATCCTAATCTAGGGGATTTATGTTGACTTATCTCTAGATTTGCATGCAACTCCTTCCAATTATGGTACTTCTCAATCTCTATCATATGAAATCAAATCATGCACTAATATTTCAGATATATTAGAATAAGAATAAAATGCATAATAGAATCACAATAAATTAATCAATAAAATTGCATTAAAAAGATCAAATCATATTGTTAGCACAACTTAGGGTTCATCTCACCTAGACACAAGACAACTTAGTTCCTATCTATAGAAATGAAATTAATGAAAATTATACAAAAGAATAATTAGGAAACAAAGAAATCATAATTCTAAATCTCTCTTTTTCTTCTAATAAATCTTCTTGTAAGTTTGGATTGGATGAAGCTCTCTATCAAATCTCTTGACATCATTTTCGTGTTTTCCTCATCCCATGATCAGAATTCTCACCTCTTTATGTGTCTTACGACTCAAAATTCCTTAAAAATTTGGTTCCCCTATTTTGCCTCCATTCACGTCCTTTCATAATAAAAACTAGGGTTTCTAGGACTTACACAATCATTTAAACGACTGTGTAGGTGACAGTGTAGCTCCAAAAATACCTAAAATTGTGACTTTACATGGTTATATAGCCTTGCATAGCCATATACATGATCATGTATCTTCAAGTTGCTTAAAATCTTCATTTTATGCCACGATTTCATCTGAATTCTTCCCATTTTAGTCCAAGAAGGCAATTATCTCCTATAAACACATTCGAAGTGAAATAAGTACCAAAAATACAATCAAACCATTAAATAATAAGCAAAACACATTAAATATGAGTATCTAAATATAGTCAAATAATTATTTATCAAACATCCCTACACTTAAACTTTTGCTTGTCCTCAAGCAAATCATAATCTAAGTCATTAATTTTACAAACATCCATCTCTTATTAACCTCAAATTAAGATAAAAGTAAAATCAAGTTATTCTAGAACTAACTTACATAAGTCAATATCAATCATAATCAAATCAATAATCTTTTTGATATCAAACGCACAAATCTTTACACCCTTACCAAGAATTCACCCAATACACTCAAGTGGTTAGGGTAAAAAGTAAAAAACTCTCAAATCAATGCATAACAAAATTCTTAACCATAAGCTTGCAATGTTATCATATCTCCACCACTTATAAGTAAACTAGAAACAAAAATCAAAAGTTCTTGTCATAAGGTTTTAATTGGGTTTAGGTAAGGTATGATTAGGATGATAAAAAGGGTGTTAAAATTGAAGGGGCTTTACAAAAACATGATTTCAAGAATTACAAGAAACTTATTCTTCAAAATGTATAAGTCCTTCACATTATAAATCCATTGGTACCATAGCTTTAACACATTTTTTTCAGGCTCGCAACATTTTTCTAAAATTAACCATGTACCAATAATTAATGAAAAGTTGGACCTTTTTAAATTTTAAGTTTAAAAAATCAAGTGATGTAAATAACATTCAAGGTTTAAATTAATAAAAGGCTTCAAGAAAGATAAGATAAATGTTAATAATGGGGTTATATTCAATGAAAAAGTCTAAGGCTCAAAATTGGTTACTCCTAAGGGATAAAATATAATAGAGTATTTAAAGAAAATAGGCTAAACAATTGTTGAATCTAAAATGACTTTATCACTTCAATGCTTATAATTTAACATACGTGGTCTTAATATCTATAATAACAACAAATTCTAGAATTATCCAATTATGCATGATATCATACATAAAAGAATAAAAGAGTTTAAAAATTGATGTATTTGCTCATAGGCTCACAAGCTCACACAAAACGAATCTTATGTGCGTAAATAATATGCACTTTTCATTCAAATTGACAATCTCAATGACTAATAATAACCTGACTTATAAAAGCAATTTTATTTTAATTTTCATCCTTTTGCATACTAATTCAACTCAATAATCAATAATGATTTCAAATACTTATATACATATTTTAACTAATTCAGGATATCAGTTAATAAAATTTAATAACCAAGATTATAATAAACTTTGTAAATCCCTTCCCTACATTTAAAATTATACATTATTCCCAGTGTACATAATATAAGCATAGATAAATAAAAAGGAACAAGGGATAAGAAATTGGTACTTCCTTAAGTAATAAAAAATTCATAATTTTGATTTCGATAAGGGATCCATTCGATATGAGATACAATATTCCTTTCAAAATATAAATAAAAAGGGATAAAAAATATAATAATAACAATAACAACAATAACAACAATAACAACAACAACAACATCATCATCATCATCATCATCAACAACAACAACAATAACAACAACAACAACAACTAAGAAATATGGAAATAAAATTAACTTCAAATAAAAATAAATCTTAATTCATGGGTTGCTTCTTTAGTAGCGATTGTTTGATGTCGTTAGCTCAATGTACCTTTCATGCTTACCATCACCCTGCGACAATGATTAGTTGCTTACAGCCACTCATTTCTCCACATAGGGGTCTCATAGCTCGTAAATAAGCCACATGTTGTAAGATAATAATAATAAGGACATAATGTATCAAATTTATAAATCTAATCAATTGCATTAATGCCCTTTTCAGTAACAAACTATTAATAAAATAAGGAACAATACAACTACTTAAATCTTTCGTTGGCCCAAACAGTTTGTCTAGTAGGGAGTGGGAACCATCCATACTTAAGGTGACTACCAATGATTCATTAGTAATTTCCTAAGTCTCCAACTGAAAACTTAATTAACTTGGAACTCATTTAACAAACTAAGGATATCAGATGACAATGTTAAGCCTTTATCAAATTATAAAGCAAAGACAAAGGAAATTGAGATATATTAATCAAGTTTCATTACAATAAAAAAGGCTTATAATAAAGACTAAGAAAAAGAATCTTGTAGGTCCTCTTTATTTTCTTCCTAATTTTGTCTCTTAATGGACTGTAAAGAATCTTACTAACCTTAATAAATAGGTAATGGTTTGGGAGATTTTATCTAAAAAAAAGCCATGTCTCATAGGCTTACTTGAAACTAAGATAAAGAAGAATAATAATGGGAATGCTTACAGGATTTTGGGAGAGAATCAAGCAGTACTTACAAACCAATAACTCTATTACAACAATAGAATCCTAGTAGCTTTTCAAAATTGCTACACTTGTATTCTACTAATCATTTGTTACACATGATAATTGTTTTCGCTAACAATCCAATGCAAATTAGTGTATCAATTACTTATGAAAAGAACTTAGTAGTCTAAAGAAACACATCGTGGAATAAATAAAAGGGAATTAAAGCAAGCATATGAAATTATTATGGGAGACTTTAATAGCATGATGTTCACCCAGGAGGTTAAGAGTGCGAAAAGTAATCAAAGAAATTTGAAGGATGATCATAGAACCTATTTGGAGAAAATTAGGATTAAAAAGTGAGGGTTTGGATAATAATGAAATTATAAATGGATTATGAAACTTTCATATAACTCAACTTAATTTTGGAAACTCAATAAGCTCTAATCACTCTTACATAAAGATGAATAACTTCAACAATGGAAAACTAGTGAGAGCTATTTGCATAAAAGGATGCAAAGGAATTAAAGATTTAATAATTATCATCTCAATGCCCAAGTTTGTATAGAACAAATTAGGAAAGTAATGGAGAAGAAATTTGAGGGTTAAAAGGCCAATGTTTATGTATAGAGACTCAAGAAATTAAAGATATTTAATAAGTTACTCTTTCAAAATACTGAAGTGACTGTCAAGAGGAAAATAAAAGCTCTTATTAAGGCATAAAAGGATTTGTATAATTAATAAAATGATAAAGAGCTAATAGATGGTAAAAAATTCACCTTAACAACTACACTCGAGGTCTTGAGGTATACTATTAAGATAAAAATAATTAGTACTTTGGCTCAAAGATGAAGTTAAAAACTCTAAATTTTTTCCAGAACTCTATTAATGCTAGAAGAAATTAGAACAAGATTACCATACTTCACGGTCAACAAGAAAACCTCATCATTAAATAAGAAGAGCTTAAAAAACTAGCCCACATCTTTTTCAAAGACATCTTTGGTGAATCCTCTTGTAGTATCTCCTTTTACAAAAGGATTAAACTACTCATCAAAGATCTTATAGAATAAAATTTAGATGAATACCTTGTGAAGCCTTTCACTAAAGTAGATGATAAGGAAGAATTGTTCAATTTAGACTTTAAAAGAACCCCAAGGCTAGATAGATATAATATATTGTTCCTTGGAAGGAGTTATAATGACGTTAGCTATATGGTTATAGAAGCCATCTTGGAATTCTTCTCTTGTAGAAGAATGTTAAAGGAAATGAAAAAAAAAAAACTACATAAGACCAGATCCTAAGTTAGTGATAAGTGTAAATTGAATCATGTTTTAGGGCAGAGTTTGATATGTGTTTATACATTAATCCGATCATTTAGTATATGTTTAGGTTAGAATTGTGTTAGTTTTTTTTAATTATTTGTGTTTTTAAGTGTTTTATGGGTTAGTACAAGCTTTTAAGCTTAATTATTATGTCTTTGAGGTATCTTGATGTGTTTGTTAGTGTTGCAGGGTTAACATTGAAGAACGAAGAAGTTTCAGAAATAGTCAAACTAAAACAACGACCCACAATCGTGGCACAATAGGCCACGATCGTGACAGAAGCACTGGAGTCAGCCCACGATCATGATAGAAGCCTAGCATACGACCCACAATCGTGGCCTGATTGACACAATCATGACAAAAGACTCGGATGTGGCCCATGATCGTGGCCTGCATCGAGTAGACGCGCAGACACTAAAAAAGTTAAGTTTCGAGGGAGTTTTTGGGCCTTTCGAACCTCCAAAAAAAACCCTAGGGTTGTCTAGAACACAAAAGGTATATAAAGAATAAAAGAAAGAAGATGAAAGATCTTTTACATCAGCCACTTTGAAGAGAAACCCTAAAGAGAATTGTTGAGAGATTGAGAAAGAGAAGAAGGATGAGAGAAGTGGAGAAGAAGCCAACATTGACGTACTTCCCGAATTTAGAGTTTCCTAACGTCGCTGCCTCTCGTCTCCATTTGGAATCATATTTCTATTTATGTTGTACTTTTATTATTGTATAGAATTGAGAATAGTAGTTTGATGATGTGAATGTTGAGATATTCTATACCCACATTTAGTTTTTTAATCTTTGATTTAATAAAATCTTATTGTTTTATGTTTATTGGATTTATTGTGATTGATTTCTGTGATTGCATAATTCGATAATAGACTGAGAGGTTGAATTGAATAAAAAATAATTAAATTGAGATAACAAGAGTTAGGTGATTTAATAAGAACGAGAAATTAATCAAATCGGTAATAGTGTGAAGAGAGATCTCATATAGGTTCCCGATAGTTTAACTTCAGATCTAATTAGGGATTTGGATAGATTGTTAATTGAGAGATTGAAATTTTCCATAATCTAATTAGGGTTTATAATTTAGGGTTAATGGTATAACTCGAGAGAGAGTAATCAACCCTAAGATCATCTAGGACCAATAATTCAATAATTCATAATCAATTAGGTTAGCGTTAAACATAGGTAAAAATTCCCCTTTCTCTCAATTAATGGTTCCTTTAGGTTGATTCTTAAGTGTTGTTGCAACTGCTACTTTGTTAATATTTTCGTAATTGATTCTTGGAATTGAGTTACTTGATTGAGTTAAATTCTTGCCTTAGTTTTGTTACATTTTGAATTACTATGAATAGTTTCGACCTTAGATTTTAGGATTAGATTATCCCTCCTCGTGAGATCAACACCTTAGGTACTACGCAAATGACCTGTACGCTTGCGGATTATTGATGTTATTAATTAGAACTTACACACATCAGAAAACTACGATCAGTTAGCTAACCTAACCTCTCTTCATGATTTTAGGACAATCATGTGTTATAATGTAAGTTACAAAACTATCTCGAAGATGCTTATAAGAAGATTGGAAGCTATAAGGTATCCAATAAACCTAAGTCAAAGAGACTTTATCAAAAGAAGAAACACTGGAGATAACCTGTTAATCATTTAACATCTCCTTACAAATTACTATTGTAAGAAATTTATTAAAAGTTCTTCTTTAAACATTTATTTCTATAAGGCTTTGATTTCTTAATGTGGGATTTATAATGACCAACCTTGAAGTATTTAGTTTCTGTAAGATTTTCAAATAATAAATTCAAAAGTGCATCACTTCTAATTCCATTAGCATTATTGTAAATGGAGAACCAACTAACATATCCGAAGGAACTAAAAGATTGAGGTAAAGGGATCCGTTATCCCTTTACCTTTTTACTATGTGCATGGAAGTAATAACTAGTTAATCTCTTATAATATCAAATGGAGTGGTGAATTCAAATATCATAAAAAATGTAAGGATATCAAATTATTTAGTCATGCTTTTACTACTGATTTATTGTTTTTGAGTGGGACTAATAAACACTTGATGCAAATCCTAGTGAATTCTTTCATTTAAAAGTATGCCTTGTTTAAGCATTAATTGCTTCAAGGGTAAGCTTTACGTCTGTATAGGCTTGACTAAATTACTTGAAAAATTTTCAAGAAATCTAGGATGCCAACTTTAACATGTTTCACTTAAGTACTTAGGCATACCAATCATTCTAAGGAGACTAGCATATAGAAACTGCTTACCACTCTATAGTCCAAATAATAAAAGAATAAGAAATTGGCATAATATATTTTTATCTTATGCTAGAACATTGCAACTAGTAAGCTCATTTCTCAACAGTATTGAAAATTATTAAAGTTCTCACATTATGCTTACTAAAATTTTAGTAAAATTAGATTATAAAACTTTTTCTTTATTTAGGTGATATAATAAAGCAGAGGAAGTCCAAGGTGAAAAATTCTTAAATTTATAGATTTACAAGGATAAAGGTGATGAAAAAAATGCTCATTATTAAGAGAATATGGAAGTTTAATAATAAGGAATCAATATAGGTGAGATAGATGTACTCCCACCACTTAAAAGCTACCAGCTCCTAAAATCTAAAAAAAATCCCAATAATTAATAGACCTTAAATCATATGCTAAGGCCGAGAGAATCCATAAGGATAGAATTTAAAGCAATTATAAGCAATGGGAATGACATTTAGTTTTAATTTGATAATTGGAGTGATTTGGGAGCTTTGCACAAAATCCCTTAGGTGCAATCTTTTTTAGATATGCTCACTAACTACATTAAAGTTAAGGGGATTGTACAAGGAATCAATGCCATTGGGTCTTAAGAGGATTCTCATTAATCAAAGATAACTTAATAAGTTATATGCCTAATTCCATCATTACAAATCACACGATATGTCTTAGGCACTAATAAATCTTACCTCTGGGAACAACAATGAAAAGTATGTTAGTTAAAGTCAGTATAGATGATTGACCTATTTCATGAGTTAGTCGATATTGTAATAACTGCAAGAGCATGGCGTAATTGTAGCTAGTACTGGCAAGTACGGGTCGATCCCATGAAGATGATAAATACTAGTAATTACCCTTGCCCTATTATCTAGCCTAAGGATTGATTTTAGGTTCTTAATAAAAAGAAAACAAAAAATAAGGCAAGTAAAATAAAATAGGTAACAAAATTGAACAGAGAATTAAGGAATCATTTAGGAATTTATCAATATTGAGAATTAGTATGTAGGTTTCGAATTCCCCTAAACCTTTAACAGATTGATTTTTTATTATGCAATTGTTTTATTTATTTATTGGACCGTAGAGACTCCTATGATATGCTAATAGTTGACATTAAGTCTACTAACAACTAATCCTAAGGTTTCTAACTTAATTACTCAAGTTAAATTTTATAGGATTGCATTACTATCTTATAAATCCCTCTATTAGGTTTGACCCCAATCTAAAAGATTGCAATTATAACTCCTTCCAATTATCGTGGATCTATTCAAACTAGGATTTCTCAATCACTACTTTGAAAACAGATTATGGCCTAATATTTCATATTACTAAAACATAAATAAAACAAGTAATTGAATCGCAACAATCAATCAAACCAATTGCATTAATAAAAGAATAAAATCATATTAAAGTATTAACATAAGGTTTATCTAACCTAAATGCTAACTGGACCTTTAGTTACATATTATTGAACATCAAATCAAACATAAACCGAAAGAAAAATGAGTTGTTAACAATAGGTTTATAATTCTAAATCTCCCTGATTATCTTATATCAAATATTCTTGTGATGTAAAGGCTTGATCTTGTATTTTAATAAATCTTTCAATGATTTCTTAGTGTTTCCCACGTTTTTAGATCAATATCGCCCCTTGAGAACGAACTTCATATCTGGAAAGTGACCCCTAATGTCTCCACTCCTCTCAAGTCTTTGTTCATGTCTTTAAATATAAATTATAAGGTTTTGGCTAATGTACAATCTCTTGCACGGTTGTGCATCAAACAGTGCATAACCAAAATCTTTGAATATCCTGAAAGTGCAGGGTAGATGCACGGCTGTGCATCTTATACGTAGAATCTTCGTTTTACTCTTTGAAGCCCATAAAGGCAATTATTATCTATATACGCACTTGAAATGAATTAGGCACCAAATATATAACAAAATTATCAAATATTAAAAAAACACATAAAAAATGAGGTAATGTTATAGTCAAATATGCATTTATCAATAGACAAAATCAAACATTCTAAAAACCTCTTCCATATTGTGGCTAGAAATAAAGAAGAGGATTAAAATCAAGGATAAAATTAAAGGTAGCTCAAAATTGAAATGTGAGCTATATAAGCCAAAAAATGCAATTTTTTCTCACCTATGTTTTGATTGTCAATACTTTATAGTACTCTAAAACTTGGTGTCAATTAGATGCAGCCTTAAGTGTTCAATAATAAGCTAGGAAAACCTTAAAAAATGGGCAAGCAAAATTAGCTATAACTTTAAATGGGACCTAAAAGTCTTCAAAGTGGCCTTCTGTTGTTCTATAATGTAGTATAGATGGAGAGAAATACTTAAAATTTTGGAAAAGCACCAAAAAATATAGCAACTTTTGTCTTTAAAAGTTTGAACTAGATAAGGGAAATTTTGCTTTACAGTAAAACTTAAATAAAACCAGTAAGGTGATGAAATTGAGATGGAACTTATTATAGGAGATATAAGACTGACTCTAGGATGAAGGTAGTGCATCAACGGATATTAAAGCACAATAATAAATGGAGATCAAAGAACATTAACAGTTTTCCAACTAGAGAACTAGCTGAAAGAATCCTCAAACTCACTTTCTATAATTCATGTCTACTAATAGCAGTCGTTACATCAATGCACCTGATTTGATTTGCTAAGTTGAAGCTTGCTTCTTGTAGAGAACTAAAAGCCTTAATTTATAAAGGGATTTTCAAAGGAAAGAGGGTAAATGGATAATTCAATCATCCTAACTGGAACTTGATCCAAATGTTGGGAACATATAATAGAAGAATCTAGAATTAGAAAAGCTTAATCTATATTAGCAAAGGTTTGGAATTTCCTAATCCTCATTCTACATCATTGCTCTTATAAAGGGACTTGCACCTTTAACGTTCATTCCTATTCAAGCTTTGTATTCCCCTATGAACTATCAAAATGGCTTTTTGTAGTATATGTAGCAGTTTTCTTGTTTATTTTTTAAGGGCCATTCTCTGGGTCTTTTTACTTCCCTTTTAGCGCTACTAATCAATTTATTTTTAACTTCCAAAAAATAAACCATAGATCTATTGGCACTGAATTTGTTAAATTAGATCTCTAATTCTAAAAACCATTCTTAATTTACATATTTCCATTATGTTCCTTTGATTGAGCCTTCATCTATTATTTTGAAACATATCCAAAAGCAAGAGCACGACATAATGAGAACCTGAATTGCGTTATTAAATGCAAAATATTGCACTATTACAATGCCAATAATATATTTAATTATTATGAGATGTTCAAACAAGATGGATATGGGTTATGTATGCTCAAATATTTATGCAATTCTCATAGTAATTAGGTCTATGTGCCTTCTTGTATACTTTTTCTCTACCTCGCACTAGTGTTTCTACAAGAACCTCTTTTCAAAAATTGGATAGCCCAACAATTATGAAATTCAGTTGGCATTATGCTGAGCATGCTTCAGCAAGAAAATGGTCTAAGCTAGGTTGCTCAGAAAATTAGCAAATGCCCAAAAACTATTAAGATGCATTAGTTGTATATTTGGATGGAAAGACAGCACCTGGGTTATTTAGTGATGTTTGAACGCATTAAGTTAATGTTATCACAAGGTATTGGCATGGAAAATGGCTGTTAGACATGGATAGATATGAACAAAATGCTAGAGGCTCAAGTCAATTACTTAGTTATTTAGTGTTATAAGGATACATGCTACTTTTTGATAATTTAGGACAATTATAAAATTTTCTATATTTGAATTTCCTAGTTTTGTGGGAGATTTTGAAAATCAACCACTTTATATTTCTATTTTATAGTGGTTATCCATGAAGTTAAGAGCAACTAGTGTCAAAAAACAATTGGAACTGATTTGTAACCATCTTGGATAGATTCTCCTATAAATAGCACTTATGGCAATGGCAAAAGGAAGCTATTATGATCCCTCAACAAATATTGTAAACAATATTTCTATAAAAATAAGATAAGACGTGTTGTTAGATCACAATATGGACAAAGAGGGTTAAGCGTAAGCTATTTAAAAGAAAGCCGCAAGATCTTATTTAGTTAGGATAAAACCTATCAAGAGAGTTCACACAACAAATTAATACATTGTTATGTTATCTTGATTTGAAAGAGATTTCAATTGACTAACTGGTAATTAACTGATAATCCTTATGGGATCAACCATACTTACATGTGGTAACTATAACTACACCATATCATTATGGTTAAAGATGAAGTATTAGACTTTTTTTGTTGTTGTTAGGGACTAGGCATTGTTATTGACATATTTGTAAACTTTAGACTAGAATTTTTGTTTTGTTTTAATTTATTTTAGTTTCATTATTCTTTATTTGCTTTTCATTATTCTTTCTCTTTTGTAAATTACTTGTTATATACATAAGTTTAACGATCTTGCAAATCTTATTGATTCAGACCCTTTGTTTCATTTAGTTTCATTATCGTTTATTTACTTTTCTTTATTGTTTCTCTTTTGTAAATTACTTCTTGTATACACAAGTCTAACGATCTTGCAAATCTTATTAATTCAGACCCTAAGGTAAAGTGAACTTTACATATTAGAAGAAGAACTCAAAGGAGAATAGAAAATGAGGAAGCAAAGATTGCTATAGAAAATATGAGTCTTTAAAAGTTTTTACCGCACCAAATGCCCAAGGATAGCTCTAGCATCACCATTCCCTGTATTGAAGCCATTAACTTAAAGTTAAAACCCTCTCTTCTCTCCATGGTGCAACAAAATTAGTTTGTAGGATTACCATATAAAAACCTAAACGTACATTTGTTGATGTTTTTGGAGTACTAAGATACACTGAGGCTCAATAGTGTCTCTCATAATGCCATTAAACTTACGTTGTTCCCTTTTTCTTTCATATAAAGAGCTATTGAGATCATGTCCCCATCATAGATTAGAGAAGTGGTTGATAGTCCAAACTTCTTATAATGGGATGACCTAAAACACAAAGTTTTTTATAGATGCAACTATTGGTGGAGCTCATAAAGCATATAATCTAATAAAGGAGACGGCTTAAAACCATTAACAAAGGTTTTGTGAGAGAGTCACTTCAAGGAAGAATTTTGGTATGTATGATATTGATGCCTTCAAATCTTCTAACTAATAAGGTAGATGCATTATCTTAGAAGTTTAACCATGTAAATGTTATCTCTATTGGTGCTTTTGTCGCATTTTGTGACATTTATAGATCCATAGGACATTTAGCACAGATTTTCAATTAAGGAACTCATTTTTATATCACTATAGTATTGAACAATTTAACTTCATCAATAATCCTAACTAAAAGAATGACCCTTTCTCTAACACTTATATCCTTGGTTGAAGGAACCACCTAGACTTCTTCTATAGAAACAGGTCCAATCTTGTACATCAAAAAATAGGTAGCCCCCTCCTTAAAAGCCTAACCTAGAGTCTATTGTAGAGAACTTTCTAACCAACCAAGATAAGTAGAATGAGAATTTAAAGAAGAAATTAGGAAGCTCTATTTCCAATACTGTGTCTCTTTTAAATAGATAGATGCATAAGGATGATCTTTACCCTTAAATCATATAAAACATGGTCAAAATTCATATTTCCAATAATAAAAGGAATAGAAAAGCTATTAAAATCTTTAAGTTTTGGAGGCAATCCATTTTGGCTTATGACTTTGTACCATTTGGTTAAAGTTATAGCATAATACTCCTCAAGCCTTCCTTTATTAGATAAGATTTCTTTCAAAAACTTGGCATAAGAAGGAATCTATTTTAAAGCATTAGTAAAAGGAATGTTAACATATATTTTCGAAGAACTTCCAAAAACTTTCCAATTTCCTTATCCAATTATTTTACCTAAACCAATCTTTTACGAAAAGGTATAGGTAGGTTCTAAGATGTATAGGTAATGTATTTGGGTTCTTTATCATCTTTAAATTTCTTTCCCTCAATTTCATTCTACTCAATAAGTGTCTTTCCTCCTCACTATCCTCATTCTTAAGCTTCTCTAACCTTGGGCTCTCTAACAACTCATCACTCCTCAATATCATAGTAATGTAATTTTGTCTAGGATTATCAACTTTGTTTGGTAATTGGCTAAGTGGTCTAATAGAGACACTGACCTGTTGGACAATTTAGGTTTCAAGCATCATGTTGTGGGTAGTAATAGAATATAGCTTTGGAGCTATGTTTAGTCTGAGGAGAGGAGTTTAATCTCCAAAGTCATAATAGAGTAAGCTAAAGTGGAAACATCAAGATAATAACTTTAAAAAGTGCTTTTTGGGAGGCATCCCAAGTTTTTAATACAATAATTTTATTTCAATTAGTTTTATTATAGTATTTTTAGGTTTTAATTTTTCATAATTTAACTTTTATCTATGTAAATTTTATGATTTAGTATAAAATTTTCATTTATTTTATGGTTGTATGGGTGCTATTTTCATCTTTTATGCTTTGGGTTTGTGTTTTGGTTCATTGGTGCAAAAGTAGGTGTAAAATTGGCTAACTTAAAAAGTTACAAAGAGTAACACACATATCGACATGTATATGTTCATGGCTATGTTAAATTACAAAATCGCATTGATTAAAGAAATGGCTATGTTCCACTTAGAGAAGAAGGGTCAAAATATTATAGTCACACATTCATCAACATACCAGTTTTAGAGATTGTTCTATTAGAAATATCTCCATCAGTCATCTATACACCCATATACATGTCCATGTTGCCAAAATCAAGTAAGTGTTTGAGAAACAATAAGAAACACGACCACCAGTACACCTGTGTGAGTGAATGTGTTCCATTCTATTTCTTTTTTATGTCTTTTCAATAGGTCAAAAACAGGTACATGCCCGTGTTAGTGACTAAGTAGATTTTAAGCTTTTAAAATTTAGTGTAAACACAATTATATTAAATCTCAACATACTTATTATTTATTATCATTTTTGTTTTAGCAGAACCTAGATACATGCTTGTGTTTAAGATCATGTTACACTTTGTCATAACACATATGGGATAAGGATTGATGAAAAAATCCTACATGCCATTTTTTGCCCAACACACCCATGTCTAGTAAAAGTTTATCCTAATGTGTTCAACACGGGCTAGCTATACAGCCATGTTTTCACCCACGTTGAATGAAATTACTTTAAATCACTCTCCTTGCTACCCAGACCTACAGTTTCACATTTCTCTCATATGGTCCTCTTTCTCTCACCTATATTGCGAAAACAACTCTCCCCACTTGTTTTTATTGAGATTTCATCGATTTAAGGTATGTTCATTGATTATTTCAGTTTTTGAATTATTTTTCAGTTTTTTGACTAAATGGGTGTTTGATTTCATTGTTTGGATGTGTTAGGTGTTTTTTTAGTTTTATGAGATTACCCAAGTACTTGGAAGATTTTATTACATTTGTTTGATATGATTGAGCTATTTTACATTATTTAAATTGATTCTTCTAAGGATTTGTGTCTGTTATTGGATGATTTTTCATGAATTTAATTGTGCAATTTCTTATGTTTTGTGTGTTTTATATTTTTATTGGGACTTTATATGTCTTAATTGCCTGATTTTGGGAAATTTTGATTTTTATTAGGGTGATTAGTCAATTAATTTTAGTTTTCGTAATTAATTAATACATGGGGCCTTTGTGGTTAATTTGAATGTTTTGGGGATAATGTTGTTATATTTGTGATAATTATAGGTTAATTTATAGTTTATGGGATTTATTTGTGCTATTTGTTATTAATCCATAACTAGTTAGTTATGAGATATTACTTTGGTGTTTATTTGTTGTGATTTAATATCTATATTTCCTTTGTTTTGGCAATTTTGGATTATTTTCATATTTCAGGGATGATAATGTCGAGGAAAAACACACCAGATTAAAGGAGATAAAAGAAGGTGCCAAGGAAGAGGCAAAGGGGCAAGGGTAGTTTACAACAACCAACCTGATAGCCAACTCCTGCATATCTTACAACTGCCACACATCCTATGCTACATTTCACAGTGCCAGCTCATATTACAAGGTTCAAGAGGTTTAGGTCTAAGACTTTCAGAGAGAGTTGAAGCATTGACTAGGAGGTGTTAGACTAGATCAAACTTACTTAAGGGGTCCAAGACTTGATTAATATTAGTGGATGCGAATGATTTTTCACGATTTAGGAGCCTACTTATAGAAAGTTAGCCTTGGAGTTCCTCACTACCTTGGAGTTCCTCACTACCTTCATAATAGAGAAGTGATATTATACCAGGGATATAGACAACATTATATAGTTTTGGATGCTTAAAGAGATACATAGTTTAAGTGCACTCAATTCTCGTTATAAATGGGTTTGTACTCGAGGAGTACATCATCATCAAAGAGTGCATTATTAGTGCATTTTTCAGAGAGATATATAGAGAAGACATTATAGCATCAACAATCAATGGTTTTATGATCTAGTAAGGTCCAAGGTGACATATATAATATATCTGGTAGGAAAGTATGTGAAAATGTCGATTTGCTATATGATCAGTGGGAGAAGAGATAACACTATAATGGTAGGGAACGCAAATATATTATATCTTTACAGTATAGGAAAGAAGGTCCCCATTCACCTCAAGTACACCTTAGCCTGGTATTTCAAGAATTAGGTATATGACATTGGGGTTGGAGCTATATATGTGGTTTGTATGTGAATACCTAGGATGACGTTGATATTAAAAGCAATAGGGATAGTTTAGAGGAGGCCAAATCAGCAAGGGCCAATCTATATCCTGAGGGACCCTATAAGCTTGTAGTTCTATGAAAGTCAATTACATAGTGACATTTAAGTCTTAGTGAAAAAGAAGGGAATCTCCCTAATACACACGAGTACCAATAGTGATAGGATACCCTTTGTAAAGCTTGAGCATCAAGATCACTGACTGGATAATGCCTGCACACCTAGCAGAGCAACTACAACTCTACTTCAGCACCACTTAAAGATCGCCCAGTTGGAGAGATACATAAGGTAAAAAATAATGGTATAATAAGCCATTCGAGAGGAGCAGTGGGAGTTAGCAAGCTATATGGCCTAATTGGAGGCATAAGTTTGATGGATATACCACCTCCACTATAGGGAGTTGCTTCACCATCACTAACTCTTCAGTAGTTAGATGCTCTAGCTATTGTAGAGGCAGCACCCCAGGACAACCTAAACACTAACACTCCCATTCCATCGACAAAGGCAAAGCAGTCATATGATGCTTGATAGTGGAATTTTCTTTTCTTTCTAATTTATTTTATCTTGATAGTTAGCAAGGGATTGACCATACTAAATTGATATTATATTTTATTTTTATTGTGAATATCTAAATCAGAGTTTCTATTCATAGATATAATTGATTTGAGTCTCCTTTATTTTCATAGTAATTTTAGATATGGATTTAAGCTTTGAATGAAACAAATCTTTAATTTTTATTTATTTATTCTTCTTTCTAAAGATCTCTAATTTATTTATTCTTATATTAAATCATTTTGAGTTGTTTAAATTACATAACTTATTTAGAATATGAAAGGATGAAAGCACGATTAGATGGATTTCTATTGAATGCATGTTTTGATTATTAAATTGGATGAAAGTGCCTAGAATTTTGCACAAGGAAGCTTGAATTGTGAGGTTTTGAGCCTATGAGCATTTATCATCATTATGTTATGCTTTTTTTCTTTTATTAGTTGAATATCATGCATACTTGGATGATTCTAGAACTTGCTTTTCATATGCATATTAAGACCATAATTTTTAAGTTAAAGGAATTAAGATGAAAAGGCTCCTGTATTACACTTGTTTGTAGCCTTTTCATTAACTTTACCTTACCCTATGCATATCTCTTTGGTATACCCAATTTTTAAGGCTTAGCCTTTTATTTGGATTGTGTTAACTATATTACAAATCAATTATCAATTTTGTTGGTTAGCATTATATTTTTCACCCTGACGATTTGCGTTTACTTGAAGGTATAAGTATTATTTTTGGATAAATAAATATCAAGAATGAGGAAAGTTGTGAGCTTATGTATTTAAGTTATATTCTCATGTTCTACTTATCAATTTAATTCAGACACTGCAAGGAGAATAGGAATTAGGGACGGAAAAATAATGACGAAAAACACACCATCGCAAATTACCAACGAAATTAACATGTTCCTCGAAAATATTGACAGGAAAATATAATTTAGCGACGGGAATAATACCGTCGGCAAAGAAGCGGGGGAATTGATGATGGGTTAATGTAGTTTGATATTACCGACAGAATTTAAAGATGAAAAATTCCGTCAGTAAATTTCCAACCTATACGTCGTTGTCTGCTTGTAGTTGAACGTTATTAACCCCCCCACCGTAGGCTCTCCTTCTCTCTTCTTCTCCTGCCTACTACGTCTGCATCTTCTCCTCCGGTTTGTCGTCATCAGTTAGTTGTCCGTTGCTGTAGGCGTCGTCGAACGGTGGTGGTACGTCAGAAGGGGTAGGTCTTCTCCCACCATTTTACTTTGTTTCCGTTCCCACTCGTACATGCATGTTATAAATTTGAATTTTTTAGGGTATGTTTGAGTTATTTTTTGGTATTTTTAAGTCTTTTGTGAATAGGTAACAACATTTTAGGTTGAAATGTTAGTGTTAGAAGGTTAAGTTAAGTTCTGAAATTTCCTTTTGAAGTTGGGATGATTTGTTGATACATATTAGGTGTTTCATGAAATGCCTCTTGTTAGAAAATTTTATTAATTTGTGAAGATAGAGTTGATTTGTATCAAAGAATGAGTTTATGGGTGAGTGTACATGCATATTTGGGGGTCACGTATAATAATTGAAGAAGATCATTGTCACTTGTATAATTAAGCTACATTAAGAAGCATTAAGATAATTATATACTAGAGGCCCTAATTAATGACCTTAGTAAAGATTGCAAAAATCTTAAATAAACAATTTATGCATGGTATTTACATCATAATTAGCATCATTTTGCATTCTTAAGAATAATGCTTAAATTCATGATAAGTATA
>JAOTAX010000198.1:27348943-27362737 GCA_025629825.1 Erythroxylum guanchezii | reverse complement strand
TATTAGAAAGATACACAGCACAATCAACCGCTTCGGCCCAAAATTCCCTCGGCATTTGCTTACTTTTCAGCATGCTTCGTGCCATGTTTAAGATAGATCGATTTTTTCTCTCAGCGACACCATTTTGTTGTGGCGTGAATGGAACTGTGAGGGGCCTTCGGATTCCATTTTCATCACAAAATCTTTTGAACTCCCTTGATGTAAATTCTCCTCCCCTGTCTAATCTCAAAGCTTTTATGGAATACCCACTCACCTTTTCAACAAAAACTTTGAATCTTTTAAACACTTCAAATACCTCAGATTTTTGTTTCACAAAATAAACCCATGTTTTTCGGCTAAAATCATCAATGAATAACAGAAAACAGTTATTCTTACCGAAAGAACTTGGCGTGATTGGCCCGCAAAGATCCGTATGCACAAGCTCCAGAGACTCCTTCGCTCTTGAATAAGATTCTTTCGGAAAACTTTTTCTAGATTGCTTGCCAAAAATACATCCTTCACAGAATTGGTTTGGGTGATGAATGTAAGGCAATCCTTTCACCATATTCTCCTCTGCCAACAATCTCAAGCCACCAAAATTCAAATGCCCAAATCTTAAATGCCATGTCCATGACGAGTCTTTCACACATGCTTTCAAGCATTTTGCAATATCAGTTTGAATATTCAATACAAACATTCTGTTTTTCGTCATTGGTACTTTAGCAATTAAATTCTCATCCTGATCTCTGAGTGAAAGACTATAGTTATTCATGAAAATATTATAGCCTTTCTCCATAAGCTGCCCCAAACTCAAAATATTTTTTTTGCATGCCAGGCACATAGTAAACATTGGAAATAAATTCATGTTTCCCATTTTTCAGACGGATCAGAATATTACCTTTCCCCTTCATTGGAATTTTTGTTGCATCTCCGAAAGTGATATTGCCGCTTATTGATTCATCAAGCTGCATGAATAATGATTTGTGCCCGCACATGTGATTACTCACGCCGCTATCATGATACCAAAAATTGCTTTCGTTACTCTCATCAGATTTGCATGCAAGAAGTAGTGTGTGCTCATTTTTTATCTCCTCCCCAGTATAATTGACATTCTCTTCAACTTTATTTCTGCATTCCCAAGCATAGTGGCCAAACTTATGACAATTGAAATATTCAATTTGGCTTTTATCATACCTTCTATCATCATTTTGTCTCCCATTCGACCTTGAGTTATTCCCACGACCTCGACCTCGACCTCATGAGGAATTAGTGTGCTGATCAACATCTTCATTTTTGTTATATCCTCCTTGTCCACGTCCGCATGAACTTCCATGTCCATGACCTCTACCGCGACCGCGACCTCGACGGCTACCTCGTCCTCGTCCATTTTGACTTTTTTTTGGATCATCACCTGTCTTCATTTGAAGCTTTGTTTGCGATAACTGCTCAATGGGCTCTTTCTTCTTCCGTAGAAGCTTTTCTTCATGGGCTTGTAAGGAACCCATGAGTTGATCAATTGTCATTATACTCAAATCTTTCGACTCCTCAATTGCTACAACGATGAAATTGAATTTTTCATCAAGCGAGCGAAGAACCTTTTCAGCAACTTGGCTATCTGGAAGCTTCTCACCGTATCTCTTCATATCATTCACCACTTTGAGCACTCTTGTAAAATAATCTGAGATGGACTCAGATTCATTCATGTGTAAGGCTTCATATTCTCCTCTCAACGTTTGAAGCCTTACTCTCTTCACCTGATCAACACCTTTATATGTGTTTTCCAAAATTTGCCATGCTTGTTTGGCAGTCTCTGCCTCAGCGATTTTTTCAAACGTTCCATCGTCAATTGCTTGATGGATTATGGTGAGAGCTTTTTGATCTTTTTTCCTTGTATTACACAAAGCATCCCTTTGTGCCTGATTCAAAATGGCTTCTTCTTCTGGTTCCACATATCCTTTATCGACTATCTCCCAAGCATCTTGCGAACCCAACAAAGCCTTCATCCGAATACACCAAGTTGAATAGTTCTCTTTTGTTAGACGAGGTACCTGAAATGGAGCATGGTTAATATTGTTGGCCATTTTCTCTAAGCTCTCAAGCTCTGATACCACTATGTTGAAAATTCTTATTTATAGACATACAAATCTGACGCAAACAAGGATATGTACGGAGGAGAAAATAAATCTTCTTTGCTGGAAAAACAAAACAGTACAAAGCACTCTCGCCAACTCTGTACCGCAACTCTGGTTTTCTCTCGCTCTACATTTTTAACTCACTCTCTTCTTTATTATATAAACATCTCTCATCAATGAAATAAAACTGTTACAAGTACCTAATTAAAATTCTCATAAATTACACAACCTTCCATCTTCAAATTTCATGAACTTTTCATTTCCGTAACTCTACGAACCAGTCATGAATCAAGTTTAACTTCCAACATACTCAACATTGATGCACGTCCGAGGAAGGATCGATTAGTCTGGACGCCCCATCCCAATGGAGTATTCAACAATGGTTCTTGTCACAAGTTGCTGATTAATGCAGTTAAAAGAGTACCCTAGGCAGAAGTTATTTGGAAAAATATTTTAATTCTAAAAGCTGCGATATTCAAATGGTTGGTGATAAAGAATCAACTTCCCACAAAAGACCGACGGTTTGGAGGTTTTTACCCCTTTTATGTACTTTGCAAGCAAATCCACAAGAGTCAAAACCAGCTCCTTTTTTAATGTCAATACAGTAAAGCCATCTGAAGCAAACTTATGGTCATGTTGTGACTACCTCGCTACACATTTGACTGGATGGACACGTTGAATTTAATCATAAGTTGTACGAAAATTGGTCAGCAAAGTGGCACCATAATCAAGACTGCTTTTCATATTATGATTTAATCCATACATGGAGAGAACACAATCGAAGAATTTATAAAGGTATGGAATCGGGTAATCCGCAACTGGCAGAGATTATTATGAATTGGGTCCGAGTGGCCATTATCGACAATGACAAAAAAATGTTAGTTAGCCATCAAGTAAGAAGGAATTGGTCGCTGTAATGATCTCTTGTGTAGACTCTAGTTAGTTACGTGGTGTAATAGTTTAAGTAGACTGTATGTTATAAATAGGAAAATTTCTTTGTACAAAGATATGTAATAGATTTTGCTAAGGTAATATAATATTAAATTTTAATTTTCAAAAAAAATCATATATTCTCCTAGATCCATTAAAAATAAAGATAAAAATAATAAAAGTATGTTTTAAGGTGTTAAAATTTTGAGAAGGAGAAAGAGAAGATGCATGATGTGTTTTTACATATTCTTTACATTCTATGTGGAGATTTAAGTTAGTTGAATTATCTTCTTGAATGATCTAGTTAATTGAAATAAAATTTTGAATGATTTAGTTAATGCATGTTCTTTCAGGCTGATCAATCCATAATCTATCTTTTGACTTTTGCTTACCCTTCGTAAACCTTATTACACCTTCATATAAAGCTCATTTGATATTTGCTTATAATTTATTTTATAGTGCTAGAGATGTTATATATCCGAAAGCTTATGGTTAAGATTCCTTTTATGTATTGATTTATAGTTTCATTTATTTTCTCCCTAATCACTTTAAACAAATTGAGTGAATCATTGTTACGATGGTGTGAAATCCTATGGTACTTGATTTCAGAATTATTATTGAGTTGATAAATTTAAATTTTTATTTTCTTGAGAATAAACAAATGCTTAAGTGTGAGGAAGTTGATAAATAATGATTTAGTCATATTTTAGTCTCATAATTAATGTAGTTTGCTTGTTTACTTGAATATTATTATTGATTTGGCACTTATTTTATTTCTACGTCTAAATAACTCACTTGGTGTAAAAAGGAATAAACTTGACAAGTTTGAAACAATTTAGAGCTATTTTGACTAAGTTATAAATTACATGACAATATGCATGGCCTTGTAGAAGAGTTTGGAGGTGTGTTGAATATTTTTTGTAGAATATACCTATATTGATTTATAAGAAGGCCATATTGACACTTCACACCCACATTCATGTATGTGTTAGCTGTAGACAATGTTCCATGATAATTTGACGAACACAATCATCAACACGCCTATATAACTCATTGTATCTAAATTTAAATTCTAAAAAAGATAATATTAAGTTGTAAATAAGAAGAGGACAAAATAAAAAGAGAGGAACCCTAGAATGGCCGAGGGAATGAGAAATAACCAAAAAGACCCTTTTGAAGTAGACATTCCTTAATCTAGAGTAAGTTTTATATATTTTAAGGATTCTAGTCATATTTTCCTATATTTCTAGCTTTTTTTTGGAATTTTATTTTCTGTTATCATAAGCTAAATACCTTTTGGTATCTAGATTCGATTAAACTCGAGATGGATCTTGTATTGACTTGGTTTTAATTTATTCCTTGATTTCATTGAGATTTAATTATGATTTCATATTTATTCTTGAATTAATATTATCGGTATATTATTTCATGCAATAAAGATTGAGAAATTATATCAATAGATATAGCATAATTACAAGGAGTTGCATGCAAACACATAAAAGGTTGACATCAATCTTTTGGATTAGGATCAAACCTAGTAGTGAAATTCATAAATTAATTAATGAAATTATTAGGGTTTTAATTAGAAAGATATTTCAATTAATCAACCTAGAATTAGATATTAATAGTCTTAAGAAAGATATTAAAATAATTTAGGAATTTTCATAGTTCAATGAGCTTAAGATAAATTGGTTAGTAAAATCATGATTGCATGAGGAGTCCTGAGGGATTCAAATTCTATGTATCACTTGTTTAATTGATTGATTTTCCAATCTTTTGCTATGTTAGTAACTTAATTGTACATATTTCTTTAGTTTATTTTCTTCTATTTTAAATATAAATTATAGTCATCACCTTAATTTCAGTTAAATAATAGGAAAAGAGTCATTACTAGTCCTCATAGTCTTTGTAGGATTGACACTTGATACTTTAAGCTTTATACTATAGAATGATAAGTGCACTTGCCTTAGATAGTCTATAGATTAAAGCAGTTAACTTATATAATTATCATATGAGTCCACTAATTGGGTTCCTAGATATAAGCATAAGGTGTTCATTAGAAGATGAAACCTTGGCTTGTATACATGCTCGACTATTTAAATAACCATGAGTTATTGGACCTTTAAAAATCTCTTGCTCATGGATGGTTGAAAGCTCATACTCTTGATTAAATTAAAGCTTAAAAGAAAAACTATGTGAAATTTTGCTTAAGACTATAAAATTACAAAAATTTGAAGTTTTAAGCACTAAATTTCAAATTTCTAGATTTGGAGAAAAAATCATTGAACTTAACATAAATTTAGTGAAAATTTCTAAAACCCAATGGATTTTGCTAGGAAACTTGATTTTGATAGTGGGTATGTGAAAGATATGAAAGAAATTAAGAGAAATTAGAAAAGAGGGTCTAACGTGAGGTCTAATGCGCAATTGTTCAAGATACAATCTAAGACATGGGTATGTCCCTAGGCCAAACTATAAGGTATTATAAAAAATCATATTTATACACGATCATACATGTGTATCATAAGAAGTGGATTATTCTGTCCTTGTAAACACATAGACATGTTTTGGGATACATAGAGTTCCCAAGCTATGTTCAATAATTAAATTCACATGTACATGATTTTTTTAACTTTCAATTGGAATATTCTTTTAATCTTTCAACCCCAATTATCTTCAAACTTTCTCTTTAGGCTCTCTTATGTATTCCTTTTCCTCCCTACAAAATATTAAACGTAAAAATATAAGAAATAGAAAGAATTATAGAATTATTAACTACTAATAAAAACAAAACCAAAATGATTATAAAATAAATAATTCAAGTTATTAGTCCAAATAGCCAAATTTTCAAATAACATTAAAAAGTTCTTGAATTGCCTCCCAACAGTTGTTTCTTTAAAAAAATTTTAGTTAGAATCTTCTATTAGACTTAATTGATATTTTGAATAATGCAATTATTCCTTCTTCATAATGATTATATAGATTGTCGTTCAAAGGGTATTCATCTCTTATTTTGACTTTCTGCCTTACTGTTGCCTTTTTTCTTACTTTTCTTGCACCTTGACTCATTTCATTATCTCCTTTTGCAAAATGTCATAACAATTAAATTGTCTCGAGTCATTATTAAGCATAAACAAAGTTTCATCCTTTTAAAAGAAGTTATTAATCTCCACCAACCTTAGTTCACTTTTCCTAATATTTATTATGGAACTTGTTGTAGCAAGGAAAATTATACATAGTACTAGGAATTTTTCTTGTCCTTTTCTATATCCATAACGTAAAAAATTTCTATATATATAAATATATCAATTTTAGTTATGACATTCTCCTTAATGTCTCTAGGATGTTTTATCAAGTTATCAACACAATACATTACTCTCTTTGGGTTTGGTTCACACATTCCTAACCCTTTTATCATTGAATAAGATATTGTATTAATACTTGCTCATAGAAATGCTAATTCTTTATCAATATAGACACCACTAGTAAAGCAAGAAATATTTGTCTTTAGGTCATCTAACTTTAGTAGTAAGGTGTGTTAGAGGATTTCAATATTGCCTTCATTTGATCTTATCTCTAAAACATCCTCCTCTTATGCATCTTCCTCTTTTATATTTTCTTCACACTCCTCCTAAGTATTGGTCTCTTCCTTGATGTATTCTATATTAATCTTGTAGGGTAAACAATTCTTAATTGATATTCCCTCACTAGTACCTTTAACTTACTATCTTCTTCCTTTTTGGTGTTAGTAAAATCCTTATCCCTTAGAGAAACTTCCTTTATCTATTAACAAGGTTTAGGCATTATATTGCTTGGCATTGAAGTTCATAGTATTAGTGATTACCTTTGTCAGTTAACTGATCTAAAATTTTAGATTCCTCATTGAAATTTCATAATTTTGTAGTCAAGTGGCAGACATTTGATGAGGTCATTTATAACCTTTCCTAGACTTAGTTGCTTCTTTTCTACACGAAACTAGGATTATTTCTCTACCCCTTAATTATATGTTTTACTATAAGGATTGTTTTGCTTTTAGAATATCCCTTAAAATCAACTTATTATACTTTTTCTATCAAAGCATTTATGGCCAGGGACTCTATACTTTGATATCCTCTCCTATATATTTCACTATTCTATAAATGAGCTAATTTTGATGACAAGCATAGGATATAAAGTTTTTTTTACCATTACCTCCATTTGAACTGCTAGAGCTGTTATACTATCTATATTATAAATTCTAGCTATTATGTTCATCCTTATTGCCTGAATACCATCAATAGCTGTTCATTGAAATCTCTTCTATTAATTCTAAGGTACTTCCAAATTTCCATTACTTAGAGTTCTACCTGCGACAATTTCCATTATTTCCCTTATAGAATTGGCCATTACTTATATCTATATAGGAAGGCCATAGTATGACACTTGCTTAATAGATCTTTATATCTCTCTTAAGTTTTGAACAAAGTGTTGTTGTAAATTTCTAAAAAGAAAAGATTTCATTCCTTAATTTTTCTCTTAGATGGTAGAAAGTATTTAGTAATATGTTCCTCCTTAAGACTCTATTGAGTAGTAATTGATGTAGCAAGCAATACTTTCAACTATTGCTTCGGTTAATCCCTTAATATAATTGAACAACAACAACAACAATAACACTCAGTATGAAACTCGCTGATACACGGGATCTAGGGAGGTCCAGTTATACGTAACCTTACCTCTAACTAATAGAGAGTTTGTTTCCAAGTTTGAAGATGTCTTTAGTTGTCCTATTAATTTTTAAAGTATCACAAAAATTGGCAATGTGTGAGTTAATATCCTCATCTGGTAATTCATTGAATCATACATTCTATTGAAACATCTAGATTACTGTGAGCTTGATCTTGAAATAATTAGCATTAATCTTTGGTTTTGCAATGCTAGATTGCATCCCTAAAGGAGATGGATTGGCATACTCCATTATTGTTCTATGCTCTCTATCCATGGTTTCAAGTTAGTCCATTGTATCTCCAATTTCTTGTTTAACACATTTTTCTCATTTCTAACAAAGTGATCTTTCAAGTTATGGGTCCTTTTTTTTTTAAGAAAACAAAAATTTTGTCTTCTTGTCATACACAAGTATACCTATTAAATCAAAGTAAAGCATAGCACAAAAAATAAAATAAGAAAATTTAGAAAGAAAAAATATACAAGACCAAAACTAGTCAATAGATTTTCTAAAATCCATTCCATGCACAATAAATGATACCACAAACGATAACATGCTTTTTTTTTATTTATAAAATTTTCCACTAGTAATATATTACTTATAACTAAAACAAGTATACTTATCATTAACAAGTAATACAGTAATAAACATGAGTCAATCTCTTATGGGAGTAGTAAGGATTGAAAAACCAAAAACTATGAACTAGTGAAAACACCATCAGCTGCAAAACAGTCCTTTTAACTTGGCTAGCTATCAAGAACAAACTCAAAACTATGAATCAATGGCATGGTAGGGTCAATGATTTATGCTTATTAGGTAACATGGCAATTGAGGATCGCAATCATCTATTTTTCCTCTATAATTACTCTAATGCCCTGTATTATATATGCACTTGTTACCTTCTCAACATGGCAATTACTCTTGTACTGAATTGGGTCTTTAGCAAAACAAAGAAAGGAACTCCAAATGCTACTCTTTTCACTACAACCTTCTCTATGACCATATATAGCATTTGGAAAGAAAGAAATAGCTGTAGATTCACTAGCTCAAAAGAAAGGAAATATCAGCTTGCAGACAGAATAATCAACCAAATCTGAGCTTGCATTTTTGTCGAGGATGCACAACATTCCCTTTTTATAAGCATGAAGAGCATATGACAACTTTAATTTTATGCTAATTCTTATTATTTTGTCCTCTTTTCTTCTTAAATTCCCTTTTAGATCCTTTGTAATATAAAGTAGATGCATCTATAAGTTTGAACTCATTGTAATGTCGTAATGGTTTCATCTATAGTAATACACCATCTATTTATCAAAAAATTAAATCAATAAAAAGTGGTATCGTTTTTAGGCAAGTACTTTCCCTATTATTATTTTTCATTTCATGAGAGGGGATTTATTAATCTGGACTGACAAGATCTCTTAAACATTAAAATTAAACTATCTTGAATTACAGTTATTTACTTTTTATTGGGTGAACTCATATCGCCACTAAGCTAATACTCCTTTGAATGCACTAAAATATGTGATATCCTATGAAAGATTTCACCCTATAACTAGAAAGATTACATAAATCTCTTGATCACCCCCATTAACACCTATTACCTATGTCATTGTCCATTTACAAGAAAACTTTCTCGAGGCATTCAAAAGTTAATTTGAGCTAGACTTAGTCGTTAGCATAACATAATTATGCTTTAAAATCAATCAAAGAAATTCACATAAATATATCACATATCAAAAATTAAGTTAAATCAATCCTTACAAAAATAAAGTCCTAAGGTTTAAATATAGAAAAACATTTACCCATGAATCATAGTCAAAAGAATAAAAGTGAAATGAAAATAAGAAAATTATCGTAGAAATAAGTCTAGATGAAAATCTTCATTTTGATGACCTTTGTTGAGATGATAATTTGATCTCGGCTCTTCGATAAAAATAGTCGTGAAACTCTACTTTTCAAGGGTTTTAGAACTTTTCGATGATTAACCCTAACTTTTAGAGGAAAAAAAGTTGAAAAGAGTATGTAAAGTCTTCAAACGTCTCCCACAAATTATAATTCCAAGCTTTATATACGTGTTAACATCCATGGACATTATCTGGCCACGGCCTATTTCCCTTGAGTGTGAGATACGATCTCTAACTCACCCATACCCCGAATCTTCCTATTTCTTCTTATGATTAGTACACATCGTGTCTTTTTAGGTTTTTACGTCATATATTTTAGGATGCCTCTTTCTACTCTTTATTTATATTAAGGTACCTACTGTCAGAATTTTGGAACAATGGGAACTGGGACTGTTAAGTAAACTTCAAGCTTGTTGTTTAAGGAATATAGTTCTTTTGAAGCTGACATTGGCAGCAGAACTTGCTATTTGCTAGGCTTGTTATTAAGCGCAAAAGTTAGGAAATATTGACTCCACTATTCGAACATTGGCTATGCCCATGGCTCAGTCACAATAATTTGCTTGTATTCATCATATAGAAAGCCAGCAGATTATTCATTCACTAGGATACTAGCCTGAATATATTGGGTTTTTAAACTGGACCTAGCCCAACGAGTGGATATAAGTATGGATGTTTGAAACAAATACACACCTAGCATTTCTTGTCATTATTCTTGAAAGGAAAGCATCGACAACATACCTTCTGCGCCACCACTTGGCCAAGTCTGACACCACAAATCAATCCCATGGCTCATAACCAACATCCCCCACAAATCACCAATCAGAACAGAAACTACATTATGTGTTAAAGATAAAGTGACGCCGCCACCACAGCCACGAACACGTATCTCCCACTTAGCCATACACTTCCCGTTCGGTAGCATTCACACTTTCATTACACTCATTCCTCAGCCCTCGATGGGAATATAAAAGATCATTAGATTTTAGACATTTCACGGCGTAGAAATAATGGGGTGCTCCTCCTCCAAACGAATTGAGGCCACCGTAGATGTGTACCGCCCACCGCCTTCAAGTTTCGCTGTATTCGACATCAACTCCATACAAGAACCGTGGCTTGCGGTGGATAATGCAGCTCAGGCACAACAAGAGAAGAAAACGAACGTCCCAGCTCCAATACTTGAGAAGCTGAGTACATTCGAAACCGATACTCCTCATTCCTGGGACGAGGTTAGCAAAGCTCTCGAAGACCTTAAACCCACCCTCACCAGTAACAATAAGCTTCCTGCTACTACGTCTGGGAAAAACAATAATACCCTTAACTCACAAACGAAGGTTAGCATCAACATAGAGAAGATGCCAGCCCCAAGCAAGAGCTTTTCTTTCCACACTGTAGAAGAACTGGACGCCAAGCTATCAATATCTAAACAGCCAGAGAAGGAGCTAAGGAAGACGGAGTCCACGCGGCTCCAGTTAAAGAAAACTGATGTCAGAGAGAGTGAGACACGAGTTCCTCCAGAGTCAGGAAGTGTAATCAAGCCAGTGAAGGAGAACATCTTCATACTAAGGGATAGGTTAGAGAGGGAAAAAGAAGGAAAAACGGCCATAATCACCAAGAGAGACCCACTGAGTGAGTACCCAGAGAAATGCCCACCAGGGGGAACCAACTCAGTGGTGGTCTACACAACGTCGCTACGTGGAGTGCGCAGGACGCACGAGGACTGCAAGCGTGTGAGAGCCATACTGGAAGGGCAAGGAGTGGTATACGACGAAAGAGACGTGTCGTTGCATGGAGAGTATTTGAACGAACTGAAAGAGTTAGTTGGGGAAGGGGCTTTCGTGCCCAGGGTTTTTGTGAAGGGAAGGTATATAGGAGGAATGGAGGATGTTAATGAGTTGAACGAGTCCGGCCGACTCAGGAAGATACTGAATTGGGCACGTGTTGAAATGGGTGTTGGGAGCTGGCAAGCGTGTGAAGGTTGTGGGGGTGCTAGGTTTATACCCTGCTTGGATTGTGGTGGGAGTTGCAAGGTTGTGGTGGATGGTGGGGTTAAGGAGAGGTGTGCAAAGTGTAATGAGAACGGGTTGGTTCGCTGTCCTGCCTGTCTCTAGTTCTCTGCGAGTCTGCGTCGTTGCTTCGTATTAAAAAACTGGAGTTTGTGCTTCTATCAATCAACTCTCTACAATTTTGTCACATATAATGATAATTGTGGTCTGCTTGCCATACGAAAAGTCACCTTATTCACAGATTTGAAGATCAAAATTGCAGCTCGGTATGAAGCTTGTGGCCTGGTATTTTGTGCTTATTGTTGAATCAAAGTTTGGTGTTACTTTAGTAATACGATTAGAGTTTGGATGTCAGAATATAATGTAAATTTGTTGTTATTTGCCATAATTGTTAGCAAAGTACCTTATATGTGATCAAATCATAAATTTCACTACAAGATAATAGATTTTTAGCAACCAAATTATCATTGATATTAATATTATATTTTTGAAATGTTGAAAATAATTCAATACTCGGGATAAGAGGAAAAAAAAAAACCAGCCACTGTTGCACATGTTACTATTGTACATTACCAAAATTGAACCCTTATGTCATACCAAACTTGGCCATCTGGTTCTGTTCCTGTCTCATGGTCACTTCATTTCTTAAAAGCTATCATACTTGCACTAATGATAATTAGTTTGGGTATTGAATGTTCCTCCTCTGATTAGCAATATCCTAATCAGGTTAGAGAGAGACTATTTTTTTCACTACAAAGCTTCTTCTCCTCTCCACCGATAATCAACCTTCACTTTGCTTTTGCCATTGTGAGTTGTGCTCCTTCTTGCCTTCTTGCACGTGTCTTGATTTGTGTAGTACAAATATTTCTATTCATAAGATCCATACACTACACCAGAAGGGATCTGTCCAGAAGGGATCTGTCGCTAAAGTTATTAGCTATGATTTATATTCGTCGCAAAAAAGTCCCCAAATTCTCATAGCCAAAAATTATAACAACAGTTTTCCTAATAATTATTAGTAATGATTTATATTCGTCACAAAAAAGTCGCCAAATTCTCATGGCAGAAAATTATAGGCAACGTTTTTCCCTAATCATCATTAATACTTTTTTCTTACACTTTATTTTCGAAGTGAGAAATTAAAGGCAACATTTTAAAAAAATCGTTACCAATATATTTTGGTTATGCTTAATTTTTGTAGCTAAAGATTATTAACTATATTTTTGGAAACGTAGTTAAAAGTTTTTAGCTATATTTCAAAAAGTGTAGCTAATTACTTTTACCTATATTTCCAGAAATGTAACTAAAGATTTTTGGCTACATTTCCAAAAACATAGTCAAAACTTTTTAGCTACGTTTTCGTAAATATAGCCAACGATTTTTAGACGTTTTTCAAAATGTAGCAAAATGTTTTTAGCTACGTTTTATAAAATGCAGTCAAATTTTTAATAGACATTTTAACTCAATATTATACCTTGTTAATTATAATTATTTGTGACATTTTTAATCCATATTATTGTATATAATATTTAGATTTTTTGTTAATTTGTTATAAAATATAATAAAAATAATTGAAAATTAGAAGCATTGTATATAAAAAATATATAATTAAAATTGATCTTGTACAAGATTTTCATTACAACTTCAAAAATACTTATATAAAAAATAAAAATAAAAAGATTTGTTTAATTATTCAGACTCGCTTTCGTCTTCACTACCTACATAATCCGAGCCAAATAACTTTCTTAGGTATTTTTCATGTTTGGCTAACTTTTTTTAAGCGACTTGTTTTTGTAGCGCCCCCTTATCGTAGGGTACATACCGGAATGCCCGCAGGTCATTCTGCTACATATCTTACGACAAGGGTGAGCTACGTTCGATCACTACCTTCACTTTACATGGCATCATAACATTATTCATCTATAAAGCATCAATAGAAAAACCATAATATTTTTTTTAAAATCAACTCTTCCTCATTTCATTTCATCAAGATCAAAAGTTTACACATCTATCGTCCTGTACTGTCTGTACATAAAATCAACAACCTAATACAAAATGCTATAAGGAAGAGGAAAAAGATCAGATCTATCTAGGCCATCCAAAAGTCCCAGCTGACCGACCTGTGAGCCATGACTTCTCTC
>JAOTAX010000198.1:27311706-27336806 GCA_025629825.1 Erythroxylum guanchezii | reverse complement strand
TATTTCATATTTTGAGAAATGACATTGTTTTCAACAAACCTGCACTCGAAGTGTAAAAGAATAATGTTTTATTTTCTAAAACTACATTTTTGAGCAACTTTGCACTTGGAATACAAAAGATAACTTTTATTTCATGAAATAATGTTTTGGAATTTACATATGCATAATCGAGTCATGTATGCTGCATGTTTTTGTTCTCTTTTGGCTTAGAGCCATAGCATGGTTTTATTTTATCGGTTGGACTGATAAATAAAAACATGATGCTTTACTTGATTTTTGTACTTAATTTTTGTATATGATTTTTTTATTGGTGAGGAAAACGATTGGCCAATCGTGTGCTGGGCACAACTAATTATGATTAAGCGACCCCCGTACTCTTGACGTTAGTACATAAAAGTCAAGTCACCGTATCGACACCTTTCTATGGGACTCGCGATCGATTCCACACCTAGGGTCTGGACATCGACGAGGTCATCACCTAGGGTCATGACGCTCTTGTCGACTGTAGTCTGGACTCACCACAGATGAAAGTCGAGCCAACACCGAGTATCGGTGGGTGTGCACATTAGTTTGGCCGACTATTGATGTCACACATGATTGTTTTGGCTTATCCTGATATTGGTTTTCCTATCAAGATTTGATTGATACATATGATGTTTTTATACTTTTGAGTACTGGAACTGGAACCTATGTTCATCGGATGAATGAGTTAATAGGCTAGGCCTATATGGTTCCCAACCAGTATACATTGAGTCATAGGCTGGGCCTATGGTTTTTTATATGTTGTATATTCACTTCATAGGTTATCTACACTATCTTGGTATAAACCAATTCTATCTGTGATATATGTTTTTCCTGCTCACTGAGTACCTAGTGTACTCACCCCCTCCGCTTTCCAACTATGCAGGTTAATTTAGTGAGTTTGAAGCCCTGAGAGGATCGTGTGATCTTTTGACATTTTCAGAGTATTACCGCATATGGGTAGTTTCTTATTTTGTACTTTTGTTGTCTAGTGGCTCATGAACTGTGTTTATGTAGATACGCTTTATGATTCTATAAGCTAACTTTTGATTGCCTTGTGTTTTGTAAAAGATTTTATGTATGAACTTTGATACTGTTGTTGAGATTGTCTGGAGTTAAGATTGCCTTGAGTTGAGATTGCCTTGAGTGGACTAAAGAGTCCTGGAGTTGTGGTTGGATGTGAGTGTTTGAAATCGTTTGCAGGTTTTGAGAATTTAAAAATATAGCCGTTGTACTGCCCAAATTTTTTTTTAAAAAAGAAAAGAATTGGTATTCAGTTAGCCTTGCATAGTTGGATTAAAGATATCGTTAGTGTCTTTAGCCCGGTCATGCGGCGGTTGTCATGGGCCCGAAGTGGTACCGAGTCGTGGCATCTTTGTTCCATAATAAGATTTGGGCAAATTGTGTCCAACAGGTAATGCATCATTGAGCAAGTCAATTAACATGTTAAAAGATTTGTACTTCATTTATTATAGACCTTTAAATGCAACGACTTCACAACAAAAGTTAGCTGTGAGAATTTCGAGCACCTTAGATATAATTCTTCTTGAGCAACTTTCAATAGCTTCCTAGAAGATATTCTATAATACTACCAATTATGTTAGGCAAACTAATTTCATTCATAGTCTTCATAATATTCCCATAACCCCTTAACATCTTGTCAATTCCATCATCACCATTGTCATTAATATCACAGTCTTCTACATCATTATTATTACTACCATCAAAGCATGTATCAGCACTACTACTACAACTTGCTTCCAAACATTCATCACGACAAATCCATGGAGTATAGAATTTATCTATGCCTCATATTAGCAAGTAATTATATACCACGTCTTAACTTTGAATGTTCACGTTTAAGCAATATATGTATGGACAACGAATATAACATCCTACACCCATTTGATCTTTTACAAATTGCATGAAACTTCTAATTCCTTTTAAGTATTCAGTGGACCATTTCTAATAAGACATCCAACTTTTGTTCATCTATCTATACAATTAACAGTAAATTACTAAATGCAATTTAAGTTCTAAATAGCATAATGATAAATCAATATAAGTTGACATACTAAGTTTTAATTAAAACAAACAATGAAATACAAGTTGACATAGTAAGTTTCAAATCATAACATCACCAAAGTATATAACGTTGTTAGACCATCAAGAAAAGGCATCCTCACTGTGACTCCTAGGCTCATGGAATATTTCACCGATAAGCCGCAACGGAGCTACATCATAGGTTTCCAGCTTATATACTATCCTAGGGGTTTATTAAATAGATCATCCGTAATTATAGGTTTATAATTTATTTATATGCCTTATTTTAGCTCCCTAGTAAAAAAGGAATTAAATCGGATAAGTTAGAGCCAAGTTAAAATAGTTTTGGATTGAATTTAAATGAATATAAGTTAAACATGGTCCCATGTTCATAATATAGGTCAAACATAGGACAATGATTAGACTCATATGGTGATTATTCTAGTTGTTGAAGAAACTTGTTGCATAAAGAACATAGTTCAAATTTGGGCTCATGTTTTAAAACATAATGCCAATATAAACCTATGTTCAACCTATGTAAGTTATTAAGGAAGTTAGTTTCTTTGAAAACTTGGCATATGAAGAGCAATAGAAGAGAGGCAAAGTAAAAGAAGAGTGGTAAGAGAGGCTATAGGGGTCGAAATGGAGAGTTTTGATATAATAACAAAGAAACATTGGAGCAAGGAAAGAAGCTCCTTTAAGAATCAATTAAGAACATCAAAATTCAAGATCCATAAGAATGAGCTCTTTTTTTCTTTTTGTTCTTTCTTGTTTATTATTGGTTTTCTTTGATTGATCATGAACTAATATATATATCCTAATTCAATGATTAACTCTATTTACTTTTATATATGTATATATGTTTAGATTTATCCTGATTTTTGAATCAAGATAAATCTAAGCATATAAAAGTTTTAGGGGATTCTTATATAAATCTTGTTTATCTATTATTTGCTTTTAATCTTTTTCACAGGTAAGGTTTAATACTTTAGATTAGTTTTAGTTAATTCTTCTTCCTTTAAAATTAATTATTTATTTTATTAAATTAGATGATAAAAAGATGGCTAGCAATAAAAATTTTAGTCCTTATGAGCTTGACACTTACATAAGAATGAAATGTGCACTTTCTTAGTGATCTTTAACTTAATTTTAATTGGATACACATTATCACGCATCCAGTTTTTAACATCCTTTCCAAGGACTAAGATATTAGAAACACAAAATTTTATTAATATAATTCATTTTTATTTTCATTATTTATTTATTTAGTAGCAGAACTTCTTTCCTTGATCTTGTATTTATAACTGAATTTCAATTTTAGATTATTTGATGTATGACTAAGAGTAGTCCCAGAGCACTACAAAATTCATATCCAAAACTAAAATGAACTTTACTTTAAAATTTAAGGGAAACTTAGAAGTTTTAATAATGTGGCTATCAGATAGAATGATATGATAAGGATGACATTGCACTATAGGGAACTATATAGACGAACACTCATTAAGACAAATTCTAGCATTATTAGGCCAATAACTTTGAAATACAACTAAACATGGTTCAAATTGTGACATCATATTACCCATGTAAGGCTAAAATAGTAAATATGGAAGATTACTGCAAGATTAGAAAGCACATTTCATATTTATGCATAATATGTCATACCCATACACATGAGTATAGATCTACTTGCACATGAAAATGATTGTACATGCATTCATTGACATTCCGGGTATAATTGATGATTTTATGTGAAATGTGATTTTTATTAAGAATCGTGGTTTATGTGTATTGAAAATTTAATTAGAAGGCGTGTTTATTGTTTTTGAATTTTTGGAGAATTTTAGAAAAATTTATGAAATTTTGGGTAATTTTTGGACCAGGAAAAATGCCAAATGGCAAAACAAATGATAAATGGTAGTAGAACTTATTGTCAATTGGCAATGAAAATTTTGATAAATGACCTTGGCATTTATTGACAAGTGCCAATTAAAATTGGGAGACAATTAGAGTAGAAATTGGATTTGATTAGACTAATTACATAAGAGAACATAGGTTGAATTCATAGAAATTGGACTTGTGGCAAGTGACAAGTGTCACTTACTAAACCATGTCTTAAGCCCACTAATCTTTAATTTTTTTAAAGAGCATTTTTGTTGTATCTCACGATGCTTTTAATTTAAAAGACCAAGTAAGTGTTTTATTCTTTCTCTCTACATCTTCTTCGTGGGATCTTCTTCTTCTTCTCCTTTATTCTCAATTTTAATCACTCACTCTCACCTCACCCACGTTGAACCTTGCTTCCATCTTTCAATTGCTATTTCCATCTTATTGTTTCTCCATTTCCACAAGGAAACCTAAACCTACCAACCTCTACGATGGTGTACATGAGTTGCATGAAAATTAGGACTTGTTGATATTTGAAGATTTTGGAGTTTTAACAAGTAAGTATTGTGTAAAGAGTATGAATATGAGATAAATTTGATGATTTATTGTCATTACATGATCATGAAAATAATGGCCATCTTCATGAACACTGTATAAATAAGATGAAAATTTTGGATATAATGTTACTTCGTATTTGATGATTGTTTTGTGATCAGATAGTGTAGAAATGATTTTTGAGCTAGAAAGAACCACAAAAATATGCATAAGAAGAGTACATAAATTTGGAAAATTGATAGAGAAATACATGCTTTGTTTTTCTTTTCACCATGTATAAATGTATACATATATGAATATCTTTGGTGGTTGGAGACATGAATCGAAAATGAGTATAGGGTTAAGATGAAAGTTGAATTAGTGATATATATAGATAAGTTAAGATGAAATGGAAGAGTTGATGGAACTGAATGAGTGTAGTAGAAAATGTGAAATCCAAAACATGAAGAAGATGAACAGTATGCAACAAAATGAAGTAAATGAATGTATTTTTCTAATTTTTTGTGTTTGATGTTAATTCCTTGAGTTTTTTTTTATAAGTTTTGAATATTTTGGGTTCCATGAAAGACGAAACTGGAGAGAATTTGAGAGAAGATAAGTTAGAGAAGTTGGTTTAGAATAAAAGACAGAAAAGAGAAAAAAGGGGGAAAATGTGTGCATTAATCTAGGTTGAATTAGACAAAGTTGTCTTCTTGAAAGTTGTATTTTATCTTTCTATCTTTCCAACGGTATAAAGTATGAAGTTTTTGGATAACAGAGTTGAGAGATATGACCATTATAAGTTAGTGATGTTGTATATGTTGTATAGAAAGCCTCAGTCGCAGTCACGAGGAAGCAAGGTGCGATCTTGCACCATGGGGGTAACCTCGGGTGCGATCGTAACAAAGAAAGATGCGCCCGCACCCTGGGAATAGCCTCGGGTGCGATCGCGACAAGGAGAGGTGCAATTGTACCTCGAAATTTCACCAATGTTTCACCACCTGAATGGTTTTCCAAATCTGAACATGTTCGATTCCTTTGACCATAACTTCTTCTCTAGACCTCCAAATGACTTGATTTTTAAACCAATAGGTTCCTAACACATTATTCTACCTCACCAAAAACAATTGGTAGCATTCTGAATTTTATTTGAAAAATATTGATTGTATGAAAATGAGGGAACCTGTTGGAATAATATGAACTGGTATGATTCACTGAACATGCTTGGGGTATTTCGATTATATCTTGATCTGTAGATTTCTAAATGGGATAACTTTTGATTTGGAGTAAAGTAGAGACATAGGGATCAAGATTGTCTAAAGAAATTGAATTCTAATTCAGTCTCTAAGACTTTCAATTTTTGGATGGAAGTTGAGTATGGGGTACTGTTTCAGAATGAGAATAGTCCGAATATATTTGGAGAATAACTTTCAAAATACTAAACCAAATTGAATGATCTTGGTGTCATTAGAAACTTAATAGATATGAGAACACTTTTCTAGAAGAGAGTATTCACAATTACTTCATTTTCATTGTCTAAATGATCAAAAACAGTAGTCCCCAAAGTCAGTTTTTGGAAAAATCTGAAAGTGATTCAATGTGATATGAATTGTGATTTTAATGGTTTTATTGAGGTATAAGCGTAAGTACAAATTATACTTACGTGAGTTTTGAGATAGGATTCATTATGTGACAAGGATAATGGAAAAATACTCGGGAATGTCATGAACATGCATTGTACATATTTCATTTACATATATGTGCATTATTAAACATTTATAATTATGCAGATTGTGATAAGTGTATATTACTTGTTATAAAGGAGCAACTAGAGCGTCAACCTCCAGGGGTTGCCAAAACTTCTAGGTATTATCTTGGGAGCAACTTATGAGTAACCTAGACGGTGTCACTCAATTAATTTTTTGTTTTATATTATGTTTGAATCATGGAATGAATGTGATTGATTGTGTTGATTCTGGACAATAAAGATCTGACGATTATGATATATGAATGAGATATTGAAGTGCTACTTGAATGTAAATGCGACGAACTAAATGTTTCATGACATGATTGATTATGAGAGATGCATTCCATACATGAATGCATGATCAAATAATGAGTTGTGACTTGAGTAGCCACTAAAAAGAGCCTAAAGCTCCAAATGTGATTAAGAGCCAAAGGCACAGTACATAAAATGAGCCCTATATCCCCAACGGATAAGGGATAGTATTAATGAGCCCTATATTCACAATGAATATGGGACAAGTTAGGCACTCGATCACAACAACCTAGTAATTGGAAAAGACTCACATGAGCATTTCATATACATTTTGTTAAGTATTGATTGATTGAAATGTAAAATTGTCTACTCTTGAGTGAGAATGTGATATGCGATCAATTATGCAAAGTTGTGAAATATATGTTATATGTATTGATGTGATGCATGAATTGAGTTAACCATCGATGATAGTTACCTCACTGAGTTCGCAAAACTCACCAAAATTGCAACGTTGACTTTTTAGGACCGAGGGCCGACTTTAGCTATTGAGGGACACTTTTACTTTTGGGAACAAGAAGAAATGGCTCAAAGGTCAATCAGCTGGATATTGACAGATTAGATAGATTTTGTGTATTTTCCTCTTTCATGTAGCACATTTTTGTATTAGGCTATGATGCTGTATCGGTATGGATGTTGTAAGATACATTGTAGATATTCAGTTTTTATTAAATGAAATGAGGAAATTTTGGTTTTAAAATATTGTGATTTTCTTGATAATGTTTCATCAGAGAATAAAGATAGATGATTCCATGTTAAGCGATTGTTGTGATTGAAAGTAGCTCGCAATTATCATAGATTATGTACTGGAATGTCCGCAGCATGTTCTGGTATGTATCTTAGGGTAAGGGGTGCTACAGTAGGCGGTATTAAAGCTTGGTTTGGCATCCGTTGGGACATATAGGAATGTTAATCATGAAAAATTGTGAGAAGTACGAATAATGATTTAAGTTATTGTTTGTTATAGATCATCTGCCCTAGGTGATCAGTTGGGGGAACCGGTCGACCTAGGATCAGTAGGAGCCAGTAAGGAGTCCTCGATACTTCGACTAGAGAAGATGCCTCCTAGAGTTCCCGAGAGAAGGGAGAGGAGATATAATAGGCTACGAAAGCAGGGAGCTGTGGTTTTCTATGATAGTACAGACCCTACTAAGGCCAAAGGATGGTTCGAAAGGACGGAAAGGGTTTTTGATCAGATGGACTACGAGCCAGAAGAGAGGTTCGACTATATAGTGTCCTTACTGTAGAGCCCAGCTTACCAATTGTGGAAGGCTGTCCCAGGCAGTACCACCAGGCCTTGCCACCTGAACTGGGAAGACTTTTTGAGGGTCTTCAAAGAAAACTACATGCCCAAGATCTACTTGTATCGGAAGATGAAGGAGTACCTGGATTTGAAGCAAGGTAGGATGTCAGTGGCAGAGTATGAGAACAAGTTCAATGAGCTGATAGGGTACGTACTGCTATAATTCCTATCAAAGAAGATAAGTGTAGGAGGTTTGAGGATGGACTCAATATGGAGATCAGAACAAGGTTCACAATTTCAAACTTGAGTAGTTTCACTGAGTTGAGGGTTGCTTCGATCAGAATTGAGTAGCTTCTAAAAGAGGGACAAGCAGAGTCCGGGCAGGGATCTAGAATGAAGAAGTCTAGTGAGAGTCAGAACGGGTTTGGCAGAAGATTCAGTAAGCGTTAGAACAGAGCTCCAGTTTTGTTTGTAAAGAAGAAAGATGGAACCTTGAGGTTATGCATCGACTATAAGCAGCTAAATCGGGTGACAGTGAAGAACAAGTACCTGTTGCCTAGAATTGATGATTTGCTTGATCAGTTTCAAGGAGCTCAAGTATTCACTAAGTTGGATTTGAGATCGGAGTACTATCAGTTGAAGATAGTAGAGGCTGATGTACCTAAAAATGCGTTCAAGAGCAGGTATGGGCACTTCGAGTTTTTAGTTATGCCGTTTAGGTAACTAATGCCCCAACAATATTTATAGCCTTGATGAATAAGGTGTTTCAGTCCTACCTGAACCGATTCGTGAGTGTATTCATCGATGACATTTTAGTGTATTATAATAGTAGAGAAGAGCATGCTGAATATTTGAGAGTCATTTTATAGATTATGAGGGAAAAGCAGTTGTATGCCAAATTTAGTAAGTGTGAATTTTGGCTGATCAAGTATTGTTTCTGGGACATATAGTGACTGGACAAGGCGTACAAGTGGATCCAAGGAAATAGAGGCAGTGATGAATTCGGAAGCTTCGAAGAATGTGTCTGAAATTCGAAGCTTCCTAGGATTGGTCGGATATTACTAGAGGTTTATCGAGGAGTTTTCTCTTATCTCAGCCCCTCTGACAAAACTTCTGAGGAAGAAAGTAGTGTTTAGATGGAACGAGGAATATCAGAAGAGCTTTGAAGAGCTGAAGCATCGACTAACTACGGCACCGGTGATGACTACTCCATCGGGGACAGGAGGATATGTGATATATCATGATGCTTTGCATCAAGGATTGGGATGTGTATTGATGTAGTATGGCAAGGTGATCGCTTAAGCATCGAGACAATTAAAGTCTCACAAGATTAATTATTCCGTACATGATTTAGAGCTAGTTGTTGTTGTCTTTACTCTAAATATATGGAGACACTACTTGTATGGAGAGACCTTCCAGATTTATACAGATCATAAGAGTTTAAGGTATCTGTTGAGTCAGAAGGAGTTGAACTTGAGACAGAGGGGATGGATTGAGTTATCGAAAGATTATGACTGCACGATTGAGTACCACCCAGGGAAAGCTAATGTGGTGGCTGATGCTAAAGTCTAATACCAATGCAACTCAAATTTAGTTATCGAGGTTACCCAACTTGATTTATTTGAGAGCTCTAAATGTGGATTTCAATCTGAAGCAAGATGAGACACTAATTGCTACTTTGAAGCTGAGACCGATGCTGCATGATAGAATCAGGAAAGTCCAAAGTTTGTGGAGAAAGTGAAGATGAACTTAGATTCTGAGTTTGAGTTAAGGGATGAGACATTATGTTTGAAGCAGAGGCTGTGTGTTCCCAATGTGGAGGACTTGAGGAAAGAAATTCTTGAGAAAGCTCATATAGCTGCCTATGCTATGCATCCTGGTGCCACCAAGATGTATAACATGCTGAAGCAGCATTTTTGATGACCCAAAATGAAGAAGCAAGTGGCAGAGTATGTATCTAAATGTATGATATGCCAGCAAGTTAAGGCTGAGCACTAGACTCCAGTAGGGAAGCTACATCTGTTGCCCATTCCAGAGTGGAAATGGGAACAGATCCTTGTGGACTTCATTATAGGATTGCCTAAGACTCCGAGGCAAAACTATGTGATATAGGTTGTAGTGGACCGATTGACAAAATCAGCCTATTTCTTACCAGTTAGAGAGAATAACTTACTAGATCAGTGGGCCCGGAGATATGTGAATGAGGTGGTGAGACTGCATAGGGTTCCAGTGTCCATTATATCAGACAGAGATCCTAGATTTACTTTGAGGTTTTGGAAGAGATTGTAATCTGCTGTGGGTCCGAAGTTGAACTTCAATACAACATTTCATCCTTAGACAGATGGACAGAGTGAGAGGACAATCAAGATTGTTGAGGATATGCTTAGAGCATGTGTATTAGAGTTTCAAGGAGCTTGGGATCAACATATGGCACTGATAGAGTTTACCTACAATAACCACTGTCACAGTAGTATCGGAATGGCACTGTATGAGGTACTATATGATAGAAAATGTCGGTCGCCACTATATTAGGATAAAGAGGGCTTGAGAATGGATGAAGGCCCAAAGTTGATATAAGATATAATAGATAAGTTGAAGTTGATCCGAAGTCGAATTAAGGCAGCCCAAGATAGACAGAAGAGTTATGTAGATCAACATCGAAGGGACATGGAATACGGTGTGGAAGACAGAGTATTTCTAATAGTGTCACTTTGGAGAGGAGTATTGAGATTCAGTAAAAATGACAAGTTGAGTCCTAGGTACATTAGTCCCTACGAGATCATTGAGAGGATAGGTACATTTACCGAATGAAATGTCTCAATGGCATAATGTGTTTCATATGAGTATGCTCCGAAGATACCGATCGAATCCGACACATGTGATACTAGCTCAAGAGATTGAGGTTGTTAGTATCTTAAGTTATGTTGAGGAGTCGATCAAGATTGTAGGATCTCAGATCAAGTAGTTGAGGGACCGAATCATTCCATTGGTGAAAGTCCTTTGGAGGAATCACTCAACTGAGGAAGCCACATGGGAAACGGAGGAGCATATGAGGAGACAATATCCTCACCTGTTCGAACAACCAGATAAGAATTTCGAGGATGAAATTTCTTTTAAGGAGGGGAGAGTTGTAACTTCCCATTACCCATGTTAAGGTTAAAATAGTAAATATGAAAGATTACTGAGAGATTAGAGAACACATTTCATATTCATGCATAATATGCCATGCCCATACATGTGGATATAGATATACTTGCACATGAAAATGATTATACATGCATTCATTAACATTCCGGGTATAATTGATTATTTTATGTGAAATGTGATTTTTAATGAGAATCGTGGTTTATGTATATTGAAAATTTAATTGGAAGGCGTGTTTATTGATTTTGAATTTTTGGAGAATTTTTGGAAATTTTCTAGAAATTTGGGTAATTTTTGGACTAGGAAAAATGCCAAGTGGCAAGACAAATGATAAATGGTAGTAGAATTTACTGTCAATTGGCAATGGAAATTTTGATAAATGATCTTGGGATTTATTGAGAATTGCCAATTAAAATTAGGAGACAATTAGAGTAGAAATTGGATTTGATTAGACTAGTTAAATAAGAGAACATAGTTTGAATTCATAGAAATTGGACATGTGGCAAGTGATGTCTTAAGTCCACTAATCTTTAATTTTTTAAAAGAGAATTTTTGTTGTCTCTCACGATGCTTTTAATTTAGAAGACCAAGTAAGTGTTTTATTCTTGCTCTCTACATCTTCTTCGTGGGATCTTCTTCTTCTTCTCCTTCATTCTCAATTTTCATCACTCACTCCTACCTCACCCACGTTAAACCTTGCTTCCATCTTTCAATTGCTATTTCCATCTTAGTGTTTCTCCATTCCCATAAGGAAACCTAAACCTGCTAACCTCCACGATGGTGTATGCAAGTTACATGAAAATTAAGGCTTGTTTATATTTGAAGATTTTGGAGTTTTAACAAGTAAGTATTGTGTTAATCTTTTTAAGAAGTATGAATATGAGATAAATTTGATGATTTATTGTCATTACATGATCATGGAAATAATGGCCTTCTTCATAAACACTGTACAAATAAGATGAAAATTTTGGATATAATGTTATTTCGTATTTGATGATTATTCTATGATCAGCTAGTGTAGAAATGATTTTTGAGCTAGAAAGAACCATAAAAATATGCATAAAAAGAGTACAAAAATTTGGAAAGTTGATAGAGAAATATATGCTCTGTTTTTCTTTTCACCGTGAATATATGTATACATACGTGAATATCTTTGGTGGTTGGAGACATGAATCGAAAACGAGTATAGGGTTAAGATGAAAGGTGAATTAGTGATATATAGATAAGTTAAGATGAAATGGAAGAGTTGATGGAATTGAATGAGTGTAGTAGAAAATGTGAAATCCAAAACATGAAGAAGATGAACAGTATGTAGCAAAATGAAATAAATGAATGTATTTTTCTGATTTTTGATGTTTGATATTAATTCCTTGTTTTTTTTTTGGTGATATGTTTGAATATGTTGGGTTGCATGGAAGATGAAATTGGAGAGAATTTGAAAGAAGATAAGTTAGAGAAGTTGGTTTAGAATAAAAGACATAAAAGAGAAAAAAGGGGGGAAAATGTGTGGTCTGACTTCAGGGGAAACACTGTATCAATCTAGGTAGAATTAGACAAAGGTGTCTTCTTAAAAATTGTAGCTTGTCTCTCTAACTTTCCAACGGTATAAAGTATGAAATTTGTGGATATAGGAGTTGAGAGATATGATCATTATAAGTTAGTGATTTTGTGTACATTGTATAAAAAGCCTCGGTCATGATCGCGAGTAAGCAGGGTGTGATCTCACACCCTGGGAATAGCCTCAGGTGTGATCACGGCAAGGAGAGGTACGATCGCACCTTGAAATTTAACCAATGTTTCGCCACTCGAAGGGTTTTTCCAAATCTGAACATGTTTGATTCTTTTGACCATAAATTCTTCTCTAGACCTCCAAATGACTTGATTTTTGAACCAATAGGTTCCTAACACATTATTCTACCTCTCCAAAAACAATTGGTAGCATTCTAAATTTTATTTGACAATATTGATTGAATGAAAATGAGGGAACCTATTAGAATAGTATAAACTGGTATGATTCACTAAACATGCTTGGGGTACTGTTTCAGAATGAGATGGTTTTTTATTTGGAGTAAACTACAGACATAGGGCTCTAGATTGTATGAAGAAATTTAATCCTAATTCAGTCTCTAAGACTTTCAATTTCTTGATCGAATTTGAGTATAGGGTACTGTTTCAGAATGAGAACAGTCCGAATATATTTGGAGAATAACTTTCAAAATACTAAACCAAATTTAATGATCTTGGTGTCATTAGAAACTTAAGAGATACAAGAACACTTTTCTAGAAGAGAGCATTACCAAACTACTTTATTTTGATTGTCTAAATGATCAAGAACGGTAGACCCAAAAGTCAATTTTGGAAAAATCTGAAAGTGATTCAATGTGATATGAATTGTGATTTTAATAGTTTTATTGAGGTATAAACCTAAGTACAAATTATACTTAGGTGATTTTTGAGATAGGATTGATTATGTGACGAGGATAATGGAAAAATACCCAGGAATGTCATGAACATGCATTGTGCATATTTCGTTTACATACATGTGCATTATTAAACATTTATAATTGTCCAGATTGTGATATGTGTATATTGTTTGTTATAGAGGAGCAACTGGAACATCAACCTCCAAACATTGCCAGAACTTCCAGGCATTAGTTCGGGAGCGACTTGTGAGTAACCTAGATGGTCTCACTCAATTAATTGTTTGTTTCATATTATGTTTGAATTATGGAATAAATATGATTGATTGTGTTGATTTCATACAATGAAGGTCCCACGATTATGATATATGAATGAGATATTGAAGTGCTACTTGAATGTGAATACGACAAACTAAATGTTTCATGACATGATTGATTATAAGAGATGCATTCCATACATGAATGCATGATCAGATAATGAGAGTTGTGACTTGAGTAGCCATCGAAAACGAGCCTAAAGCTCCAAATGTGATTAAGAGCCAAAGGCTCACTATGTAAAATGAGCCCTGTATCTCCAACGGATAAGGGACAGTATGAATGAGCCCGATATCCACAATCGATACAGGACAGTTTAGGAACTCGGTCATAACAACGTAATAATTGGAAAAAAGTCACATGAGCATTTCATATGCATTTTGTTAAGTATATTTGATTGATTGAAATGCAAAATTGTCTACTCTTGAGTAAGAATATGATATGTGACCAATTATGAAAGGTTGTGAAATATATGTTATATATATTGATGTGATACATGAATTGAGTAAACCATCGACGATGGTTATCTCATTGAGTTCGCAAAACTCACCAAAATTGCAACATTGACTTTTCAGGACTGAGGGATGACTTTAACTACTGAGGGACATTTTTACTTTTAGGAACAAGAAGAAATGGCTCAAAGGTCGGTCAGCTGGATGTGGACAGATTAGATAGATTTTGTGTATTTTCCTCTTTCATATAGCACATTTTTGTATTAGCCTATAATGTTGTATCGGTATGGATGTTAAAAGATACATTGTAGATATTCGGTTTTTATGAAATGAAATGAGGAAAATTTTTGTTTTAAAATATTGTGATTTTCTTAATAATGTTTCATAAGAGAATAAAGATAGATGATGCCATGTTAAGCGAATGTTGTGATTGAACGTAGCGCGCCATTATCATAGGTTATGTACTGGAATGTCCGCAGGGTGTTCCGGTATGTATCTTAGGGTAAGGAGGCGCTACACAAATGATTTAATAACTTAAGCAATTTGATGGCATGTTGGATGAGGATCCCAATGCTCATATTGACAACTTCTTAGAGGTTTGTGATACTTTCAAGGTTAATGGAGCTTCTTCGATAAATGCCATTTACCTTAGGATGTTCCCTTTTATATTGAGGGACAGAATTAAAGTATGGTTAAAATCTTTGCCTCTTATATCTATTACCACTTAGAACAAGCTCGCTACGAAATTTTTAGCCAATTATTTTCCTTTAACACAAATAATAAGACTCGAGAATGACATCTTCATTTTTAAGCAATTAGAATGAGACCTTATAGGAAAGATGGATGGAATTTTTAAGAATGTATCCACACCATATGTAGCATCCCATTATCCCATATTAAGGGTTAGAACCCTAGAATAGTGTATATGAGAGCTATTGAGAAATTAGAAAGTGCATTTCAAGCTCATGCATATTATAACTTACACATACACTTGAATATAAAATGTGTATGGATGATGTTGAGTTGAAATTAAGTTATACTTAAAGAAGTTATCAACTTGAAATGATGAATGTTGAATATGAATTGTTTGAGACTTAGGAATGAGATATGTTATGGGAAAAGGGTAGGAATTCATGAATGATGAGAATTAGTTGTAAGTGATGAATCAAATGAGTAGAGATTAGAGAGTTTAATGAAGTAACATTGGTAATTGAATTGTTATGAAATGATGTTGCATTAGAGGAAGTGAATTTGGGAAAATTTGTAGTGAAAGTGGGGCTAGGATAGATGTAGAAACCATTGGGAATGCTCTTGAGTGAGTTTTGTCTCACCTATATCCGTTAAAAAGACATTAAGTTTGATAAACGGACCTTCTCAGTCTGGAAAAACTCCTAACCTCATCCATATCCATTAAATGGACTTTAGGTCCATTAAACAGACCTTTACAGGCCTGAAAAACATCCCAACCCTGTCTATGTCCGTTTGGGGGGGAGGGGGGAAGGGGGCTATGTCCGCTTAGCGGACATTCATTGTACACTTTCAGAAATTGGCGATTTTGACCCTTGAGATGGCAAAATCTCTCTTCAAGAATTTCATGAAAGTTGTAGATCTTGAAGTCCTTTTCAAAAATGTCCTATAATGACATTAAACCGACTTCAATAGAAAAAGTTATGCCTTTTGTCCCAAGATATGTTTGTTTATAGATGATTGACTTATCGATGTTTTTCTCAAGGATATTTAGGCTTAATTGTGAACTTGAATGAGCCTAGTTGATGTTGGATTAAGATATTAAAGAAAGGAAAGTGTTTTAGATGTTAAGGAATGATTTAAAGATCTTTTTAATTGGTTATGAGACCTGTATTAAGGATATATACCGGGATTGTCATTGAACATGCCTTTTATGTTGCTTTCATATTTCAATTATTCTTAAAAGAAATTTAGTAGGAATTGAACAATACAAACGACAATGTTTATATGATAACAACTAAAGCTTATTCTTTGCAATGGAAAATCAAAGCATATGTAATGAAATGACTTACATTTATTCAAATCAATAAATTATATTTGCAATTTCATTGGTAGCCAAAGAGATGGTTAAATTCATTTTAAACATGTTTATAGTTTCAACTAAGAAAGAAAACACACAATAATAATGACTATCACAATCAATTAAGGAGATAAAATGTGTCATGAATAGCATCTTTAGTGCAATTCTCGTTGATAACAACCTTAACTTCATACTCTATCCAACTCACTTTACTTTCAAGTTCAATTTTTTTGTTTTTTCTATGATTATTTTGCAATGTAAACTTGATTAATGGTACAATTAATAAGAAATCACAAAAATTTAGGTAAATATTCATGTAGAAATTTTAAGATAAGTAACTTATGAATCTCGTTTAAGAGTTTAGTCCATCAATAGTCGAATAGGCACCATATTTTGGTATTTGTTTTTGACAGAGAATAATCTTCTCCATTAATCAAGACATAATTGAGAGTGATTCTCTCTACAATCATTGACTCCTAAATTGTTGAAATTTGGATTTGTTATTGATTCTATTTCATTTTAGATTAGAGAATAGATTTGTCACTAATGTGTATATATGTACTCTTACAATCTCATGAAATATAGTGGTATTTTTCGTAAACCTGCAAATCCTTTATGGTATCAGAGCTTTCTCTGCCTAAACAGATTGACCTCCATTCCTTCACCACTTCACCATGTCTTCTTCTGATACATCAAATAACACACGTCTTATGCTTGTACCCAACTTGTCTTTAACCCAAGGAAACTCAGTTTCACTTGGAAATCTAATATCTCTAAATGCTTCTTCTCAAATTCCTTTTAAACTAATGAAGGATGGAGGAAATTATGCTTACTGGAAATCTCAAATGACGAACCTATTGTTTGGTTATGACTTATTTGGCTTTATTGACGGATCTCATCAATGCCCATCCAAAACTAATCAAAATTACAATGTTTGGCTTCGTCAAAATCGATCGGTATTGCTAGCTATTCAATCGACCATTCATAGCACCATAAGTCCTACCATTAACAGCTGCTCCACCTCCACTGCTGCTTGGAACAAATTAGAAACAAGTTTTGCCAACCGTTCTAATACTCATACGCTTTCTCTTTTCTCTTGTTTGATGAGAATAAAGAATTATGATATGTCTGTTGCTGAATACATGAGCAAGGTTAAGAACCTTGTTGATGATCTGAGTATGATTGGCCATTCTTTAAGTGATGCTGATATTATTGTACACACTCTCAACGGACTTGGTGATGAGTTCAAAGAATTGAAGGTGGCTATAAAGGTTCGTGACACTCCAATTTCATTTAAAGCATTATTTGACAAACTTCTTGATGAAGAATTGACACAAAAAAAGAAGGCAATAGTCAGAAAGATGAATTTGAAATTACAAAACGATTCACTCATAAAGGAGGAAATAATTGAAATCGCAACAGCAAAGGCAAGATGAATAACATAAACAATCAAGAGTATTTTCAACCCTACAATCAAAGATCATATACAAGTTCACATCAACGTCCTCACCAACATCAAGGCAATCAAGGTAATAACTCTTATGCTAGACAATCTTCTAATATGAATTTTTCTTAGCGTCCAAACACATACTTAGATCAGTCTAAGCCAGTCTGTCAATTGTGTGATAAACCTAGACATACTGCAAAAACTTGTCGATTCAAGGCGAAACCATGGCAACCTTAAGCAAACTATATAGATGGTACTTCAAACTCAATGTCTAGCAATTGGGTCTCAGATTTAGGAGCCACTCATCATTTGACATCTGACCTGCAAAACCTCACTGTGCACTTAGATTACAATGGAGATGAGGATGTCACTATTGGAAATGGTAATAGAATTCCAATTACGCATTGGTTCTTCTTCTATACATTCTTCTAATGCCAAGATTTTCACTCAATAATAACTTGTGTGCACCTACTATTAAGCGAAATCTAATCTCTGTATCTCAATTATGTAGACAAAATCAAACCTCTATTGAATTCTTACCTAATCATTTTCTTATGAAGGATCTGAATATCGGGGCAACCTTGGTGCAAAGCCGGAGTAAAAACAATTTGCATGAGTGGCCAAATCACACCTCTACTAATCAAACATCTCAACCATCGGCTAATTTACATGTCTCATCTCAAGTTTGGCATCAACATCTTGGTCATCCCTGTACATTAGTTCAGCGAAATCTTTTATCATCTCAAAACATTTCTTATTCCAATTCATCCAACGTTCATTGTGACTCATGCTTATGTAATAAAAGCCATAAACTTCCTTTCAACACTTCTTCGTTTAAGTGTGAGGAGCCATTTCAATTTCTATTTACTGATATTTAGGGTCCTATCCCAATTACTTCCTTTGGAAATTTTTGCTATTATATTATGTTTGTTGATTATTTTACAAAGTACACTTGGTTACATCCTCTCAAATTAAAACCTAAGGTGCCACTCATTTTTGAATGCTTTAAAAATCTTATTGAAAATTTCTTTGGTACAAAAATCAAAACTATATATACAGATGGTGGCAGAGAGTATCAAAGTCTACATCACATACTCTTGAAACATGGCATCCAACACTTCACTTCCCCACCTTCCACACCCGAACATGTTAGTTCAGTTGAAAGAAAACATCGCCACATTGTGGAAACTGGACTTACCCTTCTTCACCAAGCTTCTATACCCTTATGTTTTTGACCCTATGTATTTTAAACCGTAATCTATCTCATCAATCGCATGCCCACCTCAACATTAAATTTTGACACACCATATCATAAGCTATTCCATCATCACCCTAATTATGGGTCCCTCAAAGTCTTTAGCTGCTTATGCTATCCTTGGCTTAGACCATACACCAAACATAAATTAGAATCCAAATCACATCCATGCATCTTTCTCAAGTACTGCATTCCCAATCATGTCTTTTACTATTTTGATCTAAAAACAAATAAAATGTTTGTATCAAGATATGTAGTGTTTGTTGAAAATGTTTTCCCTTTTCAGAAAAATTCTTTTCCTGATTCTCCCTTTAATAATGAGCTTCTATCCGAGTTTGCATCCATCCCTTAACCTACTCAACCTGTCCAATCCTCTTCCAATGAGTTCCCTATTCAACCAACACCATCTACTTCATTTCCAACTAGAGTACCCATTTCTAATACACTACTGCAAGATCCAATCTCAAGCTCTTAGTCACACAATCAATCCTCCTCACCAGTACCTGTTGCTCCAAATGATTTGGTCTCTCATACGGATGATCAACTCTCTCCATCCTTGGACACAAGTGTCTCACCTGCACCCTTTGTAAATGATATTAACAACTCATCACCACAAACCCCACCACCAATCCGCATAGTTACTAGATCCCAAAATAATATCTTCAAACCAAAAAAACCTTTCTCTTTGAATACTGTTGCTACACCCAAACAATCTGATTTGTTTGTCCATTCCAAACCTTCCACATTTCAACAAGCATTCAAAACTCTCCATTGGCATAATGCAATGGCAAAGGAATATCAAGCTCTCATCCATAATCACACTCGGACACTTATTCCTACTTCATCTGCACAAAATATTATTGGGTGTATCGCATTAAGAAGAACCCTGATCGCACCATTGCTCGTTATAAAGCTCGACTTGTTGCTAAGGGCTTTCATCAATGCCCAGGTATTGACTTCACCGATACATTCAGCTCAATTGTTAAACCCGCAACAATTCGATTAATTTTGAGTATTGTTGTATCCCATGGCTGGGTTTCAAAACAACTGGATGTGAATAATACTTTTCTACAAGGTGCTCTTACTGATGACGTTTATATGCAGCAATCACCAGGTTTTGTCAATTCTTACTTCCCTAAATATGTGTGCAAGCTTCATAAAGCCATTTATGGTTAATCCAAGCTCCACGTGCTTGGTACAATGAACTCAAATCCTTTCTCCTTAGCAATGGCTTCCTAAATTCGAAGTGTGAAACCTCACTTTTTACTCTTCGCACCACTCCTTCTATCATTTACCTCCTTGTGTATGTAGATGATATTATTATCACAAGAAGTAATCCAATAGCAATCCAAGACTTTATTCTCAAGCTCTCATCACGGTTTTCCTTAAAGGATCTTGGAGATCTCAATTACTTTTTTGGAGTTGAAGTTAGTAGGACCAACAGTGGTCTCTTCCTCTCTCAGAAGAAATATATTATTGATCTTCTTCTCAAAATGAGCATGATCAATGTGAATGTTGTCTCAACTCCGATGTGTACAACTAATACTCTTTGTTGCAATGATGGTTCTCCCTCTCATGATGCTACAGAATATCGTCAAATTCTTGGGTCTCTTCAGTATTTATCATTTACAAGACCGAATGTCTCATTTGCTGTCAACAAACTTGCTCAGTTCATACATTGCCCTACTGCTAATCATTGGCTAGCTGTAAAAAGGGTTACGCTACTTAAAAGGAACTTCATAATATGGGTTATTCTTCTCCTCTCAAAATTCCTCTCAATTTCAGGTATTTACAGATGCTGATTGGGCTGGGGATATTAATTCTCGGGTTTCTACATCAGCATATGTCACCTGTCTTGGCTCTCATCCTATTAGCTGGTGTTCTAAAAAGCAATCAACTGTTGCTCGATCTTCTACTGAAGCTGAATATCGTACGGTCGAAGCCAATTGGTTAACTTATTTGTTGCGCGAATTGGGCATCTCTCTTAATGCTTCACCCATTGTGTATTGTGATAATGTGGGAGCCACTTACCTTTCCTCCAATCCCATGTTTCGCACACGTATGAAACACATTGCCATTGATTTTCATTTCGTACGCAACCAGGTTGCCAAGAAAGCTCTACATGTATCTCATATCCGTACTATAGATCAACTTGTTGATTCCCTTACAAAACCTCTAGCTAAGAAGTTGTTCCTGGATCATTGCTTCAAGCTTTGAGTTTTTCCTGTCCAAGCCTATCCTTTGTCCAGCTCAAAGACGCTTGCGCTAAGCATGATAGAGAATAATCTTCTCCATTAGTCAAGACATAATTGAGAGTGATTCTCTATATAATCATTGACTCCTAAATTGTTGTAATTTGTATTTATTATTGATTATATTTCCTTTTAGATTAGAGAATAGATTTGCCACTAATATGTACATTTGTACCCTTACAATCTCATGAAATATAGCGGTATTTTATGTAAGCCTGCAAATCCTTTAGCTTTAACATTCCGACGCAAGGTTCCCAATCGTCCATGTTCACGGCTTGATAACAGGATCAAGACAATTATACATCGATGTAACAAAAGTACAATCTCATATGGTTTGGTATATCATTTAATTTGTAGCTTATTCATATGCCAATCCGAGATACAAAAACAGTATAACAACCTCCACAATACAAAAAAAGAAAAAGATTTTGTGTTTCATGGGACGTACTCTAGACCCCATCCCCTTCCCCTGTAATTGCTTCCTCCAGCTCTCCATTTATAAACCACAAACGCATATATAGCTAAATAACTTTTGTGATTTGATCATCTCCGTCATCACCACGTATGTGCATATCTGTATACGTATATATATTCATTTATCTTGTGTTGATAAAGATGTCTTAAGAGTCTTGCTCAGCAAATATATCCAAGAGAGCCAGTGCCTGAAAATTCGAAAACAAATTCGGTTGACAATCAGCTCAAGTATTCTGCGTTAGCACTTCATAATTATGAAATTTAACATTTCACGTGTGAAACTACCTCAGGAACGTTAAGTTCGAGGCGGAACTTGGGGCCATCGTAATGGTGGAGTATTGGCCTGAAAGAATCCTCTTCTAGTGGCTCACAAACTTTCCTCGTAACAACTCTTACCTGCACACAGAAATAGGTAATCAATACCGAATCTTTCCAGAAAAGAATCCTCTTCTAGTGGCTCACAAACTTTCCTCATAACAACTCTTACCAGCATACAGAAACAGGTCATCAATACCGAATCTTTCCAGAAATATGTTGAAACAGAATTACATAGTGTACTCAGAGAAGCAGTTCATACTATTTACCACGGATGCAGTTCATACTATTTACCAAGGATGCATATACCTGAGCAGGAAAGCGCGATTCTCCGGGACATTTCTTATCCTCCCAGGCTGTAGGATCAATGTTGCTTCCTCCAAAACTCGACGCCTAACAGACCGTCAGGACACAATTAGTTTGTTTATGAAAATTCAGAAAAGAATCTTAGAATCTTCATGAAAACACAAGGGATGCCCCAAGTTGATATTGGAAGTATGGAAATTAATTATACATGTGTTCAGCTATGAATTGGTTAAAACCATCAACAATCAAATAGATCCGAATACACATCAGGCTGCAGAGAACAGAAAAGAGTAAATACCTCAAAGATTCCATGAAGCTGGTGTGTGGAGTAGTTGTAGAGGAAAAGTGGCAGGCCTGGGGTTATCGCCCTCACTGAATCACGGTAACGTGGTGGCAAACCTGCAGAGGATTCAAGCAACTGTTTACCTCTACCAGCAGACAACTAATACAGCAGAAACAATGAACAAAAGCACCAGGTGGGAGTAAAAGCTGATGATCTGCTAACTATATGTGATTTTCTTGCATCCAAAAGCAAGTAATAAGAAAATTCGACTTTTCTAGTGAAAGTTAAACTAAAAGGTAAGATAATCCAAAATCTAAAAGTGTCCAGACCTAGGTTCTGGTTCTTATAGGTTCATAACTTTTTATATAAAATCAGGAACCAAGTGACAGCTATCACCAATTCAAAAACTGAGACAAGTGAAGTCATGACATACCAAAAAGCTGTCGTTTGAGGTTCTCTTGCATAGTATCGTTGTTGCAGACAAAGATATAGCCACCAACGGTTTCATTTCTGGGTAAAGATTCTGAAGGAGGCAGTGTCTTAAACCTCTTATCAACAGAGTTCTTACCATCTTTATTATCGTTGCTGTCGTTGCTGCTCTTCTTATTATTCTTTCTACCAGCTTTGCCGACAAGCTCATCCTCTCCCTTGTTCTTAGTACCCTTCAGAGCTATATTGAAGTTGTTATTGAGGCTACTAATCTTTGAATAAACACCCTTGTTGAATCCACCATTGATCCCAACATTCATTTGGGATCTACCCGTAGATTGACCAATTGGACCGAACCCGTAATTATCACTACCAGATCCTACCTTCCAACCATCATTGAAACCATTCAATTCAGACCCTCTTGGCTTCAGATTGTCAACGGAATTCACTTCACCACCAACCCTGGTATCGAAATTCCTCCTCTGGTCTGGCCTCTTAGAAGGATATGAACTGCTCCAAATCGAATCATTAAGTGACAGATTCGCCAAGTTTGAGGTATGTAGCCTCAGCTGATCACTGAACTGCCAAAAAGACTGTTGATTGTTCTCCATCCTCAACTATAGTTCGCTTCAAGATCGATCAGAAAATAACAAAATCCAATCTTGGTATTCAAGAAATGGAACAGATAAATGAGAAACAAAAGGAAAAGAGAGAAAGTTCTGGTCTCTATTCTCTAACTTTCAGAAAGACGTGGGAGGGAGTGGGTGAGAAAGTAAAGTATTAAAGGATACAAGTAGAGAGGAAATTTCCAGGCAAGTTAAAAGCGTTTGAGAATGTGAAGATAGCGTGTAGATTTGTCAAAGTCGAAAGCTACACAGATTGGAGTTTTTCTTGCAGAGTGTATTCAATATTTAATGAGCGAGATGACGGCAGAAACGCGGTTTTAGGTGGGTGACGTGGCAACTGGAGAAGGGAAGAGAGGAGAGACTGTGACCATCAGCTTGGGGTAGTTTTATTCATTTTCCCTTTTTTTTTTGGTTCACTGTTTAAATAATAGTCGTTGTCCTGCTAGAAGATCTAGGATGTCCTTAACGTTACGAGTTCGTTCACACTTAACTTGAAGTGGGTTTGGACAGATGCCTTCAACTCCGGTGCTAAGGCTTGAAAGTTTCCAACGTGACCGACACTAAAGTCAAGTGGGACGCGTTGGATCTTTGAAATCTGAACTACAAACAAAAACAGAAAAGTAGTGGAGGGGAGCTTGGGACTTGGGTTAGAGCACACGTGGAGTTCTGGGCCTCACACGTGCGTTGCTGGGGCTGGCAAAGGGAGAATCAATGCGTGGCACTGGCCTGTTTTCAAGGAGCCTTTCATGTCATGAATACGTGTACTTTGGGGCTTTGCTAGATTGTCATTTTCCATTTTTTTCCACAATTATCACAAACTTCAGCTTGGATTGGGCCTCTCAATTAAATTAGTGAAAGTATTAAGGATATCGTGCAATTGTTGTCATAATTCTCAAGGGAAAAGCATTAAAGGAAATTTTGAAATAAGTTTCTTTGGTTCAATTAATGATTAAATTGAGCACACAATCTAACTTTTTTTTTTCTTCCTCCATTCTAAAAAAATTTGAAGGCAAAAGTGATACATGCCAATTATATTATATTTTTAGCATAATTTTGGAAGCATTTACTTTGTCTTTTGAGAATTTTATATGACTTGGTATATAATTTAGCTTATATTTTATTGATGATCCTTATTTTATTTCTCCAGTGAAGAAAAAATGAATTTGGGTAAGTTTGAGTTGAGTTAGAAGGACTTTGCCATGATTTTAGAGAGAAGATTCGGAATATAAAGATGATAGAGACCGTCTCTAAAATTCGGAATATAAAGATGATAGAGACCGATATTACTAAACATGAGGACAATAAAAGGACAATAAGAACCCATGTTTAGAAACATGAGATTAACAAAGGACCTTGTTCAATGTGTGTCATATATTGTTCATTATATTTCTTCTCGTTTTTTCGCTAGAAGCAGCAATGAAGAAACATAAGACCACGGGTTCATATTAGACTCCTGTCGGATGTGATTGTTAAAAAGAAAATAGTCGAGAGGGTGCCTTTTTAGATTGCAAATGAACATTGTCAAGTAGAGATATGTGAATATCTACTGCATTC
>JAOTAX010000198.1:27259975-27273211 GCA_025629825.1 Erythroxylum guanchezii | reverse complement strand
CTAAATATTTCATCCTTATCAACATGGATTTCTAATAAAAGACAAACTCCATCTTTTATATGTCCAATTTAAAAATGTCAAAACTAAATAAAGAATATATAAAATATATTCTAACAAAATCAAATAAAGTTTAATATTTTAAATATAATTTATCTAAAGTAAAATAATTACTTCAAAATTCTGTCCTCGTAAGAAAATTGTGATTGTCGCGTGGCAGTCACGAGTGAATGTACTCACTACTCAATCTTGTCGTAAGGTTCACAAGAAATTGAAGAATTTGGATCATACGAATGATCATGTAACCATCAAAATATGAATACAACTAATTGCCTATATATCTACTTTATTTCAGCAAAGCTATAAGCTTTTTTCTCATGAAGCATGAGCTCGTTGTCCCGTTTCACTCTCCACGGCAATGGGGGAACTGGCAGAGCAACCCTGAGATACAGTTTCTGGATCAACTGTTATGATAAAGTCTTCTCCGGAAGTGGAGCCTAACTCTTGGCGTTGTGGTGATAAAATTTGTGGATGCTGGTGGATTTCTACACGAAATTGATAGTCCTGATCTGGTGGCTGGGGGTGTCCACTTGTTTGCTGGACGTTATCGACTTTGGGTGCTGTGGGAATGACCAAAGTCCTACAGAGAGGGCATGTTGAGTTGGAACGCAACCAATGATGTATGCACTCAATGTGGAACACATGCTTGCACGATGGAATTTGGAGCAGCTCTTCTTTCATCTCAAAATCTCCCAAGCAAACACAACACCTGAACAAAAGTCTTTTGGAGGTCATTAACTATAATTTTTATAGCCAAAGGAACAAAGTAGAGTGCTAGAAATAATTTCAAATTTAGTGACATAACTCTTACTAATGGAATAAAATCTCATTACAGCAAGTAGCTGAACCAATCCAATTATAAGAAACCGAGGGAAGATAGGGTGTATGATTTTTAGACAGATAAATCCAGCATGGAATTAAAGTTAAGGATCCAACTAATTCTTTTAAATAAACTACTAGTCTAGTAGCATGTAATGTGAAATGACAGTACTCGAAAAAAAAAGAAAAAGCGATGCCTTGAAGAATAGACCATTTGTTTGGTATAGAGGACATGGTCGGAGGAACCGATCTTTACATGGGAATCTCCCAACTTTTTAAGGTAATGGACAACTGAACAACAGTGACCAATTTTATTTCTCATAGGGAACATATACCGATCACCTATACAGTCTCATTGGAAGGACTATAATTGAACACATAAGAGGAGAGAACCTTAAAAAAGTTACGCTATGCTAGCAAAGCCTCGTATTGTCAGGATGGTATAACATGCTTTGTCTAACGAATCTCTCTGTCATATATCAGACCAGAGTTTACTTTACTGTGGAATTTTTTATAAATTTAAGGAAGTGATAAAAAGATTTAGGAAAAAAAAAAAACAGGGGTAGTTGAAGGCGAATCATTATTGATCTGCACTGACCTTTTTGTTGGTAAGATTTTTCACCTGGAGGACATGGCTCAAAATGTAAAAGTAACTCAACTGACACTATGATCTACAATACCCTTTGTTAGGCAAGACGAATTAAGGACCACCTGACTGATGGATAATCAGCAACATCATGAATTTATCTTAAAGTAAGGTAACGTCAAACACTCACTGTGATTCTCTTCTCCGTAATTCTTCATCGAAAAATATTGTTGGTAGTTTTTCTGTCACCTCTTTCTTCAAACCGATCTGAAAATTGCCACGAAAAGAGTAATATTAGAACATCATTTGTTCTGCTATTTCTGTGCGTGTCTATGTGAGAGAGCAGTGTGGCATATATTATTACGTACGGTGGAGATAAATGCAGGGGATTGATAGGAACTGGGAGGGCCCGAGTGTGGAGAGGGTGAGAGGGTGGAAGCTCTCCTCTTGAGATAAAACAAGTAGAAGAGAAGAAAAAGAATGATAGAGAAGAGTATAGGAATTGAGAATATGAAAGCCTGGTAAAGTTTAAGTTGGAGTTGCAGAGAATAAGGATTTGAGTTTTGACTTGAAGGAAGAACCATGAGCTACAGCTAATTCTAAAACCTGGAACTACGTGTGCAGATGATACGAAGTGCGAGTGTAGAAACAGAGACAATATATATGAGATTGTGGTGATGTGAAGGGAGACAAAACAACGAGGTATTTAAGGGTTGCTATAAGTTTGTGAAAGAAAGATGTGTTAACTATGCAGCTTGATGAAAAGTACAAGGCTAGGGTCTAGCTATGCATTTATATTTTGAGAACAAATTCATTTGAAGAGAGAAAAAAAAAAGGGGACCTTCATGACCATAACTGATTCTTCGATAAAAGAGAGGACAAATTTGAAGATGCACTAGGTTGGAAAAGTGACGTTTGTGCTTCCTACTTTTTATCATTACATAAACGCCAATATTTGAGGCATATGCACAATCTGTAATGGCATGCTATTCAGTAGTAATTGGTTACAGATAAAGCATTTACCAATTTGCACCAAAGAGTTTATCTGTAAACTTATTAAACACCTTCTGATGTATACATTTGACCATTAAATAGTTCGAGTAACTTTGATTAGTCTAATTCGACATGAAGCTCGAACTTTATATTAACTAAAAGATACTTTTAATATTCTTCCTAACATCATAATTAGAAAGCTACCCTTCTTTTTCACTACTCTTGAGTTGATTTCTCACACCCACTGGAGAGCCCATTGCAGCTAATTAGTGACCATAGATCGCAATCTTTACGCGCAAAAATTGGACACTTTACCCTTCATAGTTTTCGTGCATCGAATTTGCAACGTGGCTGACTATGACCCTCCACCACCAAGCTTTCAATATTTTATGATCTGGTGGCCTTCATCAATCAAATAAGCTGGAGTTGTATAGGCAGGTGGATTAGCTCCGCCCTTTCCCCTTAATCGGTTTACTTTTTTCTCTACATTTCATAAACATACAACTGTACCTAAATTTGAAAATCGGTGACAAATAATGATGTATCATTAATTACTAAAGAAAAAGTTTTTATGGGAGGAGATGTTACTGCCACGAATGATTGTTTCATCTTGCAACATGAGGAGGTAATCCAAAATTTTTCTGTGCCTGTAAGCACTGTTTAGAGAATCTTAACTGCAAACCACTCGAGCTGGTATAGGGTCAGTGCCGAGTTTTCTAAAACGTGTCCGCCACTCGATCAATCAGGTAAAGCAAACATCTAAGGGTGCATGATTTGAGACCCTGCACTCACTTTTGTTCCAGTTTCTGTATTATTATGATGTTCTTTTCATTTAAAATATCCGTACTTCTGGGATCAAGTTGTCGTATTATAAAGCATGAAAGTTGATGTGGGCAGGCATATTACTGACTTTTTCAGCCGATGAGAAGATCTCACTGTTGTTGGTGGATAATGAAAGACACACAGCTAGCTCTATGACACTCGCACAAAGTGGGCTAAACAGATAAGATCTCAGATTAAGCAACCATATTAGATTCTTTTTATATTATTCAACAACTATACTACTAATTTTTATGTACGACCCGCACATTTCTTGTTGACCATGAGTGCTTCTACTTCTATGTTTACGTATAATGTTAATTTATGCTCTACTACTTAGCTGAAAAGTTACAAATATGTCTTATCTTATTTATTTATTTTAATTATATAGTAGAAAATAAAAATTCAATCAATGTATAGTTTGCAAATAAAATCTTAATGAGATTACTCTACGGGAGTTACATAATTATCATTCTTTTTCCTTTAAAAGTTGAAATAAATTAATTCCATAAAAGGAGAACAAGGTTTATACTGGGCACTAAACATGACAGTTCAAGGAGAAAATGCAAGTTAATCGAGGAATAGACTAACATTACACCCAAACTCAAGTAAACCCTAAGAACATGCCAAAAAATTTAAAGCAAGAGAAAACCAATATCATTACTTTTGTCGTGAATATCTCTTTAATCAAATATTGTGAAAATATTTTGTGTTAAAGTCTCCTTATTTTAGTTATTAAAGTCTCGAACTTTTTAGGATATATAAAAAAAATTATGCATAACTAGAGCTTGAATGTAGTTAGACATTGCATTCTTTTCCTGCATTTTAAAGTCATCACTTGGATTAAAAGTGAACTCCTGTTGTATTTTGTTTAGTTTGGATAATGCTTCAACATTATATATGTTAGTGTTGTGTATTTTTCTATCTATCGGAGTGATTTGGGTTTCTTTTTAATAGTCTTAATTGGGTGAACTTGTAAGCTTCGGAGCCCTAAATATAAGTCCTAAGACCTCTTTGAACTGCCTTTTCAAAATCTTGAACTCCTTTTAGGTTATTATAGAACACAAAAGGCCATTTTCTTGTAATTTGGCGAGTTAAAAGGTTTTGGCTTTATCTAGCTTTATCTTGAGAAAGCTTGAGTCACTTTATAATTATTACTCCATTCGAATAAGTGACCTTTTGATATGAAGTATGTAATGCCTAACTAATTTATACATCTCCCGAATTCTTAATTCATTTGATTTAACCAATTTTTTGACCTCATGCTTCATACGAATATAACGTGTAGTTGAAATCACTAAGCAAAAGCTAAGGAGATGAATGAGCAACCTACAATTTCCTAAGTCTTCCCAAAGTGTTTCCCTCTTAAAATTCTAGTTATTTACATAAGTGAGAGTGACATTAATTCTAATTTTATAGTTGATCAAGGTCATATGGCAATTTAGTAGTTAGTTAGTGACATGGTTATTATGTAGTTAAATATGAGTTAGATCAAATGCAACTATAATTTTACCATTATAATGCACCAAGTGATTGCTGACCAAAGTCCAAAATTTATAAAAAAACTAAAGACCTTTTACAAACATGTTGCTTTTTATTTTATTTTAAAATAGACCTCTTTTAAACAAAATAGTCTTTGAGTATTTTTTGCTTATTGTAGAAATTTAATCCCCTTATACACTAGTCTATTGTTGACTTATCTTAGTAAAAGAAGGGTTGTTTACAACCCTTTTCTCATGATTTTTCTTTAGTTTATCTATTGGATACTACAAAGTCTTCAAAAAATTTGAATGATGCCTTTCTCTAGTTGATCCTCAAATTTTATACACAAATTACTTCTTTGTATCATCAGTCATTTGTTAATCTTAAGCTAAATTTAGGATAGCAGAGTCATTTGTTAATCTTAAGCTAAATTTAGGATAGCAGTCCTACTATTATTGATCCCTTGTTCCCTTGTGTTCTTCTCCTCATCTTTTATATAGCTCCCAACCTAATCAACTCATTTGGTCAATTTTCCTTGTTTCTCATGATCAATAATTGGAGTAGATGTTTCTTAGAATAAGGGCTTGACTGATTCTTATCATCCTAGGATACTTAATCTAAACTAATTAACTCAATATATACTCCTATAAACTTACTCCTTATGAGTCTACAAGTTTTGGGTACTCAAGGTTTTGATTCCATTTTCTAGAAAATTACTATTTCTGTTTCTTTTAATTCACCAACTTTATTCAAATTTGTTAGGCTTATAGTTTATTGTAAATCCTTTTCCATTTTCCATTTCTATGTATGTTCTTGCATAACTTAAATCTTTTTAGTATTGTAACATGCCCATTTAGAAATATTAGGGTACCTAGTGAGCCTACTATGTAAGTTAATTTTAAGCTGGGCCCTTATTTCAACAATAAATTATAGAAATTAAATCAAATTATAATTCTCCTTATCATCTGTTTCATTATCATCACCCCAAGTTTTTACTTCTATAACATCATGGGTTTTCTTTATATGTGCTAAGAGCTTGCCTTAATAACTTTCATCAAGTTCTCCTCGTTATTGAATTTGAAAATGAACAAATTCTCTTTATTAATATAAGTATTCTCCAATCCCATTTTACTATAATTAGTCAAAGCTTGTGTTTACATTAGAGGAAAAGTAAGTCTCTTGTCAATAAAAATATCCAAACATTGAGTTGAAAAATTTAGATGCCTTAGCCTAGAAAAGCTCTAAAAGGGGACAACAAATGTCTTACCATTGTTATTTTCCAGAGGAAAAATTTTGTGTTTTTAAAAGGTGAATTATCACCTACCACTTGGCTCTAAGTAAGCTTAGCATTATGTTTAGAAGAAGAGGAAGTGATTGTTGATGTAGGAGCATTAGAGAGAGAGATGACCCTAAAAGCACATGAAACAATAAAAGGGACTAATTAAGAAGAGTCAAGCAAGTTAGCTGTGGGTTAGCTAGTTTAGAGCTAAGGTCACCATGACTAGAAGGATTAGCTTTATTGACAAGAGCTCCTAGGGAGCTTGGTTAAATTTGGTAGCCCATTCCCAAAAAGGATGAACTTAATAAAGGCTAAGTAAGAAATGATCCACCTAAATTAGTTAATCAAATAAGAAAGGAGGATTTAATATAAAGGAAAAAAAAGAAAAAAAAGTTAGAGAGATCGAAGAGAAAAAAAAGTTTGAATGATGATTCTTAAATCATTCTTATTTTTTATTAAGGCTATTAAGTTAGAATTCATTGATCTTAAACTAATTTATAAAGAAGACCACTAATAATTTAAATGATGGTTGGGTTTGTCAAAAAGAAATTAAAAGTTATAAAATTCATAAATATCGTTCAACTTAGAAGATGTCTGATAAAATTATTAATTATAAAAATACAAGTATCAAATATAAAGGTACAAGACATACATCATTATGTACAAGTTGGAAGGATTAGATAATAGTCAAGAAGATACAAGTTTCAATAAAAAATATTAATCATTATTTATTTTACTATTAAAATTATATTAATAGGATAAGAGGAACTTTTAGCTTTTTAAAAAAACTTTTAGCTTTTTAAAGTCATTAATATCATTTTTAAAAAAGGGCCTTGAAGACCTCAGTGTAAATAAATTTAGGGTTAATGGTGTCCGTTTTTAATTACCCCTTGTTTCATAAAGATAAAATATAAAAAAGTAATAAAACCAAATGAGATTAATTGTTAAATTTTTTTAAACTTTACTCAATTTTGCAATGCTAGTTGAACATTAGAAAGCAACACTAATATGTCCTAATTTTTAATTTGTTGGAAAAGTAACTAAATGTTAAGTTTTTTATTAATGTTTTTGAAGGGGTTAGTAATGTTAGATTGATGTTTTTTTACTATCTCATAAATGCTAGGTTGTGGAATGTACATCCTAAACATAACTCTTTTTGGTCATTCAAGAAAATGTTAGGGCTTAAGGAAGCTTTAAGGGAAGAATTCAAATGCATGGATGAGAATGAAAAAAAAAACTTGGTTTTAATTTTGCAGTTGGCATGATTTGGGGACTCTTTTCCTTCTATAAAGCAATACCTTACTTAGACTATCATTCTTTGATTTTGCAAAAATAGAAGTGGTGATCAGTGATGATATTTGAGATTGACCTTCTCATGACTATTGAAGATTCTCAAAAATAAGAAACAACTTATTAAGTATGGCTCCTAATCAAGACAGGAAAGACCCCTTAATCTGGCTCAAGTTTCGGTCCAAAGTTTTTACAAATCAATCATGCTTGGAGATCTTTGCACCTTCAATACAAAAAGCAACCTGGTTTAAGTTTGTATGACCAAAGTTTAATATCCGAAAAACATCTTTTATCCTTTGGTTAGCTATATTGAAGAAGTTATAGAACAAAGACCAAATCAAATATAATGTTTTAGACAAATCATGTGTCCTTTGCAATTTAAATGATGAGTCCATTAAACACTTATTCTTTTAGTGTCCTTTTAATGATGGAACTTGGCAATACATATTGGAACATTAGGTGCAATATAAACATGGGATAAAATAATGGAATGGTTTATTAAACCTCAAGTCTGAATAAAAGAAGAACTAAAATTATATAGAATGGCCATCATGTGTCCTTTGCAATTTAAATGATGAGTCCATTAAACACTTGTTCTTTTAGTGTCCTTTTAATGATGGAACTTGGCAATACATATTGGAACATTAGGTGAAATATAAACATGGGATAAAATAATGGAATGGTTGATTAAACCTCAAGTCTGAATAAAAGAAGAACTAAAATTATTTAGAATGGCCTTTAGTTGCTTAATCTATGCCATATGAATTGAAAGAAACCAAATAATTTTTAGAAGTACCAAGCTAGAGGAACATTGTTTAGAATATCGTACTCTATCGACTGATACCATAAAAATTCAATACCGAACAAAAAAAATCTTAATGAACTCTGGTACTTTCTGGTATTGGCCAATAACAAAGATATTGGTGAAATACCAGTTAGAATTATAGATTTAAAAAGAAATACCAATCACAATTATAAATTTAAAAATTTTTTGTCATTAGACTTACACCAAGTGATTATAAGTTACGTAACCAAATATATTAGTTTAATAAAGTCATATTTAATATTTTTAAATATATATATATTATTGATAATAAATATAATTTTTAGTATATGCATGTAAAAAATATTATAATAATTTTTGAAATATGTAAAGATATTATTTGAAATTCAACTTATTTTAATTTATAAGAAATATGTGAAAAATAATATTTATAAAAATATAGAAGTATTTATTATATCAAATTTATATCATTATGATGTCATAAGATATGATTGAAGTCAAGTAAAAAATTATATAAGATAATATATTGAAGGATTATTTTATAATTTTATAAAATTTAAAAATTATTTTATAATTTTAAAAAATTATTCAACCAATAGTTGACATTGAGTGATATTAGAATCAAATCTGGTACGAAATTTGTATCATTGGGAGGAACATGAATTAGAGAATGGAAATTAATACGGGCTAGGTCCAAATTTACCACGGTTGTAACATTGGGAGGAACATGAATTAGAGAATGGAAATTAATACGGGCTAAGTCAACATTTACCACGGGTTGGCCGAGCTTGGAGATTAAACGGGAGGAATGCATATTTGTACTTGGAAATAATTTAGAAAGGCTGATGCGCAGTTTTGAAGCAGCAGGATCATCAGATGTGGACTTAAAACTGGTTGCTTCTTGATTTGTGCGTTGATGTTTGGTTTTACAGCCTTGGCCACTATACGTGGCTGAGTTACTAAGGCTGTCCGAGTTTTAATCCAACACTAAATTCGGCTGTGTCGAAGTGGTTTTGCCCCTCATGTATGTATTTAGTGAAACTTTATCTGGCGTGTTGGGCATCTGTTAGTCTCATCTTTAAAATAAGAAACAATGATGCAAGTAACGGGTTTCCCTTTATTCAACCGATACAAACTCAAGCCTTCCTACCTACTTTTATCAATTCAATCAAATTTATCACTGACAAGGAATTCCGACACAAACTTGGGCATTCACAGGTGTTTAACTTTGGCTTGAATCTGAGTCTCTTCATAACTAAAAGTTTCTCGGTTTTTGTGTTTTCTGCGGTCTAATATCAATACTTATAACAAAGTTCTGATTTATTTTTTTCAACCATATAGATCTAATCTAAGCCTCAGGAAAATCTTGCTTAAAAATCTAATGCCAGAACAGCCCACCTCAAAAATGATCAGCCTGAAAATTCTAAACAGATGTCCATGGGCCAAATGTCGAGTAAATAGGTCGACTACTAAAGCCCATCACATAATAAAGACAACGTATTGAGGCTCCCCACAAAATGAGCAGTAGCCACAGAGTCTGGCTCTGAACAATTACCTTTTTGAGTACACAACTAAAAACCCAACTATCCTACACCAAAACTATATCATACTGTTCCATTCGACCAAAACTATGCATACAAAACCTCCATATCCAGTGTCATCACTGCGCGCCAAATATTTCCTCTGGAGGATCAAAAATGGATTTTTCAGGAAACAGCTCCTCGTAGTCTTGCTTCACTTTGTTCCTCAAAAGCGGGTGAGGAAGTAGCCCTTTTAACAAAATCCTGAATGGCAATTCATCTGGTGGATCAGGCGACTTCTTCATATCCTCGTATATATTAATTGCATCAGCAGGAGAACCATCCTTCAAATAGCCCCTAATGGCTTCAGAATACATTTGGCAATCAGGGAACAGATTCTCACTTCTCATCTTTTCCCATAACTTCATAGCTTCATCCATTTTTCCACTTCTCATCAATACCATGATCAGGTCCTTATAGAGATAGACATCAGGCTTGTACCAGTCTTGCTTCCGAATCACTAGGAAGATCTGCAGAATCAATAATTCTTAGAAGCCCCATAATCCATAACATGATGGATCAGAGGGAAGTTATAAAAGAAACTTAACTTTTTACAAACAAAAAACAACACATCTAACACAAAATGATCAATTCAACCATGACTTAAAGCTCTCCTTAATCCTACTCTATAAAATGCTCTCTCTAACAACAAAAGACCATATGCTACCGATGCCAAACTCATAATTCAGTGATCAGTAGTAAACATTTCTTCTTTATTTTTTTTTACAACAGAAGCTATGATCAGTAGTAAACATTTCTCTTTCTTTAATCAAAATAAATCATTTGCAGCATATAAAAGGAACTGTTTTAGAGTTGAAACTCAACATACAGCAAATGCTTTGCAAACTAATCCTCAATAGGAATCAAATTTTGATGAAGAAAATATGCTAAGAAAGTTCAACAATCTACTCTTGACACTTTCCCCCCAAAAAAATGAACTTCCCAAAAACAACAATCTACTCTTGACACCGAAGATATTATCCCTAACTAATTCTCTAGGTTTATTGGTCTTCCAGTAAGTAACCTCTCGTTCCACTCTCCATACATGATAAGCGATACCATACCAAAAGGTTACATGACTAGATGTAACCTTGTACTCTAAGAGAACTCGGGCTCCCACATTCATGTTCTCTGTCAATGCTGCAATTTGCTAATATGACACATGGTTTGATCTCTCATTCAATTTCTCCAACAACCCAATATGTGGTGACCTGTTAATCTGTAATTATGGCTACCTACCAATGCAATGAATCTTGCTTAGAAATTACTCTAGTATAGCTAGACATGCAATGAAGCTGAAGCTTAGCTTAGGAATTACTCAATATAACTAGACATGCAATGAAGTTTTTCTTTGGAACTAATTCAAGCCACGGGTTAATGCCATTCACTTGATTACTTCAAAATTTTTCCCTTTGATTGAAATATTTGAATCGTAACAAGTTCAATGGAAGAAAAAGAGCACCACCTTAATAACAATAACCAACAAAAAAAGTCCTTCCCCATTGCAAATTTTGTTTCATCACATCCTAACCCTTATGTCTGAGCTTGTGTATGTACCTAACTCCACAAGCTCTTGCAGGAACTATTCAATTTAGAAGTTCTGGCTCTTTAACGAGAATTTTTAATCATGCTATAAAGTATGAGTTTTCGAAAATAGGTCATGTGATAATCAATATACAATCATGAGTCCAATGATGAAACCATTTTATGCATAGACCACCTGCATGCTTAAAAAAGCTACCAATTGAATCAATTTGTTCCACAAAATGAAGATATTGAACCATTGAATTTGTATGTTAAAGACAACATATGACATCCACTGTATGCAATAATTGTTGTCCAAATAACATGGTTCTATCAAACGAATTAGGCTAATAGAGAGATAAAGATCTTCACTCTTTTGTAAGAGAGAGAGAGAGAGAGAGAGAGAGAGAGAGAGGAGAAGAAGAAGAAGAAGCGTATAAAATCCATGAAGGATTCTTAATCACAATGGAGGGAAAGAAATAAGCAATATAGCAAAGAGAATTTTGTGCACACTTGGCTACTAATAAAAGAAGATTAAGGTGATGATTAAAACGCAAAAAGAACTTAACCTTGAGAGCCAAAAAGACTTCGTTTTGACGCTCCAGCTCAGCTAGGACACCAACCATGTCCATTTTCAACAGCCTCAGAACATGGGATTTAATGAACTTGTTAAGCTTCTCTTCGTCCTCTTTAAACCTCTGCAATCCCGATATAACAAAGAGTGCTTCTTTTCCAATCAATTTCTTGCCCCTCCACAAGGGTCCTCTTGGCCTCCCGTCCCGGTATAGCCTCGACCACGAAAGGGAATTACTGTGGACACCACCCAAGCCTAAGGCTTGAACTTGGGATTTGATGAGTAATCCAGGATATTGTCTATGACCCAAGAGGCATTGAAGAAGTGCTCCCTTGGGTGACTTCGCCCAAAAGGCACGAACTACCATTAAAGAGTCCGCTCAGAATTTGACAGGAATAGGGTAATTTTGAGCTGAGTTTTTGACAGAAATAGGGTAATTTTGTTCAGCTTTGTGAGAGTGAGAACTTGAAAGAGGAGAGAAGAAGATTGAAGCAGAACGCCGTCTGAGAGAAGGCAGAGAGATGAGTCGTCTTATGTCTATTTACACATAAAAAAGACTTCGTTTTGGAATAGGATATTTGCGATGGATGATCTGATTGGCGAGCAGAGCACTAATGAAAAAATAAACTGGATTGTCGGGATAATACAGTCTTTTAATTTGCGCTATTTAGTATATAATTTTAGTGAAAATATCAAAGCAATTAAATAGAAAATTTTCATATTTTAAAGGCTAGAAAAGAGGATTTAAATAAATAAAAACAAGCCAAAAAGATTGATAAAAATAATCGTCTAAGTTCATAATGAATTTTATAAAATAAAAATTATCAATTATCAATAATAAAATAAAATTGGACCGGTAATCTATATTCGTATGACAAGAACATAGAATTACTGACCAAATGCATGCTAAAATTAAATTGAGCGACATCTTCCTTTCAATTAAAAAACCAAAGAAAATAGTGCAAAACCCTACTTCCTAAAATATTTATACAATAATTATCATAAATATTATAAAATATATTATTGCTTAATACTTCCCCTCAATTTGGAACATGTAGATCACGAATGTCTAACTTGACACACAAATACTCAAACTATTGTTGACTCAATGCCTTTGTAAATATATCTGCAAGTTGGTTTCGAGAACGTAACTTCAATACTAGACGACCCACCAATCGTCAATAACGGCTAGGATCAGTAATGAAAGGACTCTATGAGGAAGCAAGCTCTTGAGGATGCTCTATAGGAAACGCTGCAGGCTTAGCACCTATTAAACTATCTTCACCAAGAATATCCAAGGCATACTTATATTGAGATAAAAATAGACCTTCTTAGTTGCGTGTAACTTCAATACCAAGAAAAAATTTCAATGGACTCAAATATTTGATCTTGAAACAAGTACTCAGATATGTCTTAAAGGCAACACAAGTGGCTGAATTATTACCAGCA
>JAOTAX010000198.1:27235268-27247311 GCA_025629825.1 Erythroxylum guanchezii | reverse complement strand
TATTGAAGTCCTCAAAACTAAACAATTCTTTTCTCATAAATTTTCCTTAAATTCATCAAATTTTCTTAAATTCATAAATTTTCTCACCAATTTCTTTCTCATTTAAATTCTTTTTAATATTTTTAATTTTCACCAAAAGTTTGGGGTCCAACAACTCCTCTATAATGTCTTAATGCCTGATCATCTACATCCATCACTAATACTGACGACAAGTAGTCATGTGATAGGAGATATTAGCCCGGGCTTAATGTAGAAGAAGACCCATCTAGTATCCCTAATCAGAGAAGTTATAAGTGAAGATGAACGAGAAGATGAAGAAACTAAACTCAAATTAGAAATCCCTTACCTCCTTAATCATCTTGAGAAAGACTTGACAGGGACCTTCGAGCCCTAATTTGGAAACTTCAGGAAGAACTTTAGTTGGGGGAATTTAGTTAACTTGTTTTAGGAAGATTCGAGGTGTTTTATTTGAGGTTGTATGTTACATGGGGTCATTCTCTAGCTTACGATGTTGTTTGGTCATTGTTTTGGTTATCCTTTTAGTAGGATAAGTGTTGTACTGAACTCCTTCTCTTTTTTTTATAACTCAATTTAGTTTTCAAAAAAAAAAACTTCCTCAATAACTAAGGATCCTTCGGAAGTAGTCTTTTATTTCCCTAGTTAGTCATTGATTTTTTTTCCTCAATTGTTTGTTGTTGTATTTGCTTTTATCTTTGTATTGGGCTAATAGTTTTAAAGTTATTAATCCTTTAAATCTAGATTACAATTTTTTAATGTTAATCTACAATTTTATTTTCCTATAAAGCTTTGAATATATAAATAAATTATTATAAAATGGAGATAACAAATTCATAAATACCTAACCTCTTGAGATTTTTTTAGTTAAGTGCTTAGCCATTTAAAGTTTTTAGTTTAGTTTAGTTACCAACCTTTCAAATTTCTTATAACATATATCAAAACATTGTTTTCATTATCTTTTTATTGATGTGGAAGATGGATGGAAACCTATTTAGCATTTAGTGGACATGCTACATCAGTCTAAAACAAATATAGAAAATCGTTTTACTTGGGTTATAAAAATTTTGAAAAGTTAGTTATTAAATTACAAAATTTGAAAGTTTTAACTCTAAATTGAAAAAAAAACACAAAAGGTTATACACTTTTAAATTTATTATCCTAACAAAAAAATAAAGACAAAAATAGTTTACATTTTTCTTTCAAAAGGCATATAATGATATAAATAATCTTATTTTTCCAAAAGGCTTGGCCTAGGATTAAAAATAGTGAAAATGATGCTATGCTAGAATTCTTTTAAGGTAGAAGAATGCTAATGATATAGAAAAAACCATTATTATCCTAATCCCTAATACTTCTAACCATAATTCCTTATCTAATTTTATATTTATTTTAGGTTACAATACCCTTTTCAAAATCATAGATAAACTACTTGCTTTGAGACTGAATTAGGTTATTGCTCCTTTTACAAGTTGTAGGCAGGGCACTTTTATGTAAGATAAGATAATTGGATATAATATTCTCTTAGCTTAAGAACTTTTCAAGAGATTGAACAAGTAGAATTTTCCAAGAATTATTCCATTAAAACTGATTTTCATAAAGCATTTGATTCCATCATCTGGATACATACTAAAATGCTTAAAAAAGGGAAAGGATTGAGGAAATGAGATCCTTTATCCCCTTACCTCTTTATATTATATGTGAAATACCTTTTTATGTTTGATAGATAGATATTTGAATATATTTTTACACCCATATTTGATGTATTTTGCTTGATATTTTATACTTTTATCGTATATTTAGTAATTAATGCCTTTCAAGTGTGTACACATATTATAATTGCCTTCACAAACTTAAAGGAGAAGAATTAAGATGAAAACAAGGTATAAAAAAAAGATTCAACACACAAAAGTGATTCAGGGCTATGTATTAGGTCGTGTACATCTCCCAGGCTATACAATTTCGCGCTTTTTAGAGAATTTGGTGAAGCACAATTTGATGTACAGTCATGAAGAGACCGTACATCAATTAAAACCCTAAAATTCAATATATAAAGGTGGGAGTGGAGACTTGAGATAAAGAGGAGATGATAAAAGGCATTCTGAACTTTTCAAAGGTGATTCCAAATGTGATTATAAGCTAGAGGAGCAGGAAATGCAAAGATTTTATCAATAGATCCATTAGAATACAAAATTAAAACTCTATGTCATCAAAAAACTTGATAGAACACAATAAGGGATATTTATAATTATATTTTGATTTTTTTAATTCAACTTTCTATTTATGTATATCTGATTTCATGTTCGTCGATGTGTAACTAAATATTTCATTAGTATTTAGGTTAGATGGACCCTATTTGATACCTAAACATGTGCTTATTATTTTATTATTGCAATTGATGAAATGATTTGTTGTGATCCATTTACTTGTTTTATTTATGTTCTAGTAATTTAGAATATTACATCATAATCTGATTTCATATGCAGCGATTGAGAAATCCTGGGTTTAAATAGATCCATGGTAATTGGAGAGAGTTAATTGCAACCCTAGAGATAGGATGACATAAATCGTTTAGATTAGGGTCAAACCTGATAGAGGGACTCGTAAATTAGTATCGCAATCCTATAAAATTTAACCTTAGTAATTCAGTTAGAAACCTGAGGATTAGTTTTTAGTAGACTCAAGGTCAACTACTAGCATATCATAGGATTTTCCTCAGTCCGATACATCAACAAAAAAATTGCATAACAAAAGATCAATCAGTTAAGGGTTTAGGGGGATTTGAAACCTAGATGGTAATCATTTAATAACGATAATTAACTTAGTTCTTCCACAATTCTCTTCTTTAATCATGCTGCTTGCTTATTTTGTTTACTTAATTTTAGTTTCTTCAATTCAAAACCACAATCCATTCGTAGGTAGATAATAGAATAGCGGTAACTACTAGCACTCGCTATCCCCATTGGATCGACCTGTATTTGTTAGTACTAGCTATAACTACACTATGCACTTGCTGTATTACAATATTGACACTCACAAAATTAGGTAACATGTTTTTAGAACCATTGCTGGCGATATTGATATTAGGAAAACCTCTATCTTATTACTCTAGCCATTTTTCTTTATTTTATTTTTTTTTGTTTCTATTTTCTTTTAATTTAATTGAGTTTATTTATTCTTTTCTTATTGTATTTTATTGTAATTAAGGTTTATTCATTTAATTATCTTTTAAATTTCTCTACTTGATCTTGAGTTTGTGGTTTATTGTATGATTTAAAATTCATTGTCATAGCCACAAGTCACAATGGAAGGATGAGCAAACAATTCTCGTATGGGAGCATTGATTGCATTTTTCCGATATGTGTAGTTTTAATATTTTAACCTCGATATTCCACAAGCGTATGGGTCATTTGTGTAGTATCTAAGGTGTCGATCCCATGAGGAGAGTTAATCTAATCTAAAATCTAAGGCCAAAACTAATCGCAGAAATTAAAATTTGACTAAACTAAAACAATGACGCAATTCAATCAATTGATTTAATCAAACAACTCAATTCAAGAATTAATCACGAAATATTAAAAAATTAGCAAATTGCAATAGACACTTCAAGAATCAACCTAAGGAACTACCAATTGAGAGAAAGGGGAATTTTTACTTATCTTCAACACTAATCTAATTAATTATGAATTGTCGGATTATTGGTCCTGGATGATCCTAAGGTTTGATTACTCTCTCTCGAGTTATAACCAATAGCCCTAAATTATAAACCTCAATCAGATTATGGAAAATTGTAATTTCTCAATTCATAATTTATCCAACCCCTAATTAGATCTGAAGTTTTCCAATAGACTACCGAGAACTTATGTGAGATCTCTCTTCACACAATTACCAATTTGATTGATTTCTTGTTCTTATCAAATCACCTAACTCTTGTTAGTCCAATTTAATTATTTTTCATTCGATTCACCCTCTTAGTCTATCACCGAATTATGCAAGTGTAGAAATCAATCTCAATAAATCCAAATAATATAAACAATTAGATTTTTATTGAATCAAAGATCAAAACAACCTGAAAGTGAGTTTAGAAATTCCTCAACATTCGTAAAATCCTATCTCATCAGCTAACCCAATTATATAGATAAATAAAATTGAAATACATCGAAAACCAGATCTGAACAAATGACAGAGGCAGCAATGTTGGGAACCGTCCTGTTCTGGAAAGTACTTCGTTTCCGCTTCTTCTCCACGTCTCTCTTCCTTCGTCTCTTTCTCAATCTCTCGATAAACTCTCTTTAGGGTTTCTTAATGGTGGTTGATGTACGAAGCTCCTTATCCCTTTTGTCTCATTCTTTATAAATTTGATGTGTTCTAAAAAATCCCTCAAAACTCGACTTTTCTGTGTATTTGCACATCTGCTCGACACAGGCCATGACTGTGGCCCTGTATGCCATGATCGTGGGCCACTTGTAAGCTTTCTGTCACAAGTGTGGTAGGTAGGCCATGCTCGTGGGCTAAGTCTTTTTCTTCTGTCACAATCGTGGGTTGTCTCCCTTGCTTCTGTCATGATTGTGGTAGATGAGCCACGATCGTGGGCCGTTGTTTCAGTCCGAGTCTCTTCGAAACATCTCCGTTCTTTGTTGTTGAACTTGCAACACTAAAAAACACATCAAAGTACCTCAGCGACATAATAATTAAGCTCAAATGCTTGTACTAACCCATAAAAATACTTAAACATAAATAATTCACAAACTAACACAATTCTACTGAAAACACATACTAAACAATCGAATAAATAGATAAACACATATCAAACTATACCCTAAAACATGATGCATTTTACACTTATCAACATCCACACACTTAAACATTTTCTTGTCCTTAAGCAAACAAAACAACAAACACGCAGAAATTTACACAACATACATTGCAATAATGAGACAATGGCTTCAACTTCAGGAAATAAATTTAATGTAAAACTATTGGCTCTTGAAATTTTTCTTGATGAATAAGCAGGATTTAAATTAATTTTTGAGGTCTTGTTAGATTAATTATTTTGGAGTCATTAGCATGTCAATGCTAGTAGGATTTATTTCTTGGATTGATGGAATTAAAGTATAAATGTAGTAAGAATGCATGGGGGGTAATCTGGGTAGATCACTTAAACCTTTAAGTTTTAAGGCTTAAGTGGAAGGGCATAAGGGTCATCTCACAATTATTAAGAGTAGAAATTAGAAAAAGAAATGTTGTGAATGAGGGAGAGAAGAAGAGAGTATCGTGGAAGGAGAGGAAAAGAAGAACTTGAAGACTTTGAAGCTTAATTAGGTAAGTATAAGCATTAACCTCGTTTGATTTGACGAATGAACCTTATTTAATGATAGTTAGAAGTGAAAATGGGGATGAATGTGTATAGGAAGTTGTTGTTGAATAGTGTATGAAAAATGTTTTAATCTTCTAGGGTTAATGATTATGTTGTGTTTGTGAATGATTTTAGGTTTGAATGAGCTTAGAAATGAAGTAAGAATGATGGTTTAGGGTTAAGATGAGTTATAGTTGAAAGATGGGAAGTATATAGATGAAGAAAGTTGAAAAACAGGTCTTCGGGAGGTTTTTGGACACGTTCGTCGTGGCGAACTTCAATAATTTCACCGCGGTGCGCTTCTGATTTTGCCGCGGCGAAATCTATTTTTCTGCACAGACATATTGTGGTGTTTTGGGCATAACTTTTTTTGTAGATGTCCAAATTGAGTGATTTTTGATTTGTAGTAAACTAGAGACATAGGATACAAGTGTTATAAAGAAATGAAGTTTTAATTCAGTCTGCAAGGATCTCACTTTTATGATGGAAGTTGAGTATAGAATACCATTTCAACGTAAGGATAGTCCTAATATGTTTGGAGTATAACTTTCAGACTACTAAACCAAATTGAATGATTTCAATGTCATTGGAAACTTAAGACAATGAAGAACATTTTTATAGAAGGAAGTGTTATCAAATTGCCTCTTTTACCTGATCTTAACGATCATGGAAAATTGACCCGAAAGTCTAGATTTTGAAAGAGTTATAGTTCAATCTTAGCACTTTTGATTATTAAAGCCTTATGAATTTCCTTTGAATGAGAGCTTGGTTTGTTATAGGAAACCAAGCAGACCCGATCCAAGAGCAAGAGGAAAGACAACATTGAACTTGGATTTTCAAGTGAAATTAGGTGGGTGATGTATTTACAATTATTATGTGATTGGGTAAATTCATGCCTATGTGTGAATATGTGTTTTATGTTATGCATTGAAAGAGGCATGACATTTTGATTGAATATATGATTAATTTTTTGAAAATGATTGTTGAAAATTTATAATGTTTTTAATAATGTTATGCCTTGATATCTGTCTTGGTATTCTGTATAAATTAAAAGAAAGAAGGAAAAGCATGAAAGCATATAATTTTGATAAAATGATTTTGAGCATGATTATGTGCTTCTGTTTGGGCGAGAGTGGAACCATTCTGTTTGTCACCTGCACGTTGACAAGAATCTTCTCTCGGCTGCCCGCTTGTGGCATATGAGCTCCGAAATGGACTCATTCTATTTATGGGGTAAACTTCAGTTTCCTCATTCTGTTTCATGGAACCCTCGAGCTGTTTTTTGTGCAGTACATATTCGACTTGTTAAGTATGATGCATATTGAGTGTTATGTTATGAGTTGATTTGTGAATTGAGATAAATGTGATGAATGTGTAGAATTGCTTGAATATAGTATAAGTGCTAGAATTGCTGGTCATATATATATACATATGCTTGAATCTTATGCTAATTACTGATGGCTATAAATATATTAGCCACTAAGCTGTGTAGCTAGACCCATTATGTTTCCTCCTTAGGTGCGACTCAAGGCGACATTTGATCCTTGCAAGGCATCGAAAACTCCACAATAGATAGAGATCTTTGTACTAAGTTAGTGACTATTTTGGACAGCTTTATAAGCATATCAACATTAAGCATCCTTATGTAATTTAACTTAAGCTTTGATATGTATGATGTTATGTAGGTAACGTTTGTTCAAACTCTTGGGATTTGTAATGACGTGAAGAATTGAAGTTCCTTTTGTGTATGAGTATGGTTAGCTTGTGATTAGATTTAGAGATAAGTGTTTGTTTTGCATGTTTCAATGTTTGGATGTCGGATTTCAATTCTAGAATTTACGCCGTGGCGAAGCAAGAGGTCATCGCGGCGAACCTATATTTTCTTGCAGCGAACACCCTTTTTGCGACTTCGCCGCGGAGAAGAATGGCTTCTGCCGCGGCGAACTCCTTTTTGATTCAACGCTGAGATTGGTTTTAATTTCAATGCTTTCCGCTTTTATCTGACACGACTGTGCCGATGGGTCTCCTCGGGATTAGCTTTGGGGTCAGGACTCGGTCTTAATGTTCTTCGGTATCAAGAATTGAAAGTTAGGCTCTGAAAATGGGGTCCAACATCTTTTGCTATCAGAGCTTAGGCTTTTTCCTAGGCGTAGAATGCATATGATTGCATTACACATGCATGTCATACATACATGTAGGAAATAAGATTTAAAATGAATTGTAAGCTAATCCTTAGTGTTTATATTTGAAGGAGTAAGATGCCACCTCGTAGAAGGACACGAGGAGTTCTACAAGGATCAGTTGCACCTGACTCTCTGACAAGAGAGGAGAGTAATGATGAGTCGGTAGCCCCAGGAAATGCTGAGGCTTCTGTAGGGAAAGGTAGTGAGCCCTCTCAGTCCCCAACGCAGGAGTCGCCAGTTCTACAAGAGCAAGTGCCTCAACTAGATCCAAGGATGTTCCAATCCTTTACTAAGGCATTTGTCCAAGCTATAGGTCAGATGTCACAGCCTTCTGCTCCGGCCCTAGTGAAGAACGGGAAACAGTTTGATAAGTTGAGGAAGTATGGAGCAGTGGACTTCTATGGTACCACTGATCCAGAAGAAGTTAAGACATGGTTGAGATAAACAAAACAGGTATTGGAAAAGATGGATTGCGAGGATGATGAGAAAGTGGTGTATGCTACTAGTTTGGTTTAGGGAGATGCTCTATATTGGTGGGAGAGTGTGCCAGGGAGCCAGATGAGACTGTCAGTGTTGAGATGGAAAGACTTCCTAGCTACTTATAAGAAGAAGTACCTGTCTAAGGTTTATATTCAGCAAAAGTAGAGGGAGTTTCTGAGTCTCACCCAGAGGGAGATGACGGTGAGCAAGTATGAGCGTAAGTTTACACAGCTATCTCAGTGCGCAGCTAAGATGATGATGAGTGAGGCGGCTAAGTGCCATAGGTTTGAATCAGGTTTGCATATAGCCATCAGAGAGAAAGTAGTGGTGCAGAACTTTTCTGATTTTCAACAGTTGGTTGAAGCGGCATTGAGGGTTGAAAACAGAGAAAATATAAAGAGTGCTGTGAACAGAAAGAGAAAGGGGAGAGAGCAGTTCAAGAGGGGAGGTAGTACTAGTACTCCTATGCCAGAGAGGAGTGCCAGGAGCTTCCATATGCAGTATGAGGAGAGGAACAATGGTGCAAGTAGGTCCAGAAAGATGAGGACTCCTACTTATTCTCATCAAGCCTCTACGGAAGGAGGCAACAGAAAAGGAGAAGGGGACAAGTCATATGTCCCTAAGTGTGATCATTGTGGCAAGTTCCATGGAGGAGAGTGTTATAGATGGACCGAAGCTTGTTTCAAATGTGGAGAGAAGGGGCACATGGCCAGGGAGTGTCCTCAGTATACAAAGCAGGAGAGAAGTCAGATGCAAGCTTTCAAGAGATCTGAAACTGTGGGGCACAAGACTGCAATAGAAGCAGGCAGTTCTAATGTAGCTAAGAGGGTGAGCCTTCCAGGGAGACCAAGGGGGCAGGCACCAGTGAGGGTTTTTGCAATGACACGGGAGGACGCCGAGACCACTCTAGATGTTGTGACTGGTACGGTTAAATTATTTGATGATGATGTGATTGCTTTGATTGATCCAAGTTCTACTAATTCGTTTGTGTCATTGAGTAGAACTATGTGTGGTAGGAATCTGAGCCCATTGGATACTCCATTACTAGTTAGTATTCCAATCGGCCAGTATATTGTTATTAGTCAAGTGTATAAAGAGTGTGAGATATGTATTGGTGGGGAACTCTTGGTGGTGGACTTAATGCCATTGAAGATGGGAGGATTGGATGTAATTTTGGGTATGGACACGTTAGAGAAGTACAATGCCCATCTGGATTGTAAACAAAAGACAATGGAGTTCGTATTGCACAATGGCAGAAGAGTGGTATTTACAGGGGATAGAAAAGTCAGCCCGCTTAGAATTGTTTCGGCTCTGATAGTAGAGAAGATGATGAGGAAAGGATGTGAGACATTTTTGGCATATGTGGTAGACACAAGGGCAAATAGAGGGAAGCTAGAAGATATTCCTGTGGTCATGGAGTTCCTGGATGTCTTTCCCGAGGAATTACTAAGACTACCGCCACCTAGGGAAATTGAGTTTCTCATTGAGCTTCTTTCAAGTACTATGCCGATCTCAATTCCGCCTTACCGAAGGCTCCGACAGAATTGAAGGAGCTTAAGGAGTAATTGGAAGGGTTGTTGGAGAAAGGGTACATAAGGTCGAGTTCTTCGCCTTAGGGAGCTTCAGTCCTTTTTGTGAAGAAGATGGATCGTTGAGGATGTGTGTGGATTATAGGAAGCTTAATCATGTCGCTATCAAGAACAGATATCCGCTTCCACGCATAGATGATTTGTTTGATCAATTGCAAGGGGCAAAGGTCTTCTCCAAGATAGACTTGAGATCGGGTTACCACCAGTTGAGGATAAAGGAATCTAATGTGCCAAAGACTGCTTTCAGAACATGGTATAGGCATTTTGAATTTTTGGTTATGCCCTTCGGATTGACGAATGCCCCTGCAACTTTCATGGACTTAATGAATAGAGTCTTTAAGCCTTTCTTGGACCAATTTATCATTGTCTTTATTGGTGATATATTGGTTTACTCTAAGAGTGATAAGGGGCATGAAGAGCAATTGAGGATTGCCTTGGAGACATTGAGGAAGAATGAATTGTATGCCAAATTCAACAAAATTGAATTTTGGCTAAGGGAAGTAGCATTTCTTGGACATGTAATCTCAGAACAAGAAGTGCATGTGGATCCAAGAAAAATATAAGCTATGGTGAAATGGGAAGCACCTAAGAATATAATAGAAGTGAGGAGTTTCTTGGGTTTGGCTAGGTATTACAGGAGGTTTGTGGAGGGCCTTTCCATAACAGCAGCTTCACTTACCAAATTGACAAGAAAGAATCAGAAGTTTGTGTGGACAGAGGAGTGTCAAAATAGTTTGGAGGAATTGAAGAATAAGCTCACAATTGCGCCGATTTTGACTTTACCTTCGAGTAATGATGGGTATACAGTATATAGTGATGCCTCGAGGAAGGGATTAGGCTGTGTGTTGATGCAAGAAGGTAAGGTGATTGCTTATGCTTTTAGGCAATTAAAACCCTATGAGATGAACTATCCTACACATGACTTGGAGTTGGCTGCGATAATTTTTGCATTGAAGATATGGAGACACTACTTGTATGGAGTCACCACCAGGGTGTTTACAAATCACAAAAGTCTCAAGTATCTGATGAGCCAGAAAGAGTTGAATCTGAGAAAGAGAAGATGGTTGGAACTGCTGAAAGATTATGATTTGATGATAGATTACCACCCGGGGAAAGCTAATGTAGTAGCGGATGCACTGAGTAGAAAATCGACTATGGCACATGTGGAGACAGTATATGTTCCTTTGTTGAAGGAATTAGTCAAACTTTGGGTGACATTGAGGCAAGCTGAATCTGGGTGTATATTGGCTAACTTTAGGGTTAGGCCAGCGTTAAATGAAAAGATTAAGGAATTACAGGCACAAGATGAGTACTTGAGTAGGCTCAGAGAAGGGATTAAAAATGGTAAACCTTCAAAAATAGAGATAAGAGAAGATGGACTGATGGTGGTAGGTAACAGATTGTGTGTCCCGGACTTATTAGAGTTGAAAGATGAGATTTTTGACGAGGCGCATAATGCTCCCTATGCAATACACCTGGGGAGTACGAGAATGTGTAGATATTTGAAAGAACACTTTTGGTGGAAAAGAATGAAGAAGGATATTGCAGAGTATGTTAGTAGATGCTTAGTGTGTCAGCAAGTCAAGGCTAAGCACCAGGCATGTTCAGGCAACCTTAAGCCTTTGTCTATTCCAGAATGGAAGTGGGAAAAGATTACAATGGATTTCTTGAGGGGATTGCCAAGAACTAACAAGAAACATGACGCAATATGGGTGATTATGGATAGGCTAACCAAGTCAGAACATTTTTTGCCAATTAAGGAGACAGATTCTTTGAATGCTTTAGCCAAGAAGTACGCGGATGAAGTAATCAGACTACATGGGATTCTAAGCTCTTTAGTTTCAGATAGAGATCCTTGGTTCACCTCCAGGTTTTGGGAAAGCTTACAGGAGGCTTTGGGAACTAAGTTTCACTTTAGTACAGCTTTCCATCCATAAACGGATGGACAATCGGAGAGAACAATTGTGTATAGATTTCAAAGGCTCATAGGATGATCATTTGCCTTTAATTGAGTTTGCTTATAACAATTCCTATCACTCGGGAATTTAAATGGAACCTTATGAGGCTTTGTATAGTAGGAGGTGCAAAACTCCTATTTGTTGGGATGAGGAAGGTGAAAGGAAACTTGTAAGGCCTGAGTCGGTGCAAGTTATAGTGGATAAGATTAAATTGGTGAAGGAGAGACTCAAAGCAGCTCAAGACAGAATGAAGAGTTATGAGGATACACATAGAAGAGAGATGGAATTTGAAGTTGGAGACAAAGCATTTCTTAGAGTTTCTCCATGGAAGGGAGTATTGAGATTTGGTAAGAAGGGAAAGCTTAGTCTGAGGTATATAGGCCCGTATGAGATCATTGAAAAGATTGGGCCTTTGGCCTATAAGTTAGCTTTGCCACCAGAATTGTCTAAGATTCACAATGT
>JAOTAX010000198.1:27136211-27147064 GCA_025629825.1 Erythroxylum guanchezii | reverse complement strand
GGATTTTTAAGAAAATTAGCTTTTCATCGTTACAGGACTTGAAGAATGTTAGGAAACAATTGTACTCGGCAGCAGATTACTATGAAATTTCTTACAACAAAGTCGACGAGCAGAAGCAAATGTGAGCCGCATTTTTGTTGTCAGCTAATGAATACCTTTTTAACATTTTTGACAGAAGGGTTACTAAAACACTGCATTTTTCAGCAATTGTAGAGTGCCTGAAAACTTGAAGAATTACCTTATTCAAGCTTTGATCAGCACTGTGGATCATTTGGGTTCAGTAGCATACAAAGTCAACACTTTTTTTGACGAGAAAGTAGAAGAAATTTCAAATATAGAGCTTCATTTGTCTTGTTTGGAACAGGTTTCACCGCGTATTACCCTGGCATTCATATATGGGTCCTCTCACTCAATATCATAAAGCAGGGTAGTTAGATGCAACGCTCAGCTAGCCTTTAGACGTAAATCACCACGATATAGCATTTATCTTGTTGTAAGTTACAGGGCTGTAATTGTTAATTGCTATGAGCACTAAACAATACTTAACCCTTTTAGGATCTCTCTCTTCCCCTGCAATGCGTTCAATTCAATATAAATCACCAGAGACTCGTGAATTTCACTTTTTTTTTTTTTGCAATAACTTGCCTTCATCTGTCACATTTTTACCCCATTGGAGACTATCTGAACATCTAACATGGAGATGTTCAGATGGTATGACCTCAGTGCTGGCAAAAAATGTACATACACTTGAATGTGGACTTACGTAGATCTTGAGTTGACATCTTGCACCTCCAACATTAAGTTACTGATATCTTCTTTCACTTTAATTATGCATATCCATTGTTGGGTACGGCTTTTTTCAGAGAGTAAAAACATGCCAAGAGTATATCAACCAAGGCGGTCTTCTTCAACAATCGTTGATGATATATACTCCTAAGTACCATAAGAGTTACATTTTCTCAGGCAAGCATGCTGACAGTAATTTCATTTTACCTTTTACATGTCTCTGGAAGCTAATCTCTGTTAGGAAGTTACAGAGAGATAGAGAAAAAGACTAAAGATTTTAAGGATACTTCAATGAACTAATTTCAGCAGAGGGCAACATGGATGCAGTTGACGGTGGCAGATTCAAACACCACAGTAGAACAACTGTTGGATACAATTTGGAACAATTTAAACAAGGTATTGTGTTCTGAATCTGTCCAGAATGTGTGAAAGCTTAACTATGATGAACTCCACATTAAAACAAATTCAGAGAAGTACTAAATTTTCATTGATCCATACTGATAATTGTTTACTCGTTACTTATGTGATTGTTCTGCCAAGTCCCACAAGCAACAATCAAAAGGGCACCTTCTCCTTCTCGCAGGTAAAACTTTATGACGTATTCACCTAGCAAATTATCATCATGACTAATATAAGTTGAAGCTTTATAACTATTTCCCAAATGCAGAGAACGGAATTTCACATTGCCATCTCCAAAATTCAGTTTAAGACAAGGAACTTTCGCATTTGCAAAGATTTCAGACAACAACAAACCAGGTCTTACAGAAGAATTTTGTTAAGAGTTGTTCTATAGTTGTCACAATCATGTACTGTTTTGTTTCTCTAGGAACAGAAAAAAGAGCGGTCTCTTCACAGCGCTTTCCCCTTTTACGTACAAGATCTATTCTCAAGAGACCAACCTCTCCAAACCACTGCACTGGGAGACAACAGGTAAGCTCAACGATACGCCCAAAATGTAAAATGACGTTCGTAACTGTGAAGTTGTAGACAATGGTGGGCAACAAGGTGCCACAAGTTTATTATGATGTAAAGATGGTTTTACTAATGTTTTTTCAGTACCCAACTCAGACCCAGAGATCAGTTTCATGGTCTAGTACTGTGCATGCTGAAAGAGAGAGGATGAGTGACATTCAACTATATTCAAGCAAGAGCAGACGCCTCTTTCAAGCCCTGCTCAGCGTGCGAAAGTCCAGAGAGGATGACAGAACTGGAAAGAATTAAATCCAGGCAGCAAATCAAACTCAATTTCCTCTTCCCTTTTTCAATTTTATCAGCTTCCGTTTATATTTGGAACCCTATCCTATGTAGCGATTGTTTCAAATTTAGTTGCACTCGTATAGAACCAGATTCTAGTTTCTCAGTGCAAACTAGGGCTCATGTTTAACATTTGGAGTTCTGTAGGTGGCTGTTAGGTAATTGCTATGTGACCTTTCAACAACTTTCTAGGTTTCTCTCATTCAGCAAACTGCACGAGTTCAATCACCAGAAACGAAACCCTAGAGATATTTCTACTTGTGTCAGAATGCAACTTGAAGCATTTTGCCTGAGAATCCATTTGTGCACAACATTAAGTAAATTCTTATATATCCAATCTAGGCCTGAAATAACATTTCACTACAGCCTTCCTTTTAAGATATTAACGCTTTAATGTAACTACATTGCGAACTTCAAAATTTTTCAGAAGGATATCTTCGTGTCAGAGTGAACTTGTGTGAATATGACAACAGGTGGAAGAAGGCCCCACTTGCATATTTTAAGCCTCTGTATATAGCGATATAATGGCAGTCTCACATAGCGAGATCCGATACAAGTGGATCACGAAAATTCCAGTGATGATGTTGTGAACCCATGATATAACCGGGAATACCAACTAATGGTGAAAACGTTAAATGTGATGGAAGTTCTTACAAGTCAGCTATCCCTCAGAACGCTAGATCAAAAGTAGGACAATCATCCATTTTCATTGGGCTCGCTAGATGCTTGGAATGACTGTTATTATCGCTTTCATCATCAGGAGAAAAGACACCCCCTGCACACAAATTATGGGAAGCAAGATGGCACTGCACAAAGAGATGAGCATGTTATGACCTAGTTGAACAGTAAAAAGGGGGAAAAAAAAGTTTTATATCATATAACATAAGTCTTTGGAAAAGATACAAATATTAGGCTCAGGTAAAAGAATTTTTAACCCGCATATGAGCCTAAAGGCATGCCCAAGCCTAATAAGCTTTGACAGAGCATCCATGTCACCTCCACAGAAGGGTGTGGAGAACACTACAGGTTTATAAACCACACTACATTGATGTAAATCAATATTTTCCTAGGCTGAGCTTTTGAATGAATAACAATATGTATAGAAACCTCTTTACAAACTCATAATCCAAATACTCAGAAACTATAGCAAGCTGAACCTAATCTAATTAAAGCTTAGTTTATTAGGATTGAACTTAGCATATTTATCACTGAGGCAAACTTTGAACACAGAGTCAGCAAGCGGAAATCCAAAATCACTGATTTGCAACCTATGCATGTTAATGCTTCACCTAATTGTGTTATCTCTGAGGACAGATGACACTTCAGATAGGTTATGGCGAGTGATTAACATAAAACTTCAAGTATTTCATCCAAATGATATGGAAAAATTACTGAAGATTATGAGTTGAATACCGTAAAAGCATTATTTATAACTATGATGAGGATTTGGATTGCCACGAGCCAAACCTGGTCAATATTTCTAGCTTTACTGTCCTTGGATCTTTGGCTACATATGAAAGCAGGTTTTTCTGCAAAACCCAAAAAAGTTATTGCTGATTGATCCTTGAAATTAAGACCTGACAAGAAGCTGAACAGTGAAAAGTTACAAGGAGTGCAGAGAAGCTACCTTCAGAAACAGTTTTATTTGCTTCTGCAATATTCAAATCCTCAGCTGTTCCATTCTTCAGAAACAATTTCCCATGCAATAGGTATCCCTCCGTACAATCAGCCACAGTATCTGCACCTTGAAGCTCCTTGGTCGAGAAAGCATGCGTACTTATCTCACTGCCCATAACACTCTGTTGAGCTTTCGGCTTCTGAAGAATGGACAAAATTTGATGGGCTAGACAGGACCAAAAAAGCTTTACCATTAGTTGCAGCTACAATGTGACAATCCATTAGGACCAGATTGAAAAGTAGCAAATAAGTTATGATCTTAAACAATATGCAGATTGTGCTACATGATCAACAAAAGGAATTTCAGGGATTCTCTTTTCATATTACACCATGGCACTTCATGAAAAATTTTGCCAAATCTCACTGGAATGTGCAAAATTTATATTGCAAAGCTGTTGAAAATGAACTTATATATCAAAAACCACTTGATCGTGGGTATAACAAGTATGCAGCAAGTTTTCATCACTGAGGCATGCAATATAGCAGACAGACTATGCCTATCTCAAACACAATAAGGAAATGGGTGGCATAACACATACCAGCACGCAAATCTTTGTTTCTGGGAACAATTTTGTTGATGCTTGTACTTTTTACACTTGACATGCAACTTGAGTATGCATCTTCCTGTACATCCATAGGGTTTTGAAAAGATTCTGCCATGAAAGAAAAGAACAATCAACAAGATCCAGCAACTAGAAAAAGGGAACAAAAACAAGAGACTACATAATACTTGATACTAGATTGAAGACGAGTATTTAGTACCATATGAATACTAAAGATAAAAACAATTGATAAACTAAGAAATTGACATAAAAAATGATATTACACAGTAGAACCAACAAAATGAATAAAAAATGGAGCAATGATAATCCGAAGAAACCATGGAGTTTCACTCAGATTAATCTAGCAATTTTATGCATGAATATGCAGCAAAAGACAGACTGATTCGTTTTGTTGCTTCTGTCATTTAGTTTCTTATATAACTGCCAACATACAGGGAGCCTTTTTTTTCCTCATAATGTGCACGATTTAATTCCCATTAGTGGCTAACTCTGACAGTGAGCTTTTATAAATAGGAAATAATGATAAATTAGGATGTAGATATATAATTCCCAACTTTTGCAGCTATTATTCTATTCATCAAATCGCTCTTGCTCAATATCGCCTAAACTCTTCAACCTCACTTCTCTATACTCTTTATTATCATCTTCTCTTCTCATCTCTGCTACATACTCCTGGTTGTCCAGATTGATAGTACATCTCACATCGTACTGGATAAAACTAACAAATTATCAGCATAAAGACTAAATATTGAAATCAAACTTACTTATACCACAAAAAGAAATAAGAGGAGAAATCCAAGCCTGTATATAAAAGTTTATCCATGTAACTGTTTACATATATATGTTTCTGTAATTGAAAAATATCATTATCAAGGTAACACCATCTGAAAGGAAAAGGTTCAAATATGACATCTATTCCAGCTGACCTTTCACCAAAATTTTGTCGATTCGGGGATTATCAAGATGCCCATTTGGTGTCTTTGTTTTGTCAAAAACATTGAAGACATCTTTTTGAACTTTCTGATCCCCTAGATACTGGTTTTCCACAAGTTCTTCAATGTCAACTAAATAAGTGTCAAATGTTATTGATTCCCCAGATCTTATTATTTCATCCTTTCTGAGAAATCTACTATCCAAACTTTTCCTGGTTGCATCATACAGCATAATCTGAATGGAGAATCACACTGATAAAATAAGTTAAACATTGTACACTTAAAAGGATGAACATCAAAGAACAAATATGAAAAGGAAAATAAAGAATAGACACCCAGTGTCATTAAACAAAGAAATTCTCTTAGTATATTTACAAGAAAAATCTTTTAACCAATGGCTATTGGCAGGCAGGCTGTTGGAGTGTAATATTCACTCAATTCAACAAGAAAGATGATTCCTCGTTGAAAAGAAACGAGTTACTTAGTTCTAGAGTTAACCTGTCTCCCTAGGAGGCCACTATGGAAAAGTCTCAAGAAACCATCATGATATTTCTTGGCTTTCTGTGTTACTTGCGTTGTGTATAAGACCTGCCATTCTACATTAACAGGGGAGGACATGTTAACTAGGAGAATTTTACTCATATTTATGCAGATAGACATAAGAAAATAAAAACACCAAATATGAACAATATTACATGCAATGCTAAAAGAACAATATTAAATGCATTCTAAAAGAAGATTTGGTTTGTGCTTAAAGAAAAATGTCCGAGGAAAGTCGGTGGAAGAAGACTTTGATATATGATGACTGCAAATTGGACAAGATGAAACTATATACAAACATCATTACTGGAGTGGAAGAAACAACTATGAACAAGACAACCTACCTTTTCAAACAAGATTAATTAGAATCATGGGCATGGAATCCTAGCTTTCCAACAGAAAATTGCTCTTGATTTCTCCATCAATTGATTTGCTGTTTTTGTTAATATTACAACAGTTTCTCAGAATGAACTGTACTATAGAATTGTGATGCCGCCAGTCTCTCCAGTTTCAACCAACTGGTCATTAAATGCCACCAATTCACCATACTGTATATTACCATCGTTCCTAAAGAACCCGCTAGATAGAAGGTTTTATGCTTTCATCATACAGCATGGTCTAAAAATGACTCTGATAAAGAGAAGTAAGGAAATGAAAAACAAATACCAGTTAGGTTATTTCAACTTTAATTAATTAACAAAGGTTTTGCGCCCACACCATCAATAAGTTCAATATAGGAGAGTCTGAAAACAGTTTTGAAAAAGTCTAAAATAAATTGGGAAATCAACCTGCCCCAAGAGGATCCACCATGACACTTATTAGCCTTCTGAGTTAGCTGTTAGTGTATAAAAACTGCCATCGTATGTCTAAAACAAGAAGTGATCTAAACTAAAAACAGTCTAGACTGCTTTCAGGGACAGATGATTGACCTTTGCAATGATCCATAACCGCAACCTCACATTTCCATATTATCTAACAAGTCACACACATGCCAAAAAGGAATGAAGAACTAAAGAGCAGTGTCCAAGCCAAAAAATAACAATAATAATAAATCTAATGGAATAATATTCAGCAGCTAACCTTTAATACTGGGTTTTAGCACATCCAGACTACTTTCCTTTGCTCCATACTTTTGCATTTTACTCTTCTTGAACTCTATAAAGTAACAATGGTCACAATAGTACAAATCCTTAATTCAAGAAGGTAGTTTTTTCAAAAAATTAAAACTAACCTCTGATAATTGCTCGTGAAGGGCTCAGATTATGTGATATCTTCTCCACGTTATCCTCTCTACCTAACAAAACACAGCTTGCGCAGTATTAAAATATAGAAAGACAAAGAGGCAAAGGTAATATAGAAGATCATACTACCAGAAGTAGAAATTGAAGGACTCGCAAATTTCTTTCTAGGCCTTTCAAATACTTTTTTATTCCACTGTTGGAAGTTTGAATCGCATAGAGGCTCATGATGTCCCTCAGGATCTCCAACATCAACAAGAAAGGTATTGAAAGTGAGAGTTTGGCCTCTACTCACAACTTCTTCTTTCTTCAAGATCCTGCATTCCAGAAGCTTCTCGCAATCATCCAACAGCTTCACCTGAACAATCAAACGTAAAAATGCAACAAATATCATAACTGAATCCGAGATATTTGGGTGAATGGAAATAGTGGAAAAGTACTTTGTTGGAAGAGAGGTGAAGGTCCAAGAAGCCGTCATGAAACACTTTTCTTTTTTGCTTGATGTGCTTCGTGTAGGTTACATTCCATCTCTTCTTCGTCTTGTCCTCCATTGATGATCACCCCTAAATTTCTTGTGGGCGGGAAAGAAATCATCAATTTCAGATTCAGAGAGAATGGATCTCAAAACGGTAATGTCGTTTGGAGGATGTTTTATTTTTGAGGCTCTGCCACGTTTGTACATAACACGTTTTTCTTTCTTTTTCCTTTTTGTTTCTTTCCAAACCACACAGCGATGCATTCCTATGCAATTAATTGTCATTACCATTTACTTATAATGATGTTCTTTTTACTTGTATTTATGTAATCATACAGCTATTTATCATTGTCCTAATTCAGTCAAATGGCTTGAAACATAATAACAATTGCATCAATTTTGGCTAAAATTGTATTTTGAATCTTATCCTTTTCATCACAATGCAAATTAGTTGGGTCGGTCGTGCTAGGCCCAGACTCAGGCATAAAATGACCTGTGGGCCGGTCGGCCCATTCTTGGATGATGACCTAAATCCGGCAGATATTCACTATATAAGTTGATTATCTCCTTACAACGCAGGTGAGACTCTAGAACCCTAGCATTCTCTATTCACAGCCTAAAACCCTACCACAAAAGAACTGACTTAAGCATCGGAGGGGCCTACTGGCAATCAACCCTCGGTATGCCTTACACTGTTTTGCAGGTATCTCCTAGCTAAGGTCAACCAAACTTATAGATCCATACAACGGCGCTCAGCCTCAACAAAATCAGACTGAACCAGTTGGCGTCAGGGTACCACGTCTAGAAGCACTCAGGTAAGTCAGGTGGCAGCGACAAATCCTGATGTAACCGCTGTCGCGGCACTTGCACTACAATGAATGGGTTTGCAACTGCCTGCCGCCCTTCCACCGACGCATCATGATCCCCAGATCCGTCCTCCACCCATCATCCAAAACCCTAGCACAGATGTGCTACCTCCATTAAACCCAAATAACTAAACACAATCTTCACACCCGCATGATCAACCGCAACCCCAAAACCGAGATCAAGAAGAACAGAGTGAAGCTCGGGAGGATAACGCCAGAAATAATGCGCACCCTCACATTCAACACAACCTAAACATAAACCCTCCTGCACCACAACAAATCTCCCTCACCTAAGGACAAATAGAGGAAGCGGCTGATCTATTGATTCGCCAGATCCTACAATCTCAGACAGAACAGCAGCAAACCCCCGCTCGGCAGACAGGTATGATGGCCGATCGCCATTCTGCGGAAACTCTAGAAAAAATCGTGGATGATTGAATCAATATGATCATGAATTCCCGTCCGAGTTAGCCATCAACACAATATAGCTCTCCTTTCAGTCCGGAGATCCTAGATAGCCTTCCATCGGTCGGTACTAAGATACCAACGCCCGAAAAATACACTGAAAAGACCGATCCCCTCGACTATCTTCAGCATTTTCAATTGATGATGAACCTGCATTGCATCCCCGATGCCATTCAATGTAAGGCTTTTTGTACAGCCTTTCAAGAAGGAGCCCGACGATGGTTCAACAATTTACCCTTGCGTTGCATCTTTGTTTTGAGGATTTCAAGTTGCTGTTCCTCAACCGGTTTGCTATGAGTAAACGGCCACAGAAGACCGCCTTGGAAGTGATGCAGTTGACCCAAGGAAGGAACGAAAGCTTACGGGAGTTCATCACTCGGTTTAACAATGAAGCTGTTGAAGTCCCTGATCTCACCTATTCGTCCATGTTGGCTGCCCTTATGAGTAACACGAGGGATGAAGAATTCAAGAAGTCATTGGCCCTCGATCAACCCAAGTCTATTCAAGAGATAAGAAATCGGGCGGATAAATATATCCAGCTCGAGGAAGTGTTGAAAAATACAAAATGTAGAGCAGATGACCGCTGGCCGAGCGGCAGAACAGATGATTCACACAAGCGACAGAAGGATCAGTTTAGCTGGAGAAAGCCAATCGACCGACAGGACCAGCGACGCGAATCCTTCACCCCGCTCAACAGGCGGTATACGGAAGTATTGGAGGTCATGAGAGCTGAAGGGAAATCCCTCCGAGAACCTAATAAGTTGAAAACTCCCCTCAAAAAATGGGATTCCACTTTATATTGTCGTTTCCATAAAGATGTAGGTCACGACACGGAGGATTGTTGGGACTTAAAGTGAGAAATCAAGCTCCTTATCCAAAGGGGACGGCTAGGTAGATTTTTGAAGTATGAAAAAAATGTCGAACGGGGTAATGAAAGTAGGGGTAGTCGGTCTGACAACTGGCGAAAGCCTTGGAAACAAAATGACACGAACGATGGAGGGAGGCAGAACAGGAATACGAACAACCAACGTGACACGAGAGGACAATCGAGGCTAGAGGTGACAGAAATGCCGGACAGCAGGATGACCGACCAATTAGGGTAATAAACATGATTTTTGGTGGTAGTGCAGCAGGAGGGTCCACCGTTAGAGGAAGGAAGAGGTACGCCAGGCAGATCGCTGAAGATTTATCAGCAAAGAAAAAGAAACAAACTGGTGAGGAGATTTCGTTTGACGAATCTGATCTGGATGGTGTCAGCTGTCCTCATGATGATGCATTAGTGGTCACTTTGAATATGGATGGTAGCGAGGTAAAACGGGTAATGATTGACACAGGCAGCTCGATCGACCTACTATATTACGATGCTTTTAAGCAGATGGAGATTCCGGAGGAGCGATTACTGCCAATAGAAGGACCCATCAAAGGGGTAACAGGGGCCTATCCATTTGCCCGAGTCCTCTTGAATGTAAAATTTGGACAAAAGCCATGTCAAGTAGAGAAGAATGTTGAATTCTTGGTCGTGAAGTTTGTAGGAGCATATAATGTAATAATTCGAAGAGCCACCTAAAACGCCCTCAGAGCAATCGTCTCAACCTACTATCAAGCAATGAAATTCCCAACACCCTACGGAATCGGTATTGTCAGGGGTCAGCAAAGAATCGCTAGGGAATGCTACTTGGCAGAAACAAAAACCCTTGAGGGAGTGGTAGTTTTGACGAGTTCTCTTGATGTAAGAGCGGATGAAGAAACTGAGAGGAAGAATCCTGCAAAAGAAACACAGCAGGTCATATTGGATGAGGAAGACCGATCCAAATTCACAAATCTGGGCTCCGAACTTGAAAAAGGGCTAGCCAAAGAAATCACAGATTGCTTGGTAGAAAACAGATCGGTCTTTGCCTGGGTACCGAGCAACATGCCTGGAATTTTTCTAGCTGTAACGTCTCATTCTCTGAGTATTCGGAAAGACTGCAAGCCAGTCAGACAGAAGAAGCGGTGGCAAAGCAAGGAGAGGCAAGGGGTGATCGAGAAAGAAATAGAAAAACTACTTGATGCTGGGT
>JAOTAX010000198.1:27118855-27132541 GCA_025629825.1 Erythroxylum guanchezii | reverse complement strand
CACAAAATCCCTTCCAGCTTGATCAACTCGACAAAATATTCAAGGTCTTGGGCCATCCCACGATAGAAAAGTGGCCTACACTTGCAAGTCTTCCACATTGGCAACAGGATTCCCAGCATATCCAAGGGCACAAGTATGAGACAACTGGAATACATAATGTTGTCCATCTGTCTCCAAAGAGTGCTCAGTATGACCTATTATCTAAGATGCTTGAATATGATCCTCAAAAGCGTATAACAGCAGCACAAGCCCTAGAACATGAGTACTTTCGGATGGAACCTTTACCTGGACGCAATGCCCTTGTGCCCTCTCAACCTGGAGAGAAGGCAATCAATTATCCTATGCGTCCTGTAGATACAAATACGGATTTTGAAGGAACTACTAGCCTTCAACCTCCACAACCAGTTCCATCTGGAAATGCAGTTTCTGGGGGCATGGGTGGTCCTCATGGGGTGGCAAATAGATCAGGACCTCGTTCAATGGGTATTGGCATGCAGAGAATGCAACCACAAGGTATGGGGCCATATCTTGCACCTCAGGCAGGGATTGGTGGTGGAATGAATTCTGGCAATATGACGATGCCTCGGGGTGTTGCTGCCCAACCCCATCTGAGAAGAAAAGATCCACCAATGGGGGCTGGCTATCCTCCACAGCAGAAATCAAGACGTTAGTGTCACCATATGAAGATTGGTTTCCATCAAGCTTGTGTAAGACAATTTGTCAAGAGAAATGCAAATGATAAGAAATGGAAGATTAAGCTGTCATTTTCTCCATAATAAGGGACAAAGTGCCGTATGACACTTATCTATCCGTTATTTTCTGGCTCACTGTGTTTGGGAAGCTGAATTTCATTCATGCCATCAGGCAAAACTCAAGGTTACACATCTTTTTGCAATATATGTTGCTACACGGTGCTAGGCTACACATCCATGGTTCTGCTGACTGTTTTGGACAGGACGTTCATATTTTGTCATTCTAAACTAGGGGATGTCATCTGAAAAGGAGATATTTATATTAATGTTGAAACATAGCCTATTTTGAACTTTAGCAAACTTTTATTTCATTTGAGATACCAGAGTTGACTGTCTGGTTGAGTTAAACCTTCAAATTTGTGCTCTGAAATTATTATTTGGATGTTGCAGTCCTAGTACTATGAACTAATGGAGCAAGATAGCTGCCAGAAACAGGGTATGGTTAGAGCTGCATTGTAATCATTAGCCAAGGCCTTTAGTCTCCTGCCCTTGAACCTGAGTTTTGCAGTTGTATTCCAATGCTTCTGCAGATATGAATTCTATGTTTGAGCTTGTTTAAATTTGTCATAACCCAATAATATAACTCTGTTAACTATTGCTGATTTCAAAATAATTACCCGGACAAGAAAACAGAGAAAATAACTGGCTAACGGCTAAGCAACTAAGTGTTGACATTGTATTTATAAATTGACAGCGAGGGTCACTTGGAGAGACAGGCTTTCCGTTATGCTCTTCTATTCTGCTGGTAAGCCTGATTTTCCCTCTTTTGCTCATCACTCGATATCTATTTTGTGTGTTCGAAGTTGGCAGCTTTTGATTTCCATACATTTCAAATGGTGGTGATTTGTGCTTGCACTTTATTGATGATGCATTTTCCAGCCATTATCAAACAAAAAACCAAGCTGGTATTTGCTACCCTTTTTTTTTGCCTTTTTCATTAATGGCTTGTTTGTTTGAGTTAACTTTCATCAAACATATTGGAATGCATAATTTGGTGTGCTTTTAACAGTTTGATGAACAGTTTAATTGCTGATGTTCATCTTCAAAAGTATCAGATGGATTGTGGGAAATTTCTGATATGTAAAATTTCTTTCTTTAAAGAAAAAAAATCTTGATCTTTGCCTTTTTCTGGCCATTGAGCTGGTAAGGGAACTGCTCATTGCAGAATTAATACAAGAATGAGGTAATTTTTAATGGGATTTGTATAATCTAGTGCAGCGTAAGTGTGCGAAATGTGAAGTTTTTCTATGTAAAAAGTTGGGTTCGTATTTGTGATTGGTTTGAAGAGTTTGATATTTCAATCTGTATTGGATATTAGTTGTTCTTATGGAGGCTTAGATTGTTAGAGTTTGATATTTCAATCTGTATTGGATATTAGTTGTTCTTATGGAGGCTTAGATTGTTCCTTATAGGTAGTACTTTTAGAAGAATCATTCTTTTCTTCTGTACCTAATTAGTTGGTGTTCCTGTTGTTATAACTTTTATCTTATCACGTACTCCTGGCAGGTTTCAGTGTTTCTATCAAAAAGCAGCAAGGAAAACTGGGTTTATTTATATCATGGTTGTCTAATTATGGTTCCCATTGATACTAAATCAACTGTACATAAACAGAGCTAATATTGGGAAGACATGTTTTTATACGTCCTTTCTTGTCAAGATGGGATTTGGTGACAATCCATTCCTAACTGTATATTGACTTCTTTTTTTATTTTCCCTTATACCAATTGATTTTGATCAAAAAGTTTCCAATGCTATATCAATTTCATGTGCAGTAAGGTTCAAGTTGTGGTATTACTAGGAATATACATGCAGGATGGGTTAATTGAGCAGTTTTAGCATGTAGTTCTAGACTTTGTTGCAAAGAATGCGGATGCTTTCTAAGTCTTAGACTTAGTCTAAGCCATCCTCACTCTCTTGAGCTGTAACTTAAGAAACACTTTCTGAAGTCTACTTATCGAAGCCCTTATATGATGATGTCTTCTATTTTGGAAAAGCACTTGCTTAGTTCTCCTCTTGTTAGTTAAGCTTCTATGTTGTCCCTGTTTGTGGTTACTGTTTACTGGGAATGTGGGCTGTAATATGCCTTGAATCTCATTTATGCGTAACCTCGTGTAACTGTAAGGATACCTAATGAAATTCTTAGTACAGCTGTGATTGCAAGTAAAACAACATAAATCATGTATAGTCGGCGTATAATTTTAACTCTACAACTTTCTTCTTGGTAGATTTGTTTCGTAACAATGGTTCCATGTCTCCTGACACATGGGTGATGACTTCCTTTTCAGTTGGAGCAGATGGACGATTACTTTGATGGCTGCAGGGTTCTTGACAATGGGCGCCTGATCATATTTTTCTGGAAAAGGGTGTCACTTGTGCATTTGAAGCAGTTTTACCTTTTATTGCCTACTATGACATATCTTCACTCAGTAAATACTGAAGTTACTGAAGTAACACTTACTATCGAAGGGTTATTTATGCATTCGAGTTGACAGTATGGCTCTGTAGCCGTCATCTGTCACTTTAGTGCTTGGTCCCCTAATATTATAAAAATTTGGCAACTCTTATGGTGCGTTCGAGTTCCTTGATATATATGGTTGGTTCAATTATTGCATTGATATACAAATGAAAGAATGATTTCTTTCTCCATTGCTGCTGACAATTCCTAGGTTGTGTGAGTACTTGGCAAGGTATTCTCAGAAGTTGCTCGTCTTTCTCTAAATCACATCTTGTTTTCCTTTCAACTTATAGAGCTACGGCTTCGAAGGTCCTTGATCAAACTCATTGGCCTAGTTATTAGATTTTCTCAGTTTAAGCGAGGTTTATTATACTTTTTACGGGTTTAACATGTGTAGCCCATTCCGTTAGGACCTGCTATGAGAGTACAATATTCGTTGCTTTCTTCATGGAACCTTCCTTAAAAATCTTTAACCAACGCAGTGTATGTATGTACGTGCAAACATTATGACTTAGGCATATTCGGACTATAACTAATTGGACTTGCAGTACTTGGACTGTACAGCCTAGGATCTTGATGATAATACATTCGTATTGATTTTGAACCGTCTTAGATCATCGACTTCAAAATTTCAGGCCTTGTTGATCACTGTTTCTTTAATCTAGCAACTATTAAGGTTAGGTACTTGAACAGCCTTCTAAAGAGTACTGCACTAATTCCCATTTCCATTTGTATATTGCAGAAAATGCCAGCCTAGACGAAGCATTTTATAGTCCATAAAATATTTTGTTGATTCGTTAGTATTGGAATTGGGATTACATCCATGAATCCATTCTTGTGAGGCAATGTTCAACCTCCAGCCACGTTATTAGCCTTGAGGTATTACTATGAATAATCAAATATTAATTCAAAGTTATTGTTGCCTTTTCTTTTGGGTGTAAATTTATTTGAAGGCCGTGGGCGAACCATTGAAGCAACTAGACAAATTTGATACCAAATTGCCATACACCTCCGAGATGTTTGTCTACTTGAAATTGACTTTCTTGCCACACCACAGTTCAACTTGGATGTCGCTTTCTCTTATGGAGAAGGGATAACAACACCTAAAAGTAAAAATGGCTATTTGCTCTTGTGCTTTGGCAAAAAGGTTCTTCCATCAATCACAATTTCACACATTTACATATTCACATAGCACTGAATATTCTTTCCTTTTAATTTACTATTTTTGTACCGACGACCAATATTATTTATATTTGGGTCTCCTGGCTGCTGGTATTATATAACCATTGTAGCGAGTTGTTGATGATTGTACTCTATAAAGTGGGTGTGTTAGTGACTAATGATGGTAAAAGATGAACTGGGAAATGATTTTTTAAGTTGGTGGGTACAGATGGTTTGGTTATTGGGTCTTTGAAATGGATTAAAGAATTAGTGGTAAAAGACGTCATAATCATCGGATGCCCAATTTAATTTAAATTGCATACCTATTTTGAATATGAAATATGAATTAGGGAGTCTTTTGATTTGTTAAAAAAAATGAAAATGGGTAAACAAGTGCCCATTGTCCCCCAACTCGTTGTCAATTTGCTGGCATTTCCCACTTGACAAGAACAAGCATTTGTCTTAATAAATAAATGCTGTGACTGATACACAGGTGACAGGTGGGTAAGACACTCAGAGTTCCAGTAAACGTCTCCGCTGCAAAATTTGATGACGGTACTTGTGGCGATTTCCAGATGCCTCATGCAAATATTCATTCTTTTGTTTAGAACCTTCTTAACGGAATCGGCCCCATGCCATAATGTACTCTCCGTAGAACTAACTGCAAATGTTTAAGAAAAAAAAAGAAGAGAGTGGCAGGCAAGGGATGTCGAGCTAATTTAATGATTTCCTTTTGGTAAATAATCTAATCATATTTATTTTTATGCTTTCCCCCTTCATGATATTTTAGACTTTAGCCTTTAGCCTTTAGCCTTCGGTCAATCGAACGAATGGCATCTTTGTTAGATACTTTCCTATAAAAATGAAATATAATTAATTGTATTTTATTAAGATAAAGTGGCTCAATAAAAATCTAAGTGAATAAGTCAAATTTAAGAAAAAAAAAAGATCTCAATCAGCATGACTCGGATTCATATTGAACTTCTGATTTAAGGTCTTATGTAGTTATTTAACTAATTTGTGAACGTAAAATTACTCTGATCGGCATATTTAAAGGTTTACGTTTTAAGAAAACTCTAGAAAGATGTTGATCATGTCTTGATGAGTAGATTTTGTGAATTTACTGGTCGATTTATACTCGTTATGGCCTCGAAAAACTCCTCTAAATATTATGGAATTGAAATCAGACATTTCTGCATTTCTTTGTTATTTCCCTTTCACATTCAATCTGAAATACATAACTAAAACTTCTGTTACGTGTTGCAATCTTGATTTTAATCTTATCCCACACGTAACTTATATCTATTTAAAAATCTACTAACATTACCTCCCTTCCACAGTCTGCCTGGACACAGCGGCGATTCACCTCACCCCTGCAAGCACAGTGATCGATGAATTGAATTGGGGTCCAACCACGCATGGGCGATTTTCCACAACTTCGGCTTATGATTTAATTAAAGGCAGTACAGCGACTGTCTCTCGTAGCTACTGGGATTCTATATGGAAATGACCAGGTCCTCTGCAGATTCGGGCCTTCCTTTGACTTATGGTTAAGCAAAAATTGTTAACAAACCACCAGAGGATGATTCGGCATCTCATAACGGATAGCAGCTGTTCTTTCTGTGGGTCTGAGGAGACCACCTTACATGTGATTTGAGACTGCCGGCGAGTGCGCAATTTCTGGTCCAAGTTCCCCTTGCGAGTGGTCGGTTCTGAATTTTTCCATCACGATATCGAGGGGTGGGTTACAATCAATCTTTGGAAGCAGTTGCAGCTGTAGCAAATCTCTTGGTCCATAATATTTGGAGTTGCATGCTGGGCCTTATGGCGTTGGCGTAACAAAAGCATTTTTGAGACTGAATTTGAGTGACCTTCCGACGGGGCCCAGATTATTCTCGAATACGCCACATGGATCGTTCGGGCCCAGTTAGCTGAAAACTGTGTTTACCGTGATCAGGGGTTACCCCCTGGCCAACATACGGGTTGGACCAAACCGATGGAGGGTTGAATCAAGCTTAATACTGACGGGGTAGTTAACATTTTTGTGTAGCAGCAGCTGGCGGGTTGCTTAGAGATTGCCATGGGAACTGGCAAGGGGGGTTCCTCCATCACATTGGCCGCGCCTCGCCCTTAGCTGCAGAACTCTGAGGGGTCCATTTAGGACTCAGCATGGCCTGGACGATGGGCTATCGCCGCGTGATCGTCGAAGTGGACTCGCTAGAGGTTATCAATATCCTGTCTTCAGCATTACACCTTCTACTGATCTCTCTGTTTTGGTGTCAGGTACCTGTGAGCTCATCCACCGGACGTGGGAAAGTGAAGATCCAGCATGTGTATAGGGAAGGAAATCAATGTGCGGACAGTCTGGCCTCCCTTGCAACGCTCTCACAGACTGGAATGCATCTGCTGCACGAACCCCCACAACTTATCCGGGTTTAGCTTCACCGAGACTAGCACGAGATTTTGTATCGCAGACCGTTATGCTAATTAGGATGTTTTGATTTTTCTTGTCCATTGTATCAAAAAAAAAAAATCTACTAACATATAGTACAATTGAAAATTTTAATATAATGATCTTTCTTAAATACATGTCGTTAATTCATCTAAACAAATGATATGGAGAGATTATACATAATCTTTTTACTAATTAATGATGCTGAGTCAAATGTCATTAGGTGGAGCAAATCATGTTTAAGCAGAAAAATACAATTGATATTTGTTTAAGCCCTTGTGCCATATGGTTGAGGCCAAATGATTTCACTTATAGTCCTACAAATTTCTAATTATCTTATGAATGTCAACTTGTCATATAAAATACGTATATAATGATGCAACATGATAGTAAAAAAATAGTAAACTACGTTGCACATTTACTGTTAATTATGTGTTTAGAAACAACTTGTCTGTATAAACTTTTCGTCTCCAGGGAATTTTTACTTGTATGTTTTTTTAAAATTAATTTGTTTCAAAATATATAATTGAAACAAGGGAGGGAGAAAGGAGAGGTTTCACTTTCACTTTCACCTCTAGAATATATTCCAAAAAGAAAATATTATCACAACACAACCGAACCGAGGGAATAATTTCTTTAGTTAGGATGAAATTACAGTAAGTAGATAGTTATGTGCAAATAATAAATAATTAAAAGAAAAAAAATCAAGCAACAAAGTAGTACTATACTACGTCTACATCCGAATGAATTGGACTTGGAGGTATATGTCACTCCCTCCAATTTCACCGCTCAATCTCACCACCTTCAGCCCCACACTGCCAACTAACCGTCCCTCCTCTTAACAAATACATATCATCATCATCCATTGTTATCTTCTCCGTAGAAACAAGCAAGTAGAGAGACGCCAAGACAAAAGGGGAAAAACCAAAAAAAATGCCAGAAGCAGAGGAGGACAAGGCAAAGAACGAGCAACCCACGAGAGAGATGATGATGATGATGGAGTTGGATCTGGATACTTGGCCGTTGGATCAAAATCCATTTTCTCCATCTCAGACTTACTCTCCTCTCTGGGCCTTCTCTGACCTCGACGATGACAAGCTTCCTGCTTCCGCCGCCAGTACCCTTCGCCTCTCCGACTATCCTTTCTTTCTCGCACGTTAGTCTCTTTTTCCTTTAAATTATCAACTTCCACTTGTATTTACTTTTTATCTACATCAGAGTTAAGTATATGGAAGTTCAATGTTCTTTCTTGCGTCTTAGTTCTCTCGTGCTCTGCTTTTTCAACTTTCTGAGTTCTGGAATTTCTTCGGAAAGGTTCAATATGTCAGCTATGTTTCATATTGCAATGTTCTATGGCTGAGCTTGTGTTATGCTAAAGTACTACAAACTCGTTAGGAAAGATGAAAGTTCGATGAAAAAAGATTCGAGTTAGTTTGCTGGGTGGGATTTTTTATTACCTCCTATGGTCAAATGAACTCGCCAGGGCTCTCATATGCAACTTCGATCTCTACTTTCCTTTATTCTGCAATTAGAGTTCTATGATGAGAAAAACAAGTCCGAAATTTAAACTAACGTGTTCGTGGTCTCTCTGTAGTGCTGCTAATAGAGCGCTATGCTGAATTTTGTTGGTTCCCAATGCAGGTAATCCTAATTCTGTGACTGAATGCTCAACGGAGAATGATGATAATAGAAAACTTCCTACTCCATTCTTGGGAGTCATGCCTGTTGACAACCCAGATGGGTATTGTATTATTAAAGAGAGGATGACACAGGCACTACGATTCTTGAAAGAATCAACTGAGCAACATGTTCTAGCTCAGGTTTGGGCACCTGTGAAGAATGGGGGCCGGTATGTGCTGACAACTTCGGGGCAGCCCTTCGTTCTTGATCCTAACAGTAACGGACTTCATCGTTATAGGATGGTCTCTATAATGTATCTGTTCTCGGTGGATGGGGAGAGTGATGCTGAACTTGGGCTACCTGGCCGTGTTTTCCGGCAAAAATTGCCTGAATGGACTCCTAATGTTCAATATTACTCGAGCAAAGAGTACTCAAGGCTTGATCATGCTCTGCATTATAATGTCCGTGGAACCTTGGCTTTGCCAGTCTTCGAACCTTCAGGGCAGTCTTGTATTGGTGTACTTGAACTCATAATGACTTCACAGAAGATTAATTATGCATCCGAGTTTGATAAAGTCTGTAAGGCACTTGAGGTTGGGTTCCTGTTATTTTTATGAACTCCAAGTCTTATATGATATCTTTCTTGTTTAACCAGATTGTTCGGCTATGATACTGAAGGAATTAGATCCTTTGCGATTTGTGGTGAATGCTTTTGTTACAACATTGGTTGAAGTTTGATTTTGTTATTGTGACATTTAATCATTTGATTAATACAAACGCAGAGAGATTCGTCAGTCACTTTGTTTCAGCTTTTTTGCAGGCAGTGAATTTGAAAAGTTCAGAAATATTGGATCACCCAAACCCACAGGTGACCTGCAACAAAACAATATGTCTTGAGTCTTGTCTTGTTTTGAGATGAAAAAGACAAATATTGCTTGTCCTTCATTTTTTCTTTGTCCTTTATTCTCACAGACGTATACTTGCTACTGCTTTTAAACCAGATCTGTAATGAAGGTCGGCAAAATGCACTGGCTGAAATTTTAGAGATCCTGACGGTGGTATGTGAAACACACAAATTACCTTTGGCTCAGACTTGGGTTCCTTGTCTGCATCGCAGTGTTCTCGCCAATGGTGGTGGTCTGAAGAAGAGTTGTACTAGCTTTGATGGTAGCTGTGATGGCCAAGTATGCATGTCAGCTACTGATGTTGCAGTTTATGTTGTGGATGCTCACATGTGGGGTTTCCGGGAGGCCTGTCTAGAACATCACCTTCAAAAAGGTCAGGGTGTTGCTGGGAGGGCATTTTTCTCCCGCAACTCATGCTTCTGTGAAGATATCACCAAATTCTGCAAGACTGAGTACCCCTTGGTACATTATGCTCGTATATTTGGATTAACCAGCTGTTTTGCAATCTGTTTGAGAAGTAGTCATACTGGAGATGATGACTACATTCTTGAATTTTTTTTGCCTTCTCATGTCACAGATGGTCACGTACAGAAGACTATGTTGGGGTCCCTTTTAGCAACAATTAAGCAGCATTTCCAAAGTCTTAAGGTTGCTTCTGGAATGGACCTGGAAGGGGATGGAGTTTTTGTCGAGATAATTCAAGCTTCTGCAAATGGAAAACTTGATTTGAGACTTGAATGTCTTCAAGTTCCGACAATGAGAAAATCTGCTGTGGATTCAAGCACAATGCAAAATGACATTATTTTGCAACAAGATTCAGTAAAGCAGCATTCAGTGCTGCATTTGGATGTTGTGATTGAGGAATGCAACCCTCTTCATGCAGAAGAAGTCCATGTTCATACTTCACTTTCACAAGATAAAGAAAAAAAGAAGCCAGCACAAAGAAAACGTGGAAAAACTGAAAAGTCAATTAGTCTGGAGGTTCTTCAAAAATATTTTGCTGGTAGCCTTAAAGATGCTGCTAAGAGTCTTGGTGGTATGTTTATACACTTAGAACTTATAACTTTGCAGCTATGATTAGCTATTTTGCAAAAGACATTTTCCTATGTGTGCTAGTGTCATTTCAAGCTGGGAAAATCGTAGAAACTTTATAATGTTTTGAACTATCATGTTAAAAAGATCTCGTAACATTCTTATGGTGCTCTCTGCAGTTTGCCCTACCACAATGAAACGTATCTGCAGGCAGCATGGGATTTCTCGCTGGCCATCTCGCAAGATCAACAAAGTTAACCGTTCCCTTTCCAAGCTAAAGAGGGTAATTGAATCTGTCCAAGGTACTAAAGGAGCATTCAGTTTAACTCCCATAACTACAACTCCACTTCCTGCCGCTGTTGGTTCAATTTCTTGGCCTTCCAATATGAAGGGGTGTAATCAACTGAATTCACCAAACCCCAAGGTACCTATACCTCATTGTGACAAGAGTGAATCGTCACCCTCCAAAGCATCTGGAAATGGACAGGTTGGCGATGAAGATCACCTGATAGGCAGTAGAATGTTGAATCAAGAGAAACGAGTTATGAATAATCAGTTTTCCCCTGAGTTGGTTCAAAGCTCATATAGATCCAAAACAGGTAGTGGCTTAAGAGAAGAGAGTGCTGGGACTCCTACTTCTCATGGTTCCTGTCAAAGTATCCCAACAAATGAGAATGCACCGGCACAGGAGATATCTGTTTCTCCAATCAGAGAAAAATGTAACGAGGCTGTGGGTTCTCCTGACATGTCATTTCCCCTAACGGGAGAACTGAATCTGTCAGTTGCATACTCAATTCCTGGTGTGCTGCTTGAAACTGACGTTCAAGAACCCTTTGGAGGAATGCTAATTGAGGATGCTGGAAGTTCGAAGGATCTGAGAAACCTTTGTCCATCCATGGCAGATGCTCCTGCGGATGATCGTGTTCCAGAATCTAGTTGGACAAATCCTCCATGGTTGGACACGGCGCCTAGAGAACCTGTGCGTGCTGCTGTTATACCCTCAACGCCTCATGTGATCGCAAGGCAAGAAATGAAGAGTGTAACCATTAAGGCAACTTACAGAGAAGATATCATAAGATTCCGCATCTCTCTGAATGCGGGGATTGTGGAGTTGAAAGATGAAGTGGCCAAGAGGCTGAAGTTGGAGGTGGGTACCTTCGACATCAAGTATCTAGATGATGATCATGAGTGGGTTTTGATTGCATGTGATGCAGACCTGCAAGAATGTGTGGATATTTCGAGGTTATCAGGTAGCAATATAATCAGATTGTCAGTTCAGGACGTGAATGTCGTTCTTGGGAGCTCTTGTGAGAGTACCGGAGAGCTATGACTAGACTAGCTTTGTATATGTGGAAATCTTAGGGCATTATGTAGTTATAGCCTCCTAGGATATTGGAAATGAAAATGTAGATTTTGGTTCTAAGAATTTTTTAGTAGTAACAAATTACTCATTCCATTATCGAAAATGTGTTTATTAATCGATAAGGGTGATTAATGTTCAATATGTGAAAGTGCATACCTTTCCTAAACGTAGCATTCAATACATCTACAAGTATGTGAAAATGAATGTTAAAGTCTGCCTCAACGTATCACAAAACATGCAAGCTTGGAGATTGCAACTAACAATGTCCCTTCCACGACCGTTTTCGATTTATATGAAAGACTGAAGAATATAGGAACGTATCACAAAACATGCAAGCTTGGAGATTGCAACTAACAATGTCCCTTCCACGACCGTTTTCGATTTAGATGAAAGACTGAAGAATATAGGTCTGTGGAAAGAACACCTCTTTCTATTTTTTTTTTAATGAAAAAGAATCAAGGTCTGCCTGAAAAGAATGGAGTAAGGTGTCACAAATCTGCAACCTTGGAGATTTCAACCAATATTTTTTATTTAAGCAACCTTTTGCACACGGGATGACGACCAAAATATATTCTTCCTGGGAGGAACTGTTTACTCGAGGAAATCTATTCGTATGTGTGTGTGAGAGTCTTAGGTTGCCCAACTTTGATGAGGAGAAGTTGGCTAACACGTATGCATATTACGCCTCTTAACCTGTTAAAAAAAATTTACGTGACCAGCATTCCGTAGGCATTGGTAGTCATTAAAACTATAAATAAATAATAAATAAATAAATAGATAAATATTTTTTAATTTGACAATGATATCCACTAAAGACTACTAATTATTAGTCATGTAATTAGTCTTTGATGCTTAGTAGATTATATTTCTAATCCCATGTCTAGTGCATTTTGTTTGTTTGTTTGAGAGCTTTTTTAGTATATAGTTTGCTCATATTATGTTTTTTAAATCTTAATTGCTTTGATGTGTCTAAAGGAGCAAAAATTGGACGGAATCGAGGCAAAAAAATGAAGGATTAAAGTTGTCCTTGGGGGACATGAGTTTGTCCATCAAAGGTACTATGTCTTAAGTTTCAGCTTCAATTGGAATCACTTAATTTGAAGGTCTCTAGGCCAAGTTATAACTAAAATATTAGGATTGGGTTAAGTTAACCTAAGACAGATCCCACTACACTTTCCTCTCTTGTCATATTCAACTAATTCTATACAGAAAACATCAAAGTAATATCAAGATAACATTGATCTTAAATACATCCATCTCACTCAAGAAAACCCATAAAAATTAGAAATTTAAGTTAGGAAACTTACCACTTTTATCTCCTATTCTCTTAAGAAAATGGTGAACACCAATCCTAGGTCAAAAACTCCAAATCCGCAAAGAATTGCACCTCTTATTGGATCCCGTTACCGGAACCCAACTCTCAACTGATTCCTTATAATCTCCTCTTGCACATGATGCCTTAAACTACTTATACAGACTCTCTCAACCGTACACATGATTCCTTAGACCGAGGAAAACAAAATCGAAGGTCAAAAACGAAGGAACGGGTTGCTTACAGCGGACTGCTACAGAAATGGAATCGGAGCAAACAGAATAATCGGATAACAAATCGAAGACAAACGAACACTTTGGAAACCCTAAACATTCCAAAAACCGATAAATTTTTTTTCGTCTTCTCATAAACTTTCTAACCATAGTGCCCCAATACGATCATAATACTGGGCTCTGATACCACAAATGTTGGCTCCCATTTCCGGAACCCAACTACTTAACCCGAGAACCTCAAACGTAAACATGATTCCTTACAAACTTTTCTTGCTCTGATAGCAACTATGTTAGGACCCGATCTCAGGAACCGGATCCCAACCAGAAAACGGAAAAACGGAAAGCGAAAAACAGAATTCGGAATCAGAAATCGGAAGAACAGAATTCTTTTCAAATTCGAA
>JAOTAX010000198.1:27087713-27107883 GCA_025629825.1 Erythroxylum guanchezii | reverse complement strand
TGATATATTTAATCATTTACACTTAGTGATTATTGACATGAAAATGCTTAAGATACTTATTTTAATTCATATATGATTTTAGGTATAATTCGGGAGCAAAGAAATTAAAGTAAGTTAGAAGCATTACATTTGGGTCATTTTTGGAAGAATTATTTTTGCTTGTCTTTATAGAGTAAGAAGAAGAAAAAAACAAGAAAGACAAGAAAAATTAAAATACGAGAATTAAAAGTGCTTGCTAAAAAAAGAATTAAGTGTCTGTGAAAATGCAATGTTGCTGGTTCAAGCAGTATACGCTGCATTTAACACGCAGAGGAGAGGCAAATTAAATGGGACATCAACAAGCAACAGAGGACGCTAGAGAAGCTTGCGGCAGCAGGGCGTGACCCAGCAGCTACGTAGAAGGGAGGTGCAGGCGTGGAGCTGGAAGGCTGCGTTGCGGCTTGGCTTGGCTGGCTATGAGCGTTAGAGAAGAGGTGCAAAAGGTTAAGGCGTGAAGTCGTGCACAGTGGGGTGGACAGATTTAAGGTTTATTTGTCAAATCGATGAACAACGGAGTGAAGCTTTGGGCAGTGAAGAAGTAACTAGAGATTTTTTTGCTAAGGATTAAAATGGGCCTAAAGCATTTTTCTAGGAAAAGCCCCATGAAGAGCTAGACATCCCGATGCCGGTTCGGAGGCGACATCGACACCAATGACCTAGGTTAAGTATTTTTTTATTATTTTGTTGTTTTTTTTACTCTCATTAGGAATTGATTGTGTTATCCGATGTTAATTGATTTGGGTTGTGTGTATGGATAATCGGATTTTCGTTATTATTCGGTTATTTGTATATGAACCCATTGGGTAATATGATTTGATGATTTTAATGCGTTCATTGAATCATTAATTTCAAACCCATTGTTAGAATTTTGATATAATCCGTAATTGTTATATTGAAATTCATGTGTAGCAATTAATGATTCGTAATCATTAGGGATATCATGACCTAGGTTAAATGACACATCGTATGTTGTTATTACCTTGATTAATTGGTTTTCCTAATTCCTAATGCTAGTGTCGAATTAAATCTAGAGATCGTATCCTAGGTTGTTCGATAGTTAGGTTTAATTAACGATCTTATCTGGATTAAACAAAACCTAAGGGAAAACTCAGGTTAATTATTAACCAACGATTAATAGTTGCTAGGAGAGGTTAAAGAACAATAAATTAATAAAATATGCTTAGTCAGGGTGTAGGCTGAAATTGAACCAAAGAACCGGGTTCCTACCGAATTCCCCACCTTTATCATTTGTTGCATGTTTTCTTTAATTTGTTTTCATTAGTTAGTTTTATTTTATTTCCTTCTTTGAAAAAATCCAAAACCCCCATTAAATGTAAACACCAGTTAATTTCTTTTCATAAACTTTACACACACTCTCTGTGGGATCGACCTAGACTCACCGTTGCTATAGTAGTAGTCTAGTTATTTTATTTTGACTAGCGTAACGATGCGCGGTCATCATATATCATAGATTGCTTCCTATATCATTTCCACACATATAATTCTTATGTGCTCAATTCTCACACTTGTCATGATGATCCCATTATTAAATATGTGCTCACAAAATAACAACTTAACTTAACTGTGACAACTTTTACAAATCTCACCATTTTTTTCTCTTCTTCCAATTACTAGTATATTGTCATACTTACGTATGTCCACTATCAATTCAGAATTCTAGATGCATAATCATCCAAAAATTTCAATCGCAATTCCACTAACATTTTCTTATAGTGAATCATAACTCTTATCACATTTATCTGACAATCGTTTCAAGTCCAAGTTTGACCCCTTGAAGTCATAAAAAATTTTATTTTCTTTCAACTTAGCTTGTACACTTTAAATCTCGTCATTCATCTTTATATCATTACTTTCCTTAATCAGTCCATGACAATGTATTCATATCTATATCACATTCGAGGATATATTACCACAGTTCAATATTGATATCGTATTACATAATACATCCTCTAATACAATTGCATTGAATCATTATTTGTCATATCTAACCATATACTATTTCCCATTTCTAAATATCCATAAACTTTCATTTTCTCACATTAAGACAGATCATCATTCTTCCCACTACTTCTGTCAATTCAAACACTTAACAAATGCTGATGTATATGACTCATATAAATACAACTCAGACTAGGGATCAATTACTACTACCTGCTATGACATGACTGAAATGCATATAACTTGACATATATGTCGAAAAATGCCCATGTAAGATACTAAATCTGGGCCCTGATACCAAAATGTAGCACCCCACTCTTATAGGACACGTACCCGATATCCTAAGTGATATCTGAGTACGAATCCCATAAGAGTGGCATACTAAAACAGTAAACGGTCGAATCCCATTGCAAATTTTCTTAAACAATAAATGCATATGCGAAAAAATGATAATCAATTTCGGCCCAATTTATTTATAACAATTTCAATCACAAAAGATACAAACATTATTGAACACATCAAAGTTTCAGTAATCACTTGGGCCTATTACAGAACAAAATACTTACTTTCATAATATTTTTACATTTCAAAAACCATTTTCATACACATTGTACAACACTTAAGATTACACTTTTCAGTACAACATAACGAAATACATATGCAGGTGCAAACTGATCCTGACCCCTAACTCATGCTCATTTGCAATGGCTAAACTCGAATTGGTCTAATTGGATAACTCCTCTGAACCTGAAAAGCCACGTTGTAATTTTTTATGAGTTTTACGAACTCAATGAGTGAACCATCATTGACAATTTCACCTGATTCATATACACAAATCACATATTTTGTAATTATTCATGCAGAACATGTATATTCCAAATACTCACACTTTCGTGGCACATCATTTAATTATTACGAATCAGAACATATATACACAGATACAGATGCATATGAGACTCCACATTTGTTATTATTGTTGTGACTGAGTGCTTATCACATATCACGTATACAAATATTGATCCATTGGCTCAGTCAGAAACATATATTACGGAGCATGGCTTTACGTGCAGAATCATATATCACAGAGCAAAGCTTTACGTGCAAGCGCTTGATACTGGCTACTCCGGTCACAACGTCTTTATTTAAGCATGCATTTTATGAAATGCATCAATTCAGAATTACCATATGTCACAATCATTTATAAAGCACAGTTAGAATTTTATAATCATCGAACCTAAGTCTGGCATTCAACTTTCGTTCAGAATTCACATATCATAATACAATCAGAATTTCATAATCTTCAGACCTAAGTCCGGCATTCAACTTTTGTTGAGAATTCACATAGCATAATACAATCAGAATTTCATAATCTTCGGACCTAAGTCTGGCATTCAACTTTCGTTGAGAATCCACATTTCATACAAAATTATGAAACAAATCAAAGCACTTCCAATAGAGTCCCAAATATTTACTCCTTGTACTTTAAATCCGGAATTCAGAAACAAATCGCAACAATTCAATAATTGGAAGCTTAATAAACCAAATCAAATCAATCATAGGAAATTAATCTAGGTTGACTCACAGTATGCTCTAAGAAGCTATTGTCTGGATGGTCGGGCAATGTCTGACTGGTGTCTAATGTGCTCCTCTATAACATATACAACACATTTCAAATATCACATTTTTGCACAAATGTAAACATATTCCTTTATGCACATCTACTTATATAAAATATGAACAATGCATGTTCAATGACAATTCCAGGTATCTTATTGTGATTTTCATCATCAAATCGATCAGATATCAAAGCTCTCATTAATATCATTTGTACTTATAATTTGGAGCAAAATAAAACAATGTGAAATCAATTTCATAACCCAATTGACCACTTCAGATTTTTCTAATAACATACTTACGGGTCAACTTTACATAATTAATATGATAAGGTAAATGACACAATAAGGCAACACTTTCTTCTTGAATGTTGTTCTCCAATATCTTAAGTTGCCAATGATACCAAGTTCATCCAATTTGGTTTAGGATACTGAAAGATATACTTAATTTACTTGTACTGTTCTAAAGCTTCTCCACAATTCTTATCTCAACTTCCAATCAGATTCTGAAATTCTTAGAGGCCGAATTAGAATTTAATCTCTTCATACCACTTGTAGACTTATGTCTCTAGTGTAATCATAATTAATAATTATCTCATTCTGAGGTCCACAGATCAAGATATAGTCCAATTACTGAAGTATGTTCAGTAAAAATCATCCCAATTATCATATTTCAGTACAGTCACATTTCCATCTTAATTTCATCAAACGGTGCATTTTAGAAAACTTTGATTTTTTTTCGAGATGTATATAAATGTCTTATAAAGCTATTGTTTCAAGAACCAAGTCATTTAGACATCGGATGAAGAAGTATGGCTAAAAGAAGCAAAGGTGTTTAGGGTGAGTTACTTCGGGCAAAGTCACCGTCGTGCTTATGCACAAGGGTGACTTTTAGGGTGATTTTTAACTCACCCATGCAAAGTCACCATTGTGCTTAAGCACGAGGGTGACTTTCACATTCCATGCAAAGTCACCGTCGTGCTTATGCACAAGGTGACTTCCCTTCTGGGAAATTTTTTTGCAAAATTCTTCTCCTTCTCTTTGCTTATCTCTCAGTTCCTACACCATTTCCAACTTATCTTCTTTACATTTTCACACCCATTGCAACTTATCTAACTCTAAAACAACTCAAAACTCAAGAATCAAAATGAATCTTCAAAATCGAAACTTCACATGAGCTTTCTCTCACTACTGTGTTCATCTTTCTCTCTCTACTGTGGTTTTCCAGATTTCCATTTTTTTTCATTTCATCTCAACAACTTATCATTTCTAAATCGCAACTTCACTAAATCTTCATTTAAATTCATTAAACTCATTTCAAACCATGTAAAACCATCTCTAAAAATACTTTACAATTACATGCATGAACAGTGAAATCACCACAGTCAGATTTCTGTAAACCAAAACATCAACTTTCCAACACTTTTGCATATCTTTTTCAATATAAGAACAGAGTCTATTTTGTACTTTTTTGAACAATCCTAATTCACAAATCTTTCATTTATTAATCACTAAAACCGTACTTCTCAAACATTGATGAATAATTTCATATGCAAAATCATTAACAGTAAAACATCATCAAATTTACTTACTTGATCCAGCAATTAATTCTAATAACAAGAGGGAATCAAGTGTACATAAAGCATAACAATTTACTATTCGGTGTTGAGTGTTTCTTCACAGTGAAGAACAATAGTTACAGTGAAATGTTCCTACCTCAAAACTTAAAAGTACGTGTATGCTTTACATGTCTTTCACGTGTCACTGCTCACGTGTGCCATTTATCACTAACTTATTCAGTCTACGTGTCACCATACAATGTAGCCATTTGTCACATATACATGTTGCCATATGTCACTATATAATTGGCCTATAAATCAATATTTTCTCAAATTCACCAAAAATTTCAAATACTTTAAATAATACCAAAATTGTCAAATCACAATTTAAAGGCGTTAATAACTCAATTATACCCGGAAAATGTCATGAATGCATAAACAATCATATTAATGTGAAAAAATGTTCACGTCATATTTAACTTAAGCAAGATATGCATTTTCTAGTTTCTCAGTAATTTCTCATATTCATTAATCAAGTCTTATCTTAGGTAACGGGATGTTACATTGACTACCTATGTTCAAATGTAACCATGTCTAATAAGGTATTAATAACACTCCAACATAAGCATCACTTACATCAAGGCATAAGGTTGATTGTCACATTTCACATCAAGGTTTAAGCAAAGCATTTATTCTTGACTCAAGCACCATCATAGTTATTAAGATACAAGTTCATCAATCACCATAATCATCAACCATTTAAATCATTTCTTGCGCAAGCAACACCATATCAAGCATGAAGCACACTTTTAGCTCAATTTTGTTACACAAGGCCTTCATTAAGTCTTTATTCATTTCAATTAACTTTTTAACCTAAAGATCCCCATTACAATGTCTGTCACCTTATTTAGGTCTTTTGCCAAAGCCACCTCAGTTAGGTCTTTATTTTAAGGAAACTTTGCCTAATTCACCTTACTTATAACTTTTGCCTAAGCAACCTCACTTAGGTCTTTGTTTAAGAAAATTTGCCTACGTCATCTCATGTAAGTCTTTTATATTTTTTATCTAATCAATTCATTTATTAGCATATTTTCATGAAGGACAATCAATTTCTCACTTCACTAAACATTTTTCAAGGAAATAAACAAATTTCCGCCCTAAAAATAAATTTAAGGCATATGTTATAAAATTTCAACACAACCTTTTTATGAGACTTTCACAATGACTCACCACAATCATAAAATTTACTTCTAAAGTAAACAATTCTCAATAAGTATAAATTGAAAACTATTTAGATCTAAACAACAAAATTTTACACACTTATTGTTCTCTCTCTCTCTCTCTCTCTCTCTCTCTCACTCACTCACACACACACACACACACACACACACACACACATATGATTTTCATATTTAACACCGTCCTAAATTCAATTCCTATAATCCCAAAAATTAAATCCCAATAATGGAACACATCTAATGCCATAACAGCCTGAACAACCTATGGTATATCAACTATATCTCCCAATCCATTACAAATTTACCCAAACTATTTTAAAAATAGTTCAAAAAAAAGTATAAAAGTACAACTTTTATATTTTAACCAATTATAAATAATTCTTTAGGCCCTGAAATCATGGGTACAATCTTATACTCAACTTCAGTCCTACATGATAGATCAATATCGAAAATTTGACTATATCTCCTAAACTGTAAAATCTAGGCATTTGGCCTTATATATATATATATATATATTCAAATTCTCAACTCTAGACCCCAAAATAATTAGAGAAAAATATTTCAGCCATTTACATTTAAAACAAGTCAATTACTCTTATTAACCTATATCTCACAAATCACACCATATTTCTTTAAACCCTTTTATATTTATTTAGAACACATGTAAACAACTATGAAAAATTAGTATTCCCAACAAAATTTTACTCTCAATCATCAATTAAAAATTTGTTGCAAGAGGAGTTTAGAAAAGGATAAAATCCTGGTCATCTATTGTTGTAAATCAAGTCTTCTTTTTCCTCTAAACCTTTTCTTTTTTCTTCCTCCACTTTCTCTCCCTCTTCTCATTTTGGAGTTTCGTTCCCTTCTCTCCAAATCCCCTTATTTTTGTATTTTTTAAAATTAAAGAAATTCATTAAAGAAAATGAAAATTTAGAAGTGCAAAAGATACCTTAAGGAATGCCCTTACTATATTGCTCAAAATCCACTACAACCCTTTACAAAACATTGGAGTATGAGATGAAAATTTGTAGATTAGATTCTCTAGGAAGAAGCTAGGATAGGATTGCCAATTTTAGTTATGTCCCTTATTGAAATCAACTCCCTAATGCTATAAACCACCTTAGAAATTACCACATCAAAAGCAGTGGCTTTACTCTTAAACCTTCTAAAGTTTCTTTCCTTCCAGATTGCTTGCACATAGGTCCCTATAGCCATTATATATACTTGAAAAGTAGCCCTTCTTTTTTGTAGTTCTTAGACCATAAATGACATTTTTTTAAAAAAAATTCATCCATGCACCATGGCGTGGAATTTTGACCATGCCCTTAAAAGCATATCTCCATTTATTTCTTCCTCTTGTCCTTAATTGTCCTTTCACTTTTTATTTTTTAAATATTTTTCACATATTCTATCACTTATAGGCAAAATAATTTTTCTATAACAAATACAATTTATTTCACTGCCAATGTATTTTTTCTTCAATTTACTCACCAACGTCAGTTATCCTCAATATTTTCCCAAAAATTCAAAGTCACCAAATTCATCCCCAAATTCTAAGTCACCAATTATTTACAAATTATATCCTCATTAAATTAATTCTAGAAAAATTGAAAATTCCTCCTTTAATTACCAAAATGTAAAATACATAAAAATTCAAGTTCAAGAATGAAGATAATAAAAAAACTATTTGGAAAAATATAAATTAACGGGACCAAATAATAATTAAGAAAACTAACAAAACCATGAAAAGGGTCTTATGAAAAGACAAAAATGCCGCTACTTGCTTCAATTCCACTCTCTATGATGTCGCGGTCTCTAATATCATTATATTATATGCAAAAAGTTCACTATTTTAATGAATTTTCCTTTTAGTTTTTTGTGATTGTCTCAATATTAGTGTTTATTTTGATGGAGAGGGAGACAAGATTGAAACTTAAAAATATGGGATGTCTGGAAACCTAGGATTTTTGGATCTAAAGAGTGAATAGGAAGTCAAATGTTTTTATTAATTTTTAGAAGAGCTAAGAGACTGGTGTGTTTGCTATTCTTCTTGTTACAGTTGTTGTTGTTGAAGAATGAATTGAGTGGATAGATTCTTTTTTATTTGAAAAAGTATTTTTTATAGTATACTTCACCTTATTTCGTAATAGTGAAACCCACTTTTTGATTAAAAGTAATAAATAATGTCGTGTTAACATTGACATAGTATTTGATGAATGGATGTTTAACCTTGTCAAAATTTTCGTCCACTTACAATCTATCTGAATGTTTTCAAAATTTAAGGTGATGTAAAAATATGCTTTTAGCCAATTAAAATATGGTAAAAATATTAACGTCCAATTTGACTATTTTGCCAATATCCTGCTTAAATATTAAAGTTCTCTACTTTTATTTTATCCGTGAACATATTATTGATGACTTCTTTATTAAAGAGAAATGTTTTGTGAGGACTTCTAATTACAATAGTCTTAAATTTTTATTTATATTATTCATTAAAAAAATTTCTATTGAGATATAGTAAAATTTTGTTCAATGTGCGCAGTCTTTTATTTTCCAGCACACAAAGTTGTTCTTGTGACAGCCACAAGCTATGACAAAAGCTAGAGACTTATATTGGAGAATGTGAAGAAAAAAAAAAACGAAACCAAAAATCCTTTTTGTTGTGTGTGTGTAGATAAGGATGATGCTGCTTCTAATGGGCTATAAAATTAGATCCTTCTTTTCTTGCAATACATTTTTTTAACTTAGAAAAGAAAAGCTTAAAGGCTTTGGCAGGTTTTGTAAGTTGTAAAATTAGGTACTTCTTTTCTCACAATCTAAAAAAAGAAAAGCTTAAAGGCTTTGGCAGGTTTTATATATAAGTTCCTAACTTGCATTGGATATTATGAAGATGGCCTGGCTAGGCTAGCCGGTTGCATATCATTTCTTATTGACTTCGGAATTATAAGCATCAAATATTTTGAGCTGCTCCACTGTTGCGGGACTCTCCTGCTTTCGCAACTATTTCTGATAGACCCAACTCTCCTTCGGTGTGGCGTGCCGCTATCTGCTTCTTTATGGGCTTGTAGTACACTGCGTACAGTGTCAACTGGGCAATGGCAAATAACGAGCCTATACCATTTGGTATCTAAGAAGAGAAAAAACCAAGAAAATTTGGTCCATTGTCAGATCGATGAACTGAAATCCTTGAAAAGCAATAAATTCACTAGCATTGCTGCTTCGATCCTGCAACATATGACTACTGTACATTCATTTGTTTTAGGTTGTGACATACTTCTCCAGATTTATCCTGCTGCCTACTAAGCTTTTCTTTTCATGAGAAGATATTTATGTAACTGTTAGAAACCTAGAATACGAAAAGATATTATATTGTCAGACTTTTATTATTGAAATATAAAGGACAGACAATTCATACTATGAGGGAAAGTAAATATACTAACCCATAGACATTTCCTCTCTTGGGATTATCGATAACTTGACCACCGACAATACAGCACAGATAAGGAAGTATGTAGTTACAAATGACTAGAATTTCAAACAATGTCGAGAGATTATAATTTATTAAAAGTTTCTAATTAAAAGATATGGTCAAATTTAGTTGGGCATATACAACTATATTTATGAGTTAAGGTTATATACAACTATATTTATGAGATAAGGTTATTTCTAAATCTCCTATTTGTTCAATCTTATGGCTCATTGATCAAAGGGAGATGAAAACCTTTTCTTGCTACAATACGAAATCTTACAAATCTCTTAGGCTCCCGATTTTTGAGATTTATAAAGAGGCTGTTTTCGTTATTTAAATTTGTGATCTTATAGTTACCAAGAAACCAATTATTTCAAGAACAAGTTAACAAATGGGATGCAAATGTAAAAGTTAAAATTTATAATTTTCTTTATCTATAAATAGTAGCACAAAATCCTTAGGAGAGTTGGAAACAAAAGTGTGCCTAATTACAGCCAGATCCTTTAATATTTAAGGGATTTGGTTCTAGTATGTTAATTTGTTGTGTGAATTTCCAGCCCCAGAGTCAACCAACTTTTATTTACTGGTATATGATGTCTAGACATAAAATGAGAGAGCGAAGAAGAAAATTACAAGGATGAAGTAATCAAAGCGGATGAGAGAATAAGCAGTCCAAGCAAGCCCATTTCCTAGAGACGCTAGTGAGAGGAAAAATGGCATATACTCCACACTTTTTGTTGTAATCACCAACTTCTGTATCATAAAAAGTTATAAAACGTCTTCATTAGCAATAAAATCCGAAAATATTGAAACACTGCCGTATGCAAGCTTGACACTATATATGAAAATGCATACCTATTTCCATGTAAGAAACTCACCATACATAACCCCATGCATTTAAAAACAAAATACATTCTGCTCTTCTTTTCATGTTTGACACTCAACTTTTTGCATTAGAAGGGAATTAATGGAGAAGATGAAGAACTGACCATGATTGATAATGGAGAAGCATACATCATGATGTTAAAGATTATGCCCATAACCCCCACAATAGAAGTCCTGGTTTTGGTGTTGTGAGACACAGTGAGGACCATAGAGGAGAGTAAAGCCATGAATATGAGCTCAACTATTATTACCAACACCACTTTAAGCCTCTGTCTGTTATTCGCATAAATCAAAAAGATGGTTAGGTAGACAAGCTCAATAGCAGTCCCTGACCCATTTGTGCTGACGACCAGGGTGCTGTTAGGGTGAACCATTGGGAGGCCGTAAAATACCCACACCAAGCAATTCACCAGAGCTGCGAGGTATGGGACAGGTGAGTACTGCTCCACTGACTTCTTTGTACATATTCTTCGAAAAGTTGGCCTGAGAAAGTTATTAAATTATCAGCATATTGAGGTATATATGGAGGAAGATATAAAGTACACTACTATAGTAGAAAGAAAATCTAACTGTGAGTTCAAGAACCCTGCGAGCCGTAACATGCGCACTAGTTACACTATCCTAAGAAAAGTCAATAATGCCCTTAGATCCATGGAAGAAGCGACAATAATGGAAATAGGCAATACTGTCTTTCCTTACACTATGATAACTGACACTTACGCCGGTGACAAAAACAGCAGGACCGATATAACGTTCCCTGCAGCAAAGGCAAGTAAGGAGACGTCAGAAAGACAAAGTCAAAAAAGGTAGGAAATTAATCAAATGAATCTCACTTGTTCTCTCCACAAATGAACTCAACAACAGTTACAATTTACACTTTCCCTTGAAAAGTAAAGAAAACCTCAGTAGCTGCTTTCTTACTCCTCCTTTGAACCCAAAAAGAAGAACGAAGCATGAAAAGAGAACAACGTACCAATGATACCAACCACATTCCTGGCAGTGTCCTTACCAACCATGATTTGTGCTAACAAGTTAACACAGAGAAAGGGAAAGGGAAAGCGAAAGCTAGAGAGAACTGTTGCTAGTTGTGTTTGTGTTGAGACTCTTTTATGGATGAAGATGGATAAGATGTCTCATTTATAAACGATGAACCAAAAAAGAGGTAGTTCCGTGGTCTAATAATTAACTGAAAGTAAATCCAGAACAGTTTTGTCACGTGCATGACATTAATAACACTTGGGAGTGAATCAGTCTAGTGAGTACTGAATGCTAAAGTGACGAAGACAGAAAGAAATGAGAGAGTGGGCACTTTTAACAAGATTCTCGAAACCCTAACTATAACTTTCAAACTTGAGGCAGTGTGGGTAAAGGAGATATGGTTTCTTTCTCTTTTAACAGAAAAAGCGAATTATGAATTCAATTCTAGGTTATCCAAATCTAGGTATGTGAGGTTTAATAGTCTGTCAGGTGAGTTGCATTGCTGACCTTAGTACTTTCATAACAAACTCTACCAGAAAAAAACCCTGATTGAACTTGGATGCATTGAAATACAGATTGGCCAATGTTTTGTGAAGGGTAAATGGGGGTTTCAGACAACATGTTGACCTGAAAAGCATCATTAATTTTCTCTTCTTCGTTTTTGGATCTTGATGTCTAGGAAGGCATATATTTATTAGTTTTCATTGAATGCATGTAACGCCAGCCACCGTTTTGCGGCAATCCAATTTTGTTTAAAACATGGTGCGTGATTTCAGCACTCAATTCCACATCTACGAGACAGGTACTGAAATCTTATTTGCGAGACATCATTTCTCTTTTTATGAAGGACCATATTGTTCTGTGAAGACTTTTAATTAAAGATTACGAGTTATATGGTTAGGAGTTATTGTGCTTAGTATACGTAATATAAGTACAATTACTATCATTATAAATTTCAAAAATTGTAAATTACGAGACCAGAATTACAATTATAATCTTCAATTTAATTAAAAACTTATCCTTGCGTACAAATTTGTTTTCATCCTAAAATCCCTCTTGATATAAACTTAGTTTGAATTGTTTTAGTACTTTGTTAATTAGAAAGAAATACTGGTGTTTTGAAACTTCATAAATTGATTTGATTTTGATGAAATGTTCTTATTCCAAGTAAATTTTCTCTATTGATTACTATATTCAGTAAAACCAATCACACATAAAATGTAACTATCAATTGAAGGTAATAATTTAACTTGTTTGTAAAATGTTGTATCACAAGGATATTTGTTATGGTCCTTGAGTGCAGGTGCGTCATCGGTGGGATGTGAACAAAACATGCATTTGGTGTTTCACGTCAGTTGCAGCGTATAATTCTTGATCAGGTTTATATGAAATTGAGCGTATGGATTGGAGGAGCCTAATTCAATCATGTTAAAAATGGGGAGACTCGGGCCAACTTTTAGCTTGAATCCTGACAAAATTCCGTTGGAGTTCATTCAAACCCCTTACTCAGTGATTGAACTCGATAATCATATTCAAGTATTGTCAAAATTCGTTTGTGTTCTTCACAAACTTAACTTGTATAGGCCAGAATTGTGCTTAAAAGCCCTTTCGAAACCAGTTTTAGACTAACTTTCTGGTCCCGCATATCAGACTCAAAACTCGGTAAAGAAAGCATAAGGAAGACAAAATCCTTTTAATAGGCCAATCGAGTTACACCTTCAACTGGACACACAAGCCGACTAGTATCAGCATATCTTCTCTGAATAAGGGTATATGTTCTTAAAATTAAGAAAAGAGATGAATTCAACGTAAAGGTGCCTTGTGCATTAAACGAAGTCTATCCTAATTTTGGCAGTGTGCTAATCCGTCAACAGAATTCCCATCAGAATAAAACTAAGTGTTCATCATTTTTTGAAAATGAAATGGCTCTTAATATTAATAGACGTAGAGAAATAGCTACCTATACTGTCACAATACACTAATGTCGTCTGTCACTGCAACAGAATGAATTTTAGTCGCTAAAAGTAACTAATTCGTCGCTGAAACTATGTAGTGACGATAATAAATTGTTGCAAAATTTCGGTAGCAAAATATTATAGGCGACATGTTTACCAAATCGTCGCAAATTCTATTTCACAACGAGCAAAAAATGTAGCAAAAAGAGCACAAAATCGTCACCAATAATATTTTGTTACGTTTTTTTCGTAGCTAAATGTTATTAGCTATATTATTGTAAATGTAGACTTTTATCGTCGTCAAAAATTATTTGTGATGATTGTATTTTCATAGCAAAATTTTTTAGTTGCATTTTATAAAATGGAGCCAAAACTTATTGGCGACATTTCCTAAAATGTAGCTGAAAAGTTTTGGTGACAATTTTAGAAACATAGCCAAATCATTTTAGGTATGTTTTTAATTTTTTAATAAACATTATTGCTAAAATTTTATCATATTAATTATAATTATTGGTCACATTTTTAATCCATGTTATTATTTATAATATTTAGATTTTTTGTTTTATAGTTTATTGTACGAAAATATAATTAAAAATAGTTAAAAATCATAGTTATTTTATATAAACAATTAAATATCATTAAATGTTAATTACAAACATTAACAAAAATACTTATGTACAAATTAAGACTTGTTTTCATCGACATTACTACTTACATAATTTGAGCCACCATCTTTCCAAGCTTGGCCAACTTTTGTTCTTTACATTCTAACATTTGCTCATTACTTTCTAATTTAGTCTTAAGCGACTGGTTCTTCTCTCGAAGACGGTCAACATATGCTGGTCTTGATGAGGATGAAACAGTTGGCTTAGGGCCAAACTCAAGACCTTTGATGTAGCCAGATCTTATACTAAGCATGTTGTTGCAAATGTCATTTACGTTTGACTCATTTCTATCAAACAGTGATCTTTGCATCAACTTCTGCATCTTATTCGAAAATTTAAAAAACAAAATCAAATGGTTAAATTTAAATAAAATTTTATAATTACATAATTATTTTGCGCTTTTTCAGGCATCCAACCTTTACTTTCCTTGTAGTATGTCAATTTGTAAAGTGTGATCCTATCACACTCTTCTACATGGAGTTCATTCTGACTTTGTTTTATGAAAAAATGAAATACAATAAATAATATTGTATTTACTAATATAATTATAACTTTTAAACAAAGAACTCACAAATTCATTTCGTACGACAATAGATGATTTGGAGTCAGTGTTGTGAGGAGTTTTCATTTTTGCTCTGTTAACCTTGGCTTTTTCACACTTTTCCTAAATAAAGAAAAGAAAAAGTCATTAAGTTATGTAACAAGATTAGTGGAAGCAAATGTGAAGAGAAAGAAGACAAACCTTAACGTTGGTTGAGGCCCAATAATCACACATTTGGCTCCAATTTGTTAGAGTCACTCATTTGGGAACATGTCTCCTTGCCTCCTCATCTAAAAGAAAAGATTTGTCGCATTTATGTAGTCGATAATGATGATCCTTGGCCCTTTGTTTCAACAGTGAACTCACATAGTTTGAAACTTCAGGATTCTCGCTATCAATGATATTGAGCTTTATCTGTGAACAACAAGTAAAAGTTAAATTAATCTTTAAATAAGTAAAACAAAATTGCATATAATTAGATAAATTGAAAAAAATACTAAGTTGTCTTGCTTCAACTGCTTGGCATGTTGAAGGCAAGGCAATTCAATTCTTAAAATGACCCCTAATTGAATAGATAATTTTGTTGATTGAATCTTGCCAACAGGACGACCTTGTGAGGTATCAATATGCGCAGATAACTTGCTGTTCATTGAAACATTCACGTCTGCAACTTAGAACCTTTAGTGATACCTCTAACCTTGTTTTTTTTTTTCTAATGGCGGTATTAAAACTTGACAACAAAAGAATAATGATAAGAAAAAGCACATTAAACATGTAAATATATATTTGAACATAACTCCAATTATAAGTGGTAAAGATTAACAAACCTGAAGATCCCTCATCACTAGTTGAGGTAGATAAAGGTTGCTGTGTACTTGCTTCATTAGTGGATGAAGCCAGCGGTTGTTATTGGATAAGGTCGAATTGATCTGGTTTTTAAGGGGGAGGAGCAATTTTGAAAGTTGCCAACTTCTTTCCCTTGTTTCTACCAGGTGCCATTATACTGAATATACATAACTCAAATATCAATATTATACACAAACATAAGTCAAACATCAACAATACGCGCATAAGTCAAACATCAACAATCCGCATAAACATAAGTCAAACATTAACATTGTGCATTAACATAACTCAAACATGAACATTCCACATTAACGTAACTCAAATATTAACAATACGCATAAAAAACTGAAACATCAACAATCTACATAAACATAACTCAAACATCAACAACCCGTATTAACATAACTCAAATATCAACAATACGTATAAACAAAACTGAAACATTAACAATCCATATAAACATAACTCAAACATTAGCATTGCGTATTAACATAACTCAAACATCAACAATTTGCATAAACATAAGTCAAATATCAACAATGCGCATCATCACAAGAATAATTCCATTATTAATATTTCAAGTGAAGAACATGCTTAAAATTAAAAGTTTGCATAGAAAGACTAGCATATACTGAATGTTCCATCTCCATTCTTATTAGACAATGCTAGTAATTCAATTATTTGATAAAGAAGGGTATCAAATATCAATTAGGTATTCAAATGTTTCAGGCAAGTTGTACAGATAAATGTTAATATAAGACAATAAACTTCAAAGGAAATACATATTGATTTGAGTGTTTCAATCTTTTATGGCTCAAAATCTTCAAATTTATTTTAAATCAGTTCAACTTTGCATGATGCCTTATCTATTGATCGTTAAAGTTTATAAAAGTGTTGAATGCTAGGTAATTTAACCATTTGACATATTTTTGCTATTATTCTTAAAAAAACCAAATCTTTAGTATACACACATTTCAATTTATTGAAAATATATTTTATGAAATCATATATATAATGGACTAGCTCAAAATTGGTCGGCTAATTATTAAGATAAATCACAACTACACAACTATTTACATTAGAGGATTCTTTCTATAAGGGATGTTTATGTACATAGAAGCAATCATACTTTGGAGCTACAAAGGATGTTTATGCATCCCCTAAACATAGAACATACAAACTTAACATTCTCAACCTTATCATATGAACTGTTATGACTTGATAAATTACAAAATTAACATTGCTAGAATATTAGAACATTCAAATAAGAATTTTTTTATTGATTTTTCGTAATAAAATTGTTCACATTAATTTATTGCAGAATGTCAACGCAACTAGTAGTTTATGATGGTGGAAATGAGCTCCGCTAGGAGGAATGTGGAAAATTTCTCCCTAATTAAGAACAAAGATGTAGAACAAATGTCCTCATCAAACAATAATCACCCCTTTTCTTCCATGGTGGATCTTCTCCTTCATAGTTTTAGTATCATCTGACCTATACCTCTCTTTCTTTATTATTTGTATCTCATTTTTATTTTGAAGCTATTATATAAACGTATGATTTTATATACTATATGTTATGTTAAGCTTCTTCGAATCTTCAAGACAACATAGATGGAAATGGCGAAGGTGGTGATGTCTCGATGGTTGGTATAGGATTAGGGAAATCAGTTCTTTCATAATAGTGGTCCATTGCAAAAACTATATCTGTTCATTGTGATGATGATGGAGTTATTAGTCGAGTATGCATGTGTTTGAATTTGAGTTCTTAATACCATTTGATTTAGCTTTTACTATTCTATACTATTTGCTCATTAGCTGAAATGCATACTACATGTGGTTCATCTAATACAGTCATCTATACTACATCTGGGAAATTGTTCACTGTATCATCTGCGAATTTCTTTAAAACAAAAAAGTTGTTGGAAGAGGGTATCAATAAACCAGACCCTATGGGAAGATCCTTAACTGTTTTAATCGATGACTTAAAACGTGCAAGGAGGCTTCTATTGGATCTCCTATGTCTAATGTCACTTGGAATCTAAAAATAAAATTATTTCTTTTACTGTGCAATGGAATATTAGGCGTGAAACTTTATTTATTATTTTGTCTGTAATAATTGTTAAACTTCTAATTGACATCTTCTAGTACTTACCATATATATAACATTATATTATACTACTTAGCATATTTCAATTTTTATATGTATTATTATTTGATTGTTAAAAAATATTAACGAATAAGAATAGTAGTTAACAATGAAAAGTCATATAATTGTCAATTATAATTAACCTAATTAATTAGGTTGTTAACCTTAATTAGGACTATTAAGTAAACTTAGCATTAAAAATTATCTTGTAAACATTATTATTTTTAAGAATACTATCACATACAAAAATTCATCAAAATTATACTAAGAAATTATCATGTAATATAAATTATTTAAAATCAACTTTTGGCGACGAAAAAGAATAAGGTCTTGTGATCCTTTTCGTCACTACATGTTTTCATATTGGCGACAAATATTCAGAGTCGTTGCGAAAATTTGCTCCTTTTTTGACGGTTCTCAATAATCGTGGCAAAAGATATTCATTTTTTTAACTTATTACAACGATTTAGTTAATCATCGCTAAATGCTACCATATTGGCGATGAAACGTCATAGCTGTCACAAAAAGTGGCCCCTTTCACGACGATTCTTATTAATCATTGCAAAATATATTCATTTAACATAACTTCTTGCGACGATGTTTCTAATCGTCGCTAAACACTGCCGTTTTTGTGATGAAATTTCTAAGTCATCGCAAAAAGGGTGTTCTTTTACTACGATTCTAGTTAATCATCCCAAAATATATTAATTTAGTAACGATTTCATAAGAGGTCGCAAAATGTTAGACTTGTTTCAAGGAATTGGTATTTCGTCACCAATAGCTGACTTTTAGCGATGATTATTAATTCATTGTCAAAGAAAACGTAGCCAAAAGTCCCTTTTATTTTAGTGTGTAGATGAATTGTCACTATTAACTATGTATTCATTCTTGTGTCCACATCAAGTCTATATTTAAGTTTATTTGAAAATAAGTTAAATCATGAAATAAAATAAACCCACACACTTAAAAATCATTTTCCCTAAATCCTAGTTAGCTAAAATCTTAATGCATCAAACTCATCACATTTGTTGACTTATATAGGAGGAATTCATGCAATTCTTCAATTTATCTTATCATTCATTACGTAATAAAACCTAGTAAACCCAAATTTCCAAATCCTTGTTTTCCTTAAATCTAAGCTCCCTAAAATTTTTAAACACTAAATCCCATTTTATGATGGATTTTGAGAACTCTATGCAATTTTCTTCAATTTTTAGTGTCATCTCCTACCTTTACTTCTTTATAAAGGTGAGTTATTTGTCTAACATATACTCGTATGCCTTTACATACTTCTACTCATTTGTTTACCCACTTGAGGAGAAAAATAACATTTAAAAATAACAAATGTTATTTTTCTCCTCAAGTGGGTAAACAAATGAGTAGAAGTATGTATATATACATGTAAAAGGCAAAATAGCTTATAGTTTAAAATTGTAGTGGAAATCTATGTTTTATTTACCATTTGAGCTGCATAAGATTGACATTATTATTTCTTAACATGTTACATTTGCATAGATAAAGAGTGGTAATATTACATATGGAGTCAACAAATAGCAAAATTTTTAACATAAACATTGCTACTAATATACTCTATTTAGATGAGTTCAATTTAGTTGTTAGATCATCAATGAGCAAAAATAATATGGGGAGAAAGTTCTATAATTATGTCAAATATGCAATTAGAATAATATTTTTATATATAACAAAAAAGTTGATTACGTAATTTGTTCTTATGCTTTGTAAGATGGAAATTTTGAAGTTTCATGTGGTAATTTGTTGGCGTGAATAAATCAACATTAAGAAAAAAATAAAAATAGCTCACACATCTTTTGAATATATTTTTTGTTTACACACTTTTTTATGCTTAAATAGGGAAAATCCTAGTGATTTTTTTGTACGATTTAATTTGATTGAATATATATATATACATATATATCTTAGAAAATTGGAATTTCTCATATTATTTATACCATTGTTTCTCTATTTTTGTCCATATGATATATATCATATTTTCTATATTCAATCAAATTAAATTGTACAAAAATAATCACTAGGATTTTCCCTACAAAATATATTCAAAAGACAAAAATAAAGTAAAAAATATATATCATATTTCCTATATTCAATAAAATTAAATCATAAAAAAATAATCATTAGGATTTTCCCTATCTAAGCATAAAAAAAGTGTTTAAACAAAAAATATATTCAAAACACAAAAATAGAGAAACAATGGTATATTATTGGTATAAATAATATGAGAAATTCCAATTTTCT
>JAOTAX010000198.1:27047793-27059957 GCA_025629825.1 Erythroxylum guanchezii | reverse complement strand
CACATAACATAGACTTTAGCCATTAAGCAAATCACTCAAATGCATCATACTTGACAATTCAAAGATGCAATGCACAACAAATGGCTCAAGAGTTCCGTGGAACGAAATAGAGAAATCTAATTTTACATCATGAACAAAATGAGTCCAAATTCTTAGGATCTCGTGGTCTCAAGTGGGTAGCCGGGAGAAGACTATAGATCAATATGTACGTGACTAACGAAATGGGCTCCTCTTTTGCCCAATCATAAGCAAATTTATGCTCAATTCAATCAATCATAAATTTATATTCTCATGCTTTTTCTTCTTTTCATTCAATCCAAAATGTCATAACCTTTTTCAAGGTGTAACATGGTTATAATTCATCATGCATTTTCAAATCTTCATAACAATCCAAATTCAAGCAATTTAAGCATAAACACACAAGTAGGGCATTTGCCCATTACACAATAACTATAAACATATTATCCACCTAATTTTGTTGAAAATCCAAGCTTAAGATTGCCTTTCCTCTTGCTCTTGGCTAAGATTTTCTTTATTCCGTTCAAATAAACCAATTCCTATTTAATCCAAATTCAAATGAAAATCCATAAAACTTTAAAAATAAAAAATGCTAAAATTGGACTCAAACCTAACCTACCCATAGTCTATCTAGGCTAGAAAACCAAAACCCTAGCTTAGAAATCCAAAATCAAAATGGTTTCATCTTTCTCTGCTTTCTTCCTTCATTCCCAACACAAATCCTAGTTTCTATTTAATCCCTTTTTGAATTTAGCAAGAAGAAAGATGAAAACTTACCTCTAACAAGTTGATTTCCTCTTCTTTTTCTTCTTCTTTCTTTTTCCTGCCGAGCATCCCACGATTTTCTCCTTCTTCTCTTCTTTCTCTATGTTTTTTCTCTCTTCTCTTAGCTTCTCACGACACTTCTCCTTCTTCTTTCTTATTTCAAGACCATTTTAAATGGTCTTTCCCCATTTTACCATTCATCTACCTTGTCCTTCCCATTTTGCCCCTTCTTTCATTTAATCCATCTACTAACTCCTTTAATCTTCTCAAACACCATACCATCCTCTAATTTAATTCTAACATTTCCCTTCTAATTTCTAATGTCAACTTATACTCACCAAATTAATGGGCTCAATTCTAAAAATAATTAAACAAATAAATCAATCAAAAATTTAAAAAAAAAATTCGGGGTCCAACAAAATTACCCTTTAAGTCACCTCTGAGAGTTTTAGAAAGCCTATCTATGTCTTCTCCTCCTTTTTGTCCCCAAACATGTCTTTTTATAGTAAACTTTAGGGTTTTGGGAGGTGCACGAGCTAATTCACGATCATGTATCAAATTGTGCATAACCTAAAATCTCTAGAATTTATGATTCTGCATGGCCTTAGAGAAGTTCATGGACTGATGCACAACCATGCATCCCTTTGGTGCTTCAAATCTTCATTTTATGTCAAGTTTTCCTTTAAATTCTTCTCCTTTAAGTCCGTAAAGGCAATTATACCCTATAAACACACTTGGTTCGAATTAAGTACCAAATATATGATAAAAGTATAATTTATTAAGAAAAAATACGTCAAATATGAGGTATAAATATGATCAATTCTGCAGCTATCAATGGTAGCAATATGATAAGGTGATAAAGCTAAACTCATATACTTATATTCCGCTGCCACTTAGTGTAACACTAATTATGAATATCCCTTGATTCTAATTTTTTTAGCTCTAATATCAATTAGAAGTTCTAGTCTAATTTTGATTGGTATATCAGAAGTCCATTTTAAGGGAGAGAAGAGCTTTGATTCCATTTGGTGCAATTATGCTATTTCAACTCCATCAGACTTTTCTATACTAGACCCATCAAATTTTAGCTCGATTGCTTTTTCCTCACGTTTCTCATAGCTGAGGACTAAGTGTTTGTTATCCTTTTGTAGAATCATTAAGGGATGGCTTGTTGATAAATGCTTATTTGACTATAATTATACACCTATATTTAATAAGTTTTGCTTGATATTTTATAGTTTTGTTATATATTTGGTACTTAAATTACTCTAGGTACCTTTATGAACCAAAAAGAGAAGAATTCGGATGAAATTGTAGAATGGAACAAAAATTTGAAGCAACTTAAAGATACATGACCATGTATAGTGATTGTGTAACTCTCTATAAACATGTGGAGAATGAATAATTTTAGTTTTGGTCATGTAAAGCTACATGCCCATTTATATTGCAACCATGTATGTTGCCCATGTAAGTCTCTGTGGTCGTGCAAAATCATGGATTTTAGGTATACACGGTGCAAAAAATAGTTCTTACTGTAAAAAGATGTGAGAGAAGGCAAAAGTAGGAGAGTTAATTTTTTAAGTAATTTTGAGATGTAAGACACTTAGAGAGGTGACAGTTCTGATTAACGGACGAGAAAAAAGAAGATAACGTCAAGAAATTTGATAGAAAGTTGCAAGAATATTCAATATAAGAGAAAGGGACATTTAGAATTATGATTTCTTTCTTTTCTATTAGCTTTTCTGCATATTTATCTTTAGTTTTTTTTTCTATGAGTAGGAGCTAAAATTATTTAGTTTCTAGGTGGGATTGACCCTAAGTAGAAATAACAACATGATTTGATCTTTTATTTAATGCAATTTTATTGATTGATTTATCGCGATTCAATTATGCATCTTATTCTTATTCTAATATACCCAAAATATTAGTGCATCATTTGATTTCATATGATTGAGATTGAGAAATCCTGTAGTATGAATAAATATACCATAATTAGAAGGAGTTCCATGCAAACCTAGAGATAGATCGACATAAATCCTCTAGATTATGGTCAAACGTAATAGCGGAATTCATAAATCGATAAAGTAATCCTAAAGGTTTTAATTAGAAAGATTTCTATTAATCAACTAATGGATTAGCTATTAATAGTCTTGAGAAAAATATTAACATAAGATAGGAATTTTCACGATCTAATAATCAATAATATAATTGCATGATAAAGGGTTACTAATTAAGGTTCTTATGGGGATTTATTACCTAGACACTATTATTTGGTATTGACATCTTAGAATTTTCCTTGTTTTGGGTTTAGTATTGTTTTCAATCTTACTTTGTTTGTTTAGTTTTATTTTTAATTAAAATCCACAATATGATTCATAGGTTAGATAATGGAAAAATCGTAACTACTAATACTAACAATCTTCGTGGGATCGACCTGTACTTGCATGTGGTTGCTATAACTATGTCATGCACTTATGGTATTTTTAATATTGATATAAAACCAAATTATCAATCGAGTTTTTGACGTCGTTGTCAAGGATTGTAATATTAGGATAACCTAGCTTTTATTAATCCAACCATTATTTTTTTGTATTCATTTCAATTTATTTTATTTTATTTTTGGATTTATTTATTTATCCTTTAAACTTCTCTACCTTGACTTTGAGTTTGTGGTTTATTGTTAGGATTTGAGATTCATCACTATAGCCATAACTCAGAATGGAAGGATGGAGCAGACGGTATTCGCATAGCTACTATGATATGCCATTGCCTATGGCAACATCACAGTTCTGGAAAGAAAGGTTTGATGACATATTTTCGAAAGCTCTATCGAATTCCATGTTATGTTGGGACAATTGTGGGAGTAACCATTTCAGTTATGAATAGTGGACACCAAATTATGTTTAGGAGCAATCAAGCATGCATAACCAACCTCAGATTACACCATACGAGAATACTTATCATTTAGAGTGGAGCAACCCTTATGCTTATGGATAGAATTATTATGCTTTAACTGAATATTCACAGCAACAACAATAAGAAGAAAGTATTACAGATAAAATAATATAAGACCTTACTAAAAATGAAGCTAGTCAATGTGAATTTGAAGAGAGATTTTCATCACCTGAATACATTTTGCATAATACATTATATATTTGAGCTTGTTAATGCCTTAAAGTGAACAAGAGAAAAAGGTTGACTTCATGAATGATGTTGCATCTCAAGACGAGGAGGAGGTAAATACTTCTTTAAAAGAAACTGACAAATAGATGATAGAGGAAGTAGAAGAAGAAGAAGAAGGGGAAACCTTTGTCCAGGAAGAGAAAGTAGAAGAGTTGACAAAGGTGAACAAGGAAGAACAAGAAGAGAAGCCAATTAAGGAAGCTACTGATGAATCATTGATAGTTCCTACTTCCTCCAAGATAAAATACTTATGTCAACCAAAGATTTAGGGAGTTTTATTGTTCCTTATGTTATTAATAGTTTGTTATTTTAAAGTGCATTATTATAGTTGAATGATTTATTAATTTGATAAGTTATTCTTTTATTATTTTCTTGCAACATATGGCTTACTTATAGGTTACAAAACCAATATGTGAAGAAACACGTGGAAATGAGTCACTGATTATAGGCCCAGGATGATGGTAACATGCAGGGTATGTCGACTTAACGATATTAACCAAGTGCTACATGAGAGGTAACCCATGGATTATTTTAGGTTTTATTTTTAATTTTTAGTTTGTTTTGTCTATATTTTGATGTTAGAATAGGATTTTATTAAGTTTTGATATGTTTTAAGTTTAGATAATTAAGCATCTTGAAGAGGTAGTGGCTATTGATTGTGTTAGGCTCTACATGTTAAAGTTTTATAACACTAAATGCAATATTTCTTAAGTTTGTTCATCTATTTTTCATATTACACATGTTTATAGAGAGTTACAAATTCTTTAGACACGCTAGTGTAGACTTACACGGTTTGATACATTCCTGTGTAACAAACTGCAAAAGTCCACTAAAGGTTGCAATTTAGTGACCTACACAGTTAACTACACGACTGTGTAGCAAACTATGTAAGTCTACTAGACATTGGTAGAAATTTTCTAATTATTTTATATTATTTAATTATTTATTTGTGTTAATTTATTTTTGATTTTAGGTGTTTTAATTTTCATTGTTATTTAGTTTTTTCACTTTTAATAATTTAGTTAGTATAATAAATTATAAATGTGGGGAAAAAGGTATTCTCATAATTTATTTTTGAATTTCTCAAACTTAATGTTTCAAGCACAATGACAAGACCACGACGCAGAAAAGTACCACAAAAGTGATAATGAGGAAAGGTGTCATCTAGAGACTTGAGAGTAGCTCACTCAATTTAACCACCTGAGTAACCTTCAATGCTACTGTTTAATATGGAGACCTTTAAGAAGCAATATTAGAGGCTCAACGATAAGACATTCATGATGGTTCAAAGCATTGACTAGGAGTCGTTAGGGCAGGGTAGTTTGGTTTAGTAAGTTAGGGACCTTATAGACATTAGCGCATAGTCCATACTTTTTGAGATTGTGGAGCTCTCCTATTGAGAGTTAACACTTGAGGTGCTCTCTATGTTTTTTATGGAAAAAACGAAAACATGATTGGAATAGGCCAAACATAATTCATTTTCAGCTACGAGGGGAAATGGTTTGAATGAGTTATTCGAAATCCTCCGTCACCATGGGATTATATGACTCAGAGTTTGTAGGGACATAAGAATACTTGGCGCTGTAAATAAAATAAGAATATATGATGTCTTCTCGACAATTCTAGATCATAATTAGCAATGATAGAGAATGTGACCGAAGAAAAACCAAAACAGCAATGTTACTACACCCAATGCTCTAATATGTGTATGGAGTTCTAAGCGGACGAGGTGATAGCCACGACGTCTTCTACAAATTAGATGTGTTTTATCTATAGATCATAAACAAGAGGACGAGAATCTACCTAAGGCATGCATTAGCCCAATTTATCAAGCTTTAGAGTAAGAAAAGGAAGGTCGGTACGATCTGTATCGAGCATTATATGACTAGAATCATATGGAGGATAGAGGTCTTTGATAAATTACCACTGATGCGACTGGTAGGCACTATGGCTACACTCAACTTAGACATCATGAAGCATACGCACATGGTGAGTAGACGGTGGGTACCTACAAGTGAACTATATAGACTTATGAGAGTTCTCGATGAGCTAGTAGCATCAGGAGAAGCTAGAAAGGAGCCGCACATAGCAAAGTAGCCACTGTAGCGACATCTGAGACAGGAGGAGCATCACGTAAGGAGGATAATATAGAGGTAACAAGGGTGAGGACACCACACCCAGACCAACTGAAGATAGCTCGGTTAGAGAGTTGGTTGGTGCAATTTATGGGTGCTCAACTGACTATCCGAATACAATAGGCACAAATGGCTGAACAGATAGGAAAGCTCGAGACCCTTGTTGGATAGATGAGGGATTTACTGTTGCTAATGTTGAGCCATCAGGGCATAACTTGCCAACCTCCATCATCTGGCGTGGGTAATTGATCATTAACTCCTCCTCTTGTTGAGGATCAATAACCCAAGGACCCTCCATCGACGGGCAGGCCAGAGTCACAAGAGGATGGAGATTGTTAAATTTTAGATTTTTCTTTTCTTTTTCTCATTAATTGTGTATTTTTCTTATTTTCTTCCTTTTTGTTATTTTATCTTCTCTAAATTTTAGTGTTAATGTTATTTCATGTTTCTTAGTTATTGGTTTTATTTTAATTCCTTTTATCTTTTTTACCCCTTTTCATTTATATTTTGCAAGGATGATTGCAGCTAGTATCAAATGGATCACCCATTAAAATCAGGATCTGAAATTCTTATTACTGTGGGAAGTAACAAAATTCCTATACTTTCTTAATTTTTATTTCAATATGCTTATATTGTGTACATTAAGAATAATATACAACTTTAAGTGTGGGGAAAGGATGATAAGTTCTTAAGCTTAAAATAATCTTTGTTATTAAATCTTATTAACGGATATTCTAGATTAGTTAAAATCTATCCATAAATACATTATTTCATAGTTGACTATTAATTTGAATTAGTATGCAATAGGATGAAAGTTAGAATAAACTTACTTTTATAATTCATATTATTAGTAGTCATTGAAATAGTCAATTGAAATTAAAATTGAATATTATTTACACTCGTAAGAACATCTTTTTTGTGAGGTTTTAAGCCTAAGAAAAAATACACAAATTTTAAAGCTCTTTTATTCTTTCATGTGTGTTATCATGCATAGTTAGATGATTCTAGAACTTGCACTTATTATCCATATTGACACCACATATGTTAGATTAGATCCATTGAAATGATAAAGGCATTTATATTCAACATTTGTTTAGCCTGTATTTTTTATAATTACCACACCATACTTTATCCTATAGAATTAACCAATTTTGAGCTTTAGCATTTTTCATTGATGATAACCAAATCATTAGCTTTTATATTATTTTTCTTGAAGCCTTTTTATTGTTTTAAACAATGAAAGTATTTATAATTTATTGATTGTTTGAAATTTGAATTTTGAAAAGGGTCTAACACTTCTTTAATTGTGGTACATAAAGTATATATATGTTATGATGTATGCTTAATTGATTATATATTCACTTTTTAAAACTTAGTGATTAATATTATGAAATGTTTAAGATATTCATTTTAGTTCACATTTGGTTTTAGGTGCAAGTTGGAAGCATAGGAGCTAAAATGAGTTAAAAGCCCATTCCTTGACATCCTCTTCAAACTCATTTGTATTTGTGGAACAAGAAAGAGATGGATTAGAGTGAAGATGGGACAAGAAAGTGGGAGAAAATGCAAGATGCACGAACATGCATAATTTTGAAATAAGCATTGTTTTGGTGATGCATGGTTGGATGCACAGCTGTGGATCAAACCATACATCTTCACAAAAACCTAGTTCTTCATATGAATAGACATATGAGCAGCCAAGGAAGCCATGAATCATTTTTGGAACACAAAAGGTGGTAGAATTATAGCTTCTCTAAGATCCATGGAGGGCTAATCCTTCTTCTTTCTAATTCGAAGTTAAAATCGAAGTCGAGGATCATATGTGAACACCTCTTCATTGTGTATTATTGACTCTCTCTCTTTAGATATTGTTTATTCCATTCTTTGCTTATTGTTTTGGGTATTCATGTATAGATGATTAATATTCTTGTTCTCAACGAATTGTTTATGTATGAACCCATTTCCAAAATATAGAATACAATACGTAATAATTGTATTTTTAATTCATTTATGGTAAACTAATAGTGATGAATCATTAGGAATAATATGTCATAGGTTAAATGATCCGAGCTTGTGTAGTTGTTGCCTAGATTAATCTATTTTCGTAGTTTATAATTTGGTTGTACTATTAAATCTAGAGAGTTTATTCTAGGTTGTTTGATAGCTAGATTTAGTCAAAGAGCTTATTTTGATTAAACATGACTTAAAGGAAAACCAGGGTTAACAGAGCTTTTTAAACCTATGATTAATAGTTAGGAGAGATATGAGATCAAAAAGATGATTAAGTGAACTTATTTGTGTGTAGCCTTATTGAACCGAGAACTGAATTCCAAACTCTTTCATCATTTTTATCATTTTCTTATTGTTCGATTTAAATTGCTTTCATTAGTTTAATTTTACTATATTTTGTTATTCGAAACCAACCAACCCCCTAACCTAAATATTGATTCCTTTCATTACAAAACCTTCACATACATTACCTGTGGATATGATTCCTACTCACCACTGCTATAAAATTTAGTTGTGTAGAGTTAGGTTTTATTTTCTAGTGCATTTGATACACATTAAGAATTTTAGCGCCATTGTCGTGGAATATAGTGCTTTACTTTTTACTTTTGATTTCGATTGGTATTATATATATATATATATTTTTTTTTGTTTATAATTAGTTTTACATTTATTTCTTGATCTTTTCATTATTTTAGTGTTTGTTTATAGAAAGGAAACTAAAAAGGGAGTATGTTATAGCTGGAGTATGTTAATGTTATTGGTGGAAATCTTGCCTATAACCTATAATCCCAATCCTATAACTCAGGTTAGAGAGATCCCCCCAACCTTAGTTATAAAGGAGATTGCCAGTAAAACTACATTTTAGATAGACTGTAACGTGCACAACAATTCCCACATAGACTAGAAGCCTCTTATTCCAACTCAAGTACATCTCTGGAAGGCTTAGTTAAGTATATTGCTACTAATACTTTGCAATTTTACCAGGATGTGAAATAATTCCAGCAAGATGCAAGGTCTAGATTCCCAAATGTGGTAAGCCTGATGGGTCAGATGGCGGTAACTATCAATTACCTAGAATCACAAAGCAAAGAGAACCAACCATCTCAATCGAGCTGAATCTAAAGAACATTAGCGTGGTAACCTTAAGGAGTGGAAAGGAGCTTGAGAATCTTAAGACAACTAACTAAGGGATTGCTCATGAAGAACAAATTAAGAAGGAGCTTGAAGGAGAAAGGAAATAACATTTAGCTCAAAAAATATGGGGAAGACTACTCAAGGGATTGCTTGTGAAGAAGAAGTTAAGAATGAGCATGTAGGAAAAAGGGATATATCATTTAGCTCAAAGGTAAATACTGAGTCCCTAATTATTATTAAGATTAACCCTTCACCTTACCTAGCAAGGTGGAAAAATTAAACAAGGAGGAAAAGGGTGAAGAGATATTGGAGATCTTTTAAGAGTGTAAAGATTCAATAGAGATTAAGAGTTTGAAGGTAGGGAAGACACTGGATGTGAGTGGCCATCAACTTAGGCCCTTTCCTAAAGAACCTTAAGTGGAAAAAGTAGAAGTTGTGACACCTGAAGACTATAAGTTTTTCACCTAAGGAGGAAAGCATGGAGTCAAGCTAGCGACAGTAAACAAAGGCCTTGCTTGGGAGGCAACCCCATGAGAAGTTTATTTCTTTTCATTTACATTTTCTCATTTATTGTTTTTTTTAACACTTCATTTCTTACATTTGATGTTACATTGGGGACAATGTAAGTTTTAAGTATGGGGGTAGGGATTTTAGTTATCATTTTTTAAAAGCTTGTGTGTTGCTTATGTGTTTTTTTAGGTTAAAAATCAATCAATTAAATAAATATTTTCTCTTTTTCTATTGCTTTTAGGACTATATAGTTATAATTAGAGAGTGAATTAACTAGAAAAATTCATGGCAACTTGAGATTTTGAGCCTTTATTGACTTACATAAACGTGTTAGTCTCATTGAATTTTGTTCTTGTGTGACCATTATGACATATACATCCTGACTTTGCTTTGATTTTCTGTTTGAGACCACACTTTATCATTTGCATTAACATAAAATGATATAGGCATTCTTTATTTTATAAGCTACATTAACCAAATAGCCTACCTATTGATATGATTTATCCTTTTTGTTAAGCCCTTTTGAGCTTTATTAACCTTTCAATTTTGTGATAACCACATTGCAAGCCTTTGACCTAACTGAATATCTTACCTAAGTGTAATATCCTAGTTTGATTATTGTACTGTGTAATGTGTTGTACATGCATTTTATAGAGTATGCTCTATTTATGGTATACTAGAGTAATTTAAGCATTTAAATGTATTATTGAGGTTATAATGGAGATCATGGATAGACCAGAAATGGTTCTGGATTTGACTAAAAATTTCTCAAAAAAATTTCAAAAACTTTGAAAAGCTACGGAATGAGTCCGAACGAGCTTTAAAAGCCTTGAAATGTGCTTTGAGAATTTAGGTGGCACTTTTGAATGAAATCCAGACAATTTTAGTAAATAGTATTTTTAGATGAATAGTGAATTTAGGTGAATAATATTTTTGTTGGAATAGTGATTTGGGGGACTCAACCCCCAAAATTAATAAAAAGATAATTGAAAATGTCCGAAATATGTATTAGAGTCTAATGATACTGAAATAGATGGAAAATAATTTTGATCAGATGGATTTCAAGAATTTTGAAAGTTTAGGACTTAAAATGCACTTTTTGGAAAATAATGGGTATTAAGGATTTTAAACCAATTCAAAAAAATTTTAAACATACAATTGATAAATCTGACCCTAATTTGGGTATTTCATGGTCAATTTGATGATAAGACTGTTATGGAATATTTTCATGATTTAATTCAATCATATGGTGAATTAAATTCATTAAAGGGCAATCTGGTCTTTTTGTATGCATTAAAGGACAATTTGGTCTTTTTTGTATTCATTAAAGGGCAATGTGGTATTTTTACAAGAAGTTAGTATATTGATGAGTCATTAAAAGAGAACCAATAGGAAAGTGACATGTGGAATCCATTAAATGAGTATAAAAAGCAAAACTTAAGACATTTTGCTTCATTATTTTAACATAGCCGTGAGAGTGAATGGAGAGTGCACGTGAGAGTGGAAAAAGAAGAACAAAAGAAGAGAGAGAAAGGTGAGTTATGGCCATTGATGAGAGAAAAGAAGGAAGAGAGAGAAAAAAGAAGAGAAAAGAGAAAGGAGAAGAGACATTCCTCTATGGCCATGGAGAAGTGATCCAAAGCATTTTTCATGCTCTTCTACTGACAATCAAGCATCTAATAAGGTTCCATAGCCATCCAAGTGAAGAGGAAGAAGAAAATGGGTAGGTTTTATTACATTGGAAGCAATTGGGAGAAGAAAAATCAAGAAAACTAACATATGGAGCTTTGGTCAAACTTGGTCAAAGGTGAGATCTATTGTCTAAAGTGTTTTATGTTGTTATTTGATGATTTAAGATTAATGAATGGCATTAGGAAGTTAGTTTATTAATGAAAGACTGGAAGAAAAACCATGGAAATGATTGTATGAGTTTCTGGACAGGGTTAGAGTTTTTAATGTATTATGATCCAAAATTCTACTTTGATGTTTTATAATGTTCATAGCATGATTTTTTATGCCAATGAAATAAAGAAATAAAAGAAGAATTGATTTGGAAGTTTTGGTTGAAATTTGACCTAGAATGCATGATTTTTTAAAAAAAATTGTTAATAAAATTTTATGGCTTAAATGTGTGTATTAAATGTCATAGAAGTGAATTTGGATTGGTTTTAAGTGTTAGAAATCAAATGTAATTGAATTGGAAAAGTTTAGTGTAAAATATGTTAAGTTTAGCCTTAAAGGCATTTTTGATATAGAAGTATAGTTATGCTTGATCGTGTTTAAGCTGAGATTGACCCTATAATCGAACTTTACTCATACTTGACACTTTATTCATTTTCAATTACTTATTTTAATTTGTTTTTTATAGTTTTCTTTGATTTTATTTTTTGAATTGATTAAAATCCAAAC
>JAOTAX010000198.1:27037537-27047693 GCA_025629825.1 Erythroxylum guanchezii | reverse complement strand
CAATAAAACTAACTGCTGTACAAACAAAACTACAGAGTATTTACAAGAAACGACACCGTGTACATTAAACAAAACAAAAACAAGACAAATAACTTAACAAAATTCATCGCTAAAGTCATAACCCACAATGGAAGGATGGAGTTTACAGTTAAACTCATAGGAGTTATGATATGCCATCGCCTATATCAACATCACAACTGTGGAAAGAAAGGTTTGGTGACATGTTTTTGGAAGCTCAACTAAATTTCATACTATGTTGCAACATTTGTGGGAGTAACAATTACAGTCATGAATGTCAGACACCAAATTATATCTGGGAACAACAAGCATGCATAACCAATCTCAGATTACACCATACGAGAATAGTTATCATTTAGAGTAAAGTAACTTTTACACTTACTGATGGAATAATTATGTTTTAACTAAATATTTACAACAACAATAGCAAGAAGAGTGACTTATAGATATAATAATGAAATACCTTTCAAAAAGTGAAGATAACTGATGTGAATTCGAAAGAGAGATTTTCTTCACCTAAATACATTGAGCATAATAAAACATATTATTTGATCTTATTAACACCTTAGAGTGAAGAAGAGACGAAGGTCGATTTTGTAAATGAAATTGCATTCTAAGAAGACAAGGGGGTAACTGTTGCTTTAGAAGAGAAGGAAGAACAAATGTTAGATGAAGTAGAGGAAAAAGAAGAAGGTGAAGCCTCTGTCAAAGAAGAGGAAATAGACAAAATGCCAAAAGAAGATTAAGGAAGAATAAGAGAAGGAGCCAATTAAGGAAACTATTGATGAATCATTAATAGTCACATTGAGTACGGATGGTTCTCACTTCCTACAAGACAAATTGTTTGAGTCAACTAAAAATTCAAGACATTTTATTTTTTCTTATTTTATTGACAGTTTGTTATTAAGAAGGGCATTAATGGAGTCCATTGGAGTTATTAATTTAATACTGTATGTCCTTATTATTATCATATGATATGAGGCTTATTCATAGGCTACAAATTCGTCATACGAAGAAATGGATTAAAGCAAGCCACTGATTATAGACCCAAGATGATGGTAATATACAGGATGCGTCAAGCTAAATATGTTAACCAAATGCTACATCAGAGGCAATCTATGAATTAGTTTAGGTTTTATTTTCAATTTCCACTCCTTTTTTAATGTTAGAATAGGAGATTATTAAGTTTTGATGTGATTTAAGGTTAGAACATTAAGCATCTTGAAGAGATTGTGTGCTTATCCAGGTATGTGGTTTCATTGTCAATCTCTTTTTCATAAAATGTTGGTGTCACGATAAATCTTCTCCTATAGGATGCATAGTCGCAATATCCACGTTAATATCTATAGAAGTTCTAAGTAACAAAAAGAATCTTTTGCACTTAAAAATATATAGTTATAAATTCTCTCTTCATTAGAAGCAAGAAACTCTACCTTACTAAACTTAGTAGATGAATGTATTCTAATTTTCTATTGGAAAATCATATGTTGAAATCTTGAAACTTGAATATCTTTATCTATGTTTCTCTTGATATTTTATTTTTTTTAAGTTAAAAGAATTCATTAACATGCCCTAAAGGCAACAAAAGAGTAATAGTACAAGGTTGTGCTATCATTTGATACAATAAAATATAAATGGCTTTACAACCTGTTATTCCCTAGGAATACTAAAAAACATAAATCCTGATTATGCCAAGTTCCATTATCTTTTGAGTAAGAAGCTCAAGTCTTCATTTACTTTGTGTGCAACTAGAATTTCTCTGATCTAACAACAAATTCTATGAGCAAGAAAATGCTTGTCTGGTTTAACATTTTTTAAGGTTCTTAAGTTCCTTTCACTTCATATTGAATACATTAAACAAGTCAGGCTTAAGTTTAGGCATTTTTTTTAAATTTTTTCCTATTCTTTTGTATTGTTTCTCAGCCCACACCAGGATTCCATCCCAATTACCAATTGGATAAGCCTGGTTCATGATATGAAGATTCTAGCCCATAATATTGTAGCAGAAAAGCAACATTGAAAGAAAAGATCATTTATAGTTTCAGGTACCATATTTCATAAACTGCATAGCTGGTCAGTGGATCCCTTTAGCCTGTCTTTGGTTTTTAGTCTCCCTCTAGCAACAAGCCAAGAGACAAAAGAGGCTTTCGACATCAATGATCCTTTCCGAACAATATTATACCAAGGAATGGATGGAATTAGAGGTCTGATAGCTTCTAAGCAAGAGGAATTAGAGAACTCCCCGTTTCTGTTAGAAATTCATGTTGATTTATATCCTTCAAGAGAGTGCTAAGTAAGTAGCAAGGATAATAATTCAGTAACCTATCCATACATCTGCCAGTGGCTAGCCAAGAGCTCTAATTTATGACTTAGGAAACTCGTGCATGGACTGGAATTCTTGTTATAGTTATTTTGTTAGTATAATTGTATAATCATTTCCTTTAACTTATCCTCTCGTACCTTACCTCCACTTTTTGTACATATTTGTTCATGCTTTCCTTCAACTACCTAACATCTTGAGATCTAGAACCCTCCATCATTAATGAACACCATGTTCTCAGTTTTCACTGTCAAGAATTGTCTGATACCAAATTGATAACACATATTTTAAGAAATATATAAATAGGATTGTGAATTGAAAACTAAAGATTTAGAGAAGAAACGAGAAAGTGGAAGAGGAGATAAAAGTAAGAATTCTGTTAAAGGATCAAATGGTCGTTACAACTGTTAATCTACGATTATTATAGTTGTTGATACCCAACCAATACAATTCTTACACATATTTCTCATTTACAAACATCGGCGTGGACCTCTTCCCAAAATTCTCATCCTTAACAACACCACCTTGCTAAAAATTGTATCCAACTTCCGTTTGACACAGGACGTTGTATACACCTCCTTCATCAACTACCTCAGCTCTTTATTTATAGCCGAACGGTTTGAATCCCGACTTCCTCCTATTCCTACCTAATTGCATTTTATGATAATTTAGCGACTATTGGCTATATTCTATATCATTATAACTATATTCCACAATTTATTTTCGATCATGGTTCAATTTAGTGGTTACCTTTCGACTTATATGATGAATAATTGTGATTGTGTTTGAAAATACAAGTGATTATCTACTGAAATTTATACCTAGTAGACTTTGAGTCTTTCTTTTAACAAATAATACTGAAGAGAATGAGAGACACAAAGCAGTAGCTTACACGAAATAGAAAATCTGACTAGGGAATACTCTTATTTAGTAATTGCTCAATATTCTTGTATTGATCTAAGGCTGCTTCAGTGCTTTACTATCTTCAATACGCAGAAAGTGGTAACATGGCAACTCTTCTTGTTGCTCAACTGTAGGCCAGCCTTTGGACAGGTGGAAGTTGAGGAGTTAACTTAGTGACCTCCACTCTTTGGTGGATCATGTTTGGTGTTGGGACCTGGGTCCTTTTCATAGTCGATGTCCACCCTTACGTCCATCCCTGCGAGCTTTCTCGTCTTCGTTTCAGCTATGACGATGTCTTCCTAGTACAGAACAATCATACCGGATATTCTGCTCAAGTAACTACACCTACCATATCCATATGTAATATTCACTAGGACCATGTTTAAACTATGTATAGTTACCTCGCTTAATGAGCTTCTAAGTTTCATGCGTTCTGGAGACCCTGGAAGACGTGCTGCAAAAAGAATTTGGCGCTAAGTTATATTTTGAGGCGTACACATAATGGAAACAGGAGTTAAAAGTAGAAACACTAATGTATCTACTCACCCTTAGATACTCGAACAAAGAGAAAGAGGAGGAAGAGAAATGTAGTAAACTTGGCCAGAGAACCCATTAATGAATAATAGGAAGTTGGTGGTGTTTTAGCTGGTTTTTTGGATTTAAAATAGGTGAACGACAAAGGCCCCATTGTACTATTGATGGTGCATTTTGGAGTCATCAAAAGCTTTATAGAATGATAATGAAAATGCAACATCCCATTTGCAGGAGAGGTCAACTCTATTAATTTATGGCATCTCAGGGTGTCCAATCCCAAGTTTTGATGCCGCTGTTTCTCTGTCTATGTGTCTCATAAAGAATGTGTTAGGTAGCAATCACCATGTCTATTGCATGGCTCCCTTTCCTCAAATCGACTTGGACTTTTTGTTGCTTACAGTTTTCCTGCACGCTTTCTAATCAACAAATTTTCCAAACATCAATGATTATCCAACCACTCAACCACTCGGTGCTTATAGTTCCACTATTTAATCATTTGTACCGTTTTGGTCTGGTTCATCCACTTGGGCGACTTTTTTAAAAAAATAATATTAATAAATTATAATTTTTTTATATATAATTTTTATGATAAAAGTTTTTAAAAGATTATAAAATAATTAAATATATTAGTTTTTTTTTATTCTTCCCATTTTAATTCTCATATTTTAAATTTTATCATTTTTTTATTCATACAACTCACTTCATCGTATTCTACACTTAATGAGTTATTAAAAATGATTGGAGCTATCGATAACAAACTAACAAAACAAGATGGAAAAAAATTATGTGGTAGCTAAACATTATCATAAAAGTAACAGACAAGTTTTTAAATATAATGATTAAAATTAAAAATAAGTTTAAACCATAAAAGGTCCAATACAATTAATTCTATTACAAATATATAAACGAAATTATTTAAACATATTAAACTTTAGTATACAAAAGGGAAATTAATTAAAAACAAGTAAACATTTGTGATAAAAGTGCATAAATAAGAAAAAAAGGTAGAAAATACTAAAGAAGAATAATTAAATTTTGTTTTTTGGATGTAAAATAAAACACAAATTAATAATTTTATGAAATACGTGGTTAAAAAATTAAATCATATTAAGTAAAAGACAAAAATAAACTAAATAAAAAAGGCAGTTAAGCATTCATTGGAATTTTTTATTATTTATTAAATTTGTTGATTTATTTATTTACGTAAATAAACTATTTTCATTTAAAAATTAAAGAGGAATTAAATATTCATAATTTATTTTTCATAAATTACTTCTGCATATTATACTTCTGATCAAATTAATATATGTTCTAAAAAAATTTTAAGATCAAGATGCATAAATTTATATATTTATTCACTATACCAATGGTATGGAAGTGAGATTGATAATAAATTTTAAGAAATTATCATATTTAATTGGTGATCGAAAATGATTTATTTGATATTATGGATGACTGGTTACGGAAGGATCGTTTTGTTTGGATTTGAACTTTTTTTAATTTTCAGGTTTTTTAAATTTTAAAACATTATTTTGATTTTAAATGAAAAATTATTTAAAATAAAAAATATAAAATTTTTGAACAAGCTCGAATCCGATCCAACCTAATATCACCCCTGTCACAACGAAAGTAGTGGAGAAATATCTTTTCAGCTCATCACTTTAAATACTTTTCATTCCAATTAGAAAACAAAATATCTTCAAGCAAGTATACAAAGATAAAGCTTTAGAATAAAATCACGATGCATGTATAACAATACTTAAAGATACATATTTTGCTCACATACACGTCCTAAAAATTCAACCTTTTCTTAAGTGGTGTTTCACGATAAGGATGTACCCTAACCAAAATAAAATCTGCAGATGACCAATGTCAAACATAGAGATTACTCTTTTTTTCCAGCCCACCGTCTGGTCTGAATTAAAATTAATGAGATTGATTCGAGTTGACCGAGATTTAAGTCAGGTTTAGATGCCTTTTTTGTTTTATTAAAATATGTCAATAAATAATTTTAAGTAAAATAGCATTATTTTAAATTTTAATTTTAAGTCTGGTTACAATTTCCTATATCAACTGCGAGGGGTTGCTTGGTTAATGGGTTTGGAAAGGAGTTAATGGATAAGGAATAAAAAGTGAGTAATTGATTATTGACTATCATTATAGGAGTAATAGTTTGATATCTCACTTTTGGAGAATCCTCCAACCCTCCATTTAGTAGAGGAATAAAACTCATTCCTTAATAGCGATTTTTTTAAAAAATATTTTAATATTAATTAATTAAAATATAATTAATTCATTCATTAAAATATAATTCATTCATTAATTAAAATATTGTAATTGATTAATTAATTAAAATATAATTAATTACAATATAATTAATTAAATTATTATTATTAATTACATTACATTACATTATAGTTAATTAAAAATTAATTAATTAGTTACAATATAATTAATTAAAATATAATTCATTCATTAATTACAATATTCTAATTAATTAATTAAAATATAATAAATTAATTAATTAAAATATAATAAATTTTTATTTCTTAATATTTTTTATAAACCAATGTTACTAATATAATATAATTAATTAATTAAAATATAATAAATTTTTATTTCTTAATATCTTTTACAAACTAACCACTGTCACTGATAATAGTAATCATTCTTTTCTCTTAACCAGCTATCATAATTATAATGATAATATCCATTTTTTCCTCGCTATATTCATTTTCATTTTTATTATCATTCTTTTACGTGAATTAATCACTCCCGATTGTATATGCTATAGCAATAATAATGTATTTTATAAATCTGTACGTTATAGCAGTAACAATGTATGCAACAAAAAAAAGTATAATTAATTTTTTCTGATTTTAAAACCTGAAAAAATTAAAACAGAAAGTAGAAAGCCAATCAAACAAATGTTGAAGACGAAATCAGAAGTAAAATGAAACCCGAAGTTATATTGGTGCCCAGCTGCCCACTGAAGAGTACTTTTTACGTGACCAATACAGCTCAAGTTTGATGTGGACAACCTTAATATGTCATAGTACCAGAATGTCTTGTTTAAACATGTTGTATTTACCAGAATGTCCTGTTTAACATGTGGTATTTACAAATATTGTCTTACTTTATTGAATGGAGACACCTGGAATTGGTTTTGAAGGGGCACCATCTTGGTGCAATGTGCAAAGCTTATGACAGGTGAACCAGGATAAGAACAAGGAAAGTATAAACTTATCTGATGGCACTCCATCATGAATTTGAATGTTGGAAGTCATTAAGTCGTCGAGCCTTCTTTATTTGACCTCCCAACTTTGCTACCTTTTCTTTGTGCGCTCGTTAATTCTCCGCCTTTTCACCCACCTTCAATATAGATCTCATTATTTTCAGACATTGGAATAGGATTGTTTTCATCCATTTCTTGACCAATACACACTCCTTTTCAGTTCATCAATCTGTCTGCTATTTTCACCTTCAAATCATATGATTTCTGCGTTGGTGTGCTAAGTTTCATGTTTAACGTGTAGACCACTTAGTTACTGAATTTTGATTAATTTACTGGTGAGTGGCGACCTATTCTTACCGCCAAATAATTAATTATGTATAACAGCTAATAGTTACTATATCATTATTAGAGAAGATAATGATCCTGTTTGTCAATTAGTGGATTGTATTAGCTGTTAGCTGATTCTTTTAACTGTTAGTTTACAGCAAATTTTATCAACTGATTTGAACAGTTGATAACATTAGCCGTTTATTAAAAATATTTGGTAAAATTAATTGATTATTATTAGTTATTTATATATAAAATAACTTATGAGGACATAATTTAAAAAATATCTTATTTTATTATAACCGGTAGAAAAAAGTGATATAAAAAAACCATGGTTAATATATATGCATATGTATGTGTTTAGAAAGTAAAAATATCAAGATATATTTAAATTTTACATGTACAAAATATTATAGTAAAGAAAATAATATTCCTTACTGGTTAATATATGTTATAAATCTTGTAAAATTAGTTTGTTATTTAAAAAAACAATCTAATTTAAATAAACTTATATTTAACTTATTCTAAATTTAGTTTATATTTATTCAAAAACACATATGTTTTAAAGTTAGATTCAAATTCGTTATAAATTTATAATTTATCTTTTTAATTTTAGTGTCCAAATTTAGAGAAATTGTGAATATCATATCTTTATTTCATATTATTATCCACTTATTCTTATGCATGTATCATCGTCATCATCATCACACCCAGTCTGAAGTTCCGCAATGAAACGGGGTCTGTGAAGGTCTGATAGTACGTAGCCTTATTCCTACATAATAGAGAGGTTGTTTCCGGTAGACCCATATGTAAATGAGACAATATAATAGTGATGCAGGTTACAAAGAAAATGGGTAAAACAATATCAATAAATAGAAATAATAATAATAATAATAATAACAAAATATATATATATATATATATAAAATAATGAAAATAAGACTAATAATAATAATACAAAAAATGCTAATAATAATAATAAAACTAATACAAATACGAAAATTAAATAAAAAATTAAATAATAATAAAATAGTAATAAAATAAAACGAAAGAAAGTAATAACTAGTGTGTCAACCGAAGGGATCCTCAGTCCTGTAGAAACACACACGTTCTCATCACAATGAAAGAGCTCACAAGGAAAATACTAAAGTGGCTGGCGATAAAGTTTCTGCAGATTATACAGATAGAAAGATTTCGTATGAAACACTTTATAACTAAAACAAATAAAATCCTTGACTAACAGAGGAGGTCACGTATGACAATGGTGTGTGTTAAAAAAGGGAAACAATAGGAAAGATTGATGGGAGAGGATTGTATCCTATCAACGATCTCCAGCTGTAATTTACACGTGGGTATAAGAACTGCATAAGTTGCAACACAGTTGGTGATATTCCCAATTAAGGGAATCGACGATTTCGCAAGTTTCCAATGTGCAAAATGCTATTTCAGCAGCGTGTTAATAAATGCCTTGCTAAAACGACAAAAATAATTTTCAAAGCTCATTCTCTCTCTCTCCATGTACAACTACAATTTGCTTCTTTCTACGTAAAGAACTCCCAACTTCACTACATTCCGTGCTACGCCAACCGAGCCTTCAAGAAGTAATACCGTTGAAGTTGCTAACTGTCTAACTGAAACTAGCAACTCCAATCTAACGAATACATCTAACTTACAAGTGGAGAAAAAACTACGTTAGAGAAGGGGGACTTTGATTAAACAGACCCAATACATACAAGGAAGAAGAAGCAAAACCTCCTAACCCCAAATTACATAACAAAAGAATTGAAAAACACACCCGAAGCCAATGGAAGAACATGTATGTAGACAAAAAGCTTCACACTCCATAAGGAATACCAACAAAATAAAATCAGTGACACCTCCTAATGGAACCAACAGTATCCACAGAGGAAGCAACCAAGGATCAGAAATCTAGATATAGGCAAACCAATCATAAGAATTGAGACAAGACAAACCCGTTAAAGTACGGAATCGCTAACTGATCTTCTTTCCACAAAAATTTCTTTCCGCAAATCTCTTTTCTGCATAAGAAGTAACCGATAATCTTAAATGGTTTTTTTTCTTTTATATGCGGTTTGTAATTCAAATCAACATATTTTTTTATTTAAAATAAAATATTAATAAATAAAAAATTAAAATTAAAATAATATGTTGCTTATTTAAATTACAAATAATACACTGTGGTTCAAATAATTAAGGCACGACTGGGACCGCAGGGAAAAATTAATAAGACTAAAATTACAATAAGAATCTATACAGGACAAGTGTATTCTTATTATAATTAATTATAAATTATTCCGTTAAAAATTTATGATTGAACTCCTTATTAATTTTAACTTTCCACAACATAATAAATTATGTTCCCCATGTTAAGATTAGAGATGCTTGTCAAATAAATAAATTACTGACAATTTATTTAAATAACAATATTAATCTTTAAGATTGTCGCTCAACTTATTTCATGTGTCGGATTAAAAATTCACCTGCAGGATTTACACAATGAAATCTTATAAGCTTACTTAAAGTGCATCATCATTCTCTATACTGAGACATGGATTCCATCATTAATCAATATTTCACAAATACAAATTGCTTTTGCCCAATACACCGAATATTATTGTCCTAATAATTGAAACTCACTCTTTAATGAATTGAAGCACAAGACAATGTATATTTTCTCATATTAACTAAATCAAGATTAAGAACAAAATCTTATTTCTAATGTCCTCAAGAATATGTTTTAATAGTCAGTATAAAACAACCATTCTTAACTTGGTCCAGTTAGATACATACAAAATGTA
>JAOTAX010000198.1:26981336-27001424 GCA_025629825.1 Erythroxylum guanchezii | reverse complement strand
AAGTGAATTGCATCCAATGTGTCATATGTGATGATGTTTTGAATTATGAAATGTGAATTGAATTGTAAATGTTGAACTCTTAATTCGATGTGTATGCCTATATGAATGATTATACATATATGGTTGATTGTGTGGCTCATTGCCAATGGCTATAAATATTTTAGCCACTGAACTGTGAAGCTCAACCCAATATTTTTTCCCACTCCTCAGGTGCAGATCGAGAAGATCAGTGAATCCTTGCAAGGCAATTGGACAATTCCGAGAGAGTTAGCGTTTATATTAAGTTAGTAGCTAGACTTTTGAATAGCTTTACAAGCATATTGAACATTGAGCATCAAAAGTATTTTGTAACTTGTTTTAAGATCTGATGAAATGTCAATATGTTATTAAAGCTATGTATGAAAGCTTTGTATGAACTTCGTTTTGATTTGGAAATGAATTGAAGATTGAAAAAGTTCCCTTATATATGTGCTTATTTATCTTATAGTGTACAATGCATATTTCCAAGTTTTCATATGGGTGAAAATTGTGCTTTGGCTTCATGGAAAAATCTGGGTTGATTAGGGCTTTATTAGACAAATGGTCTTCTTGAACATTGTAGTTCATCCTCTTAACATTTCAACGATATAAAGTTTGTGAAATTTGGGTATTGGAGTGGAGAGTTATGAGCTTTACAATTGATGATGTTGTATGGGAAGTATGAATATGATAGTTATGGTGAATGATGAGAGTTTGTGTGCTCTATGAGTTTTTGAGTTGAGATTTGAGAGTTTAATGCATTCAAATGGGTAATTGAATGTTTGAGGAGTGTTGTTACACTTGAAGGGTTGAATTTGGGGAGATTATGAGTGCATATGGTGTTAGGATGGATGTTGGAAGCATTAGAGAGGCTTTGGAAGGAGTTTTTGGTCACCCATGTCCGTTTAACAGACCTTCTCGGGTGAAAAAGGACCCTTGGCCCAGTGTATGTCCATTAAACGAACATGGATGTCCGTTTAACGGACCTTGTCGAGCCAAAATGGCTGTTAAGCTAGTCTGTGTCCGTTAAACGGACATCCTTGGGTCAGCTACAGTAAATCGTGATTTTGACCATTTTAGAAGCCGAATCTCGCTTTGAGGTCTTCATAAGAGTTGTAGATCTCGATGTGTTCTTTCCAATGGTCTAAAAACTAAATCAATCCGATAATTGTAGGAAACGTTATGGCAATCGCGCCACGATGGGTACAATTTGGGTAAGGACATGAATATATTGGATTCTTTTGGCCATAACTCCTTTTTCCAACCTCCAAATTGAGTGATTCTTAAAGCTTTGGACTCCTAACACATTTTGCTACCTCTCCACAAAAATTGGTAGCTTTTGGAGTTGAATTCAAAAAGATTGATTCAAAACATTGGAGGGTTTGTTGAAATAACCCTACAGGAAACTCGCTCACGGATTTCGGCTTCGGTTTAGATAGTTGGGCTCCGGAAACGTGGTCCAACACCTTGGTTGGGCTTCTAAAATAGGGTCCAACGTCTGCTCCCCTAACCCTTAAACCTTTACTGGATGTAACGAAACTCAACCCTCTAGTCTGAGAGCCTAGGCCACCCTGACTGTATTTGGTACTTAATCTGCACCAAGTGTGTTTATAGGTCATAATTTCCTTTACAGACTTAAAAGAGAATAATTTAGATGAAAATATGGCATAAAACGAAGATTTGAAACTTAAAAGGGACATATGACCATGCATCAGGCCATGTACTTCTCTTAGGTCTTACAAAATCACGAATTTTGGTATTTTTGGTTATACACAGTTTAATACACAGTCGTGTTTGAAACCGTGTAAGTTTAGAAACCCTAAATTTTTTTATAAATAGATGTGTTCAGAGGCAAAATGGAAAAGTAGACATTAGGAAGTGTTTTAAAAGTCTTAAAGGAGACTCATAGGGCAATTTTGATTCATAGAAGTGGAAAACAAGAAGAAATTCTTGAAAGATCCTTCAGAATAGAAGATTAAACCTCTAACTTGCAAGAATATTCGATACAAACAGGGAGATTTAAATTAAAAACTCATTGTTTTCGTTCTTTTTTCTTTTTGTTTATGTTTGATTTCATTTCCAATCGTGTATAACTAAATTCCTTTAGTGTCTAGGTTAGATGAACCCTATGTTTATACTTTAACATGTTTTGATTCTTTTATTAATGCAATTGCTTTGATTGATATATTATGATTCGATTATGAGTTTAATAAATGTTCAAATAGATCTATAATATTATATCATAACTTGATTTCATAACATAGTCAATGAGAAATCCTTATATGGATAGGTCTACCATAATTGAAAGAAGTTGATTGCAACTCTAAAGATAGGATGACATAAATCCTCTTGATTAGAGTCAAACCCAATAGTGAGATTCACAAATTAATAACGCAATCCTATAAACTTTAACCTGAGTAATTTGGTTGAAAACCTTAGGATTAGTTGTTATTACACTCGAGGTCAGCTATTAGCATACCATAGGAATCGCCATAGTCCAATAAATCAATAAAACAATTGTATAATAAAAAGGTAATTATTTAAGAGAATTTAGGGGGATTCGTAACCTAGACATTAATTTCTAATATCAATCTTTTTCTAAATGATTTCTTATTTCTTTGTTCAATATCCTTGGCTATTTTATTTTATTTTCTAGATTTTATTTTATTTAGATTAAAATCACATTCAAATTCGTAGACTAGATAATAAGATAATGGTAATTACTATTAGTCATCGTCCTTGTGGGATCGACCCTTACTTACCGATACTAGCTACAGTTACATCATGCACTTGCAGTTAATTCAACATTGACATATTAGAAAAAGTCAATTAGGAGCCAACACAAAAAATACCATTTATACATCCTATGTTGAATTTCACAACATCATTATACATCGATCACTCTAAGAGATTGAGCCCTAAGCCATACATTAAGAGTAGATGCATTGATTGGTAGTGCTTGATCATATTGGGCTTACTTTGGAAATCTTAGACTTGATCAACATTAGTAGAGCTACTATATATGGTTTCATATTCATTAAATAGTCATACACTACCTGTTTTTTTTTTGGGCAGTTCGAGGCCTTTACATTCCATATTATCATTATCATTAGTATATGCTTAGAGTGATGCTACAATCGTTTGACTTCTATTTCCTTCCACTCCTCCTCTTAGTTCTTAAAGTGCCTTCCTTTGGTCCTTTAATAACTCAGTTATTATATCCAACATTCATTCCATTAGTCTGAGTATATTCCATTTAAGTGTTGATAATAACAGTATATTTCATTTAAGTGTTGATAACAAGTTTCATAATATTGATTACATTGACTATAATGCTTTCCTCATTTTCAGGTGTAAAATTGCTACCACAGGAACCTATTTTCACTTTCTCTTCTAAGTTAGTTAGGTTAATATCCTCCATTTTAACCTGTTATTTTATTTTAGCAATAGTTTCGCTTGATTTGGCTTTAGGTATTAGGCAGTTTATTGCTTCTTCTTATGCTTGAGGCTTCATACAGTCTCTATTCATGTTTTTGTTAGTGATTTTCTCTGTGGTACCTTTGATTTTTATCTCCATGTACTCTTCCTAATAAACTCTTTCAAGCTTTTTTCTAGTTAGTGTTGGACCCCGTTTTCGGAGCCCCACATCGGACCTAGGATCATGAAGCTTGAGCGTAGAGGAAGACCTAGAAATTGGAGAATTACATGAAAATCCCTCAGAAGCAAAGACAGGCTTCGCCGCGGCGAACATACGATAAAAATCCCCTGGACTTGAAATTTTCTTTTCACCGTAGTGAACTCACCACCTTAACAAAAATAAAAAGCTTCGGGTTAATTACGCTGCGACAAACTCTTGGCTTCACTGCAGCTAAAACCCCTTTAGCAGACCTTATAACGCAAACTACTTATCTTACTACAATGCAAACTTAAAAAAAATCCTTCAACCACATTCATCAATTCAACTAAAAAGAAATGGTTATGAACCTAACCATAAGCAATTTCTCAAAATCTTTATCTCATTTCCATAATACAAAATACATTGCGAAAACAAGAAAATCATAGACAAACCAAATATATAATTCATTTGTATCAAAAGACAAAAATTTTACAAAGCTTTAATGGCATTTCAAGCCATAATACATCAGTTGAGTTTGAGAACCAAAAATACAAAATACACTCTTGAACTAGTAAAACTTGAAATGCGTCTAAAGCCTTGAATTCCCAAAAATCTAACGTAAAATACAAAAATATGCCAATTCGGAGTGATATCGTAACTCTTAACCTACTCGATCTCTTGCTCATCACCTGAATAGGAGGGGGAGGAGAATGGGGGTGAGCTTTAAGCTCGTGGGTAACAATTTTATAGCTAATAAAAAGCAAAACTGTTGAAATAATTTACATTGAATCATAATCACATATTTCTCTAATTTTCATTTATCAAACAATTCATAAGCAACATAAATCATGCATTCATGAACTTGTTCACAAATTATAAACACATAGGCACATCAAAATGGTTTGGGTGGATCCAAAATAGAACGTATTACCATTTTCCCTAAGGGTCCTGTGTAGCCGTGAACAGAATGTACCACGCAATCCCACTTAATGGTCTTGCATAGCTGTGAACCTATGGGAGTCTATGATGGAGCTCTATGCCACTAGTGGGTAGACGGGAGAAGCCTTTTGTCAAAGTGCACTTGACTTAACTTAAGGGACCACCACAAACCCACATAACATATATTTCATATCTTCTAAACTTGTTGCCCAAAATGGCACATTTCTTTTGAAACTTGTTTTCATAACCATAATATCGTTTTAAAACCCAATGTTATTTCAAAATCATTTCCATCATTCGTTTCATAAACCAGTAGCACAATTCATATACAAACAAGTAGCACATTCTCAAAGCATTGAAAAAGCAATAGTTGCATATGGATAAAGTAGTTGAAAATCATTTATTTTCGTTCTTTCAAAGGAAGCATTTATAGCTTATTACTCAATTATAAAAGTGCAACCCACCTTGAATTCCTTGCTTAATTCTTGTTCAAATATGCCTCTCCTCTTTTTCCTCTTGCTCCTCTTGCCTCATTCTTGTTCAAATATGCCTCTCCTCTTTTTCCTCTTGCTCCTCTTGCCTCACTTGATTTCCTTAAACAATAACTAAAATCCCATTTAATTTGGTTTAGAAATCGGGAAGTTACTACCTAAACAATTGTGGACTGTTCTTATGCTGAAATAATATTCTATGCTTAACTTTCATCCAAAAACTGGGATTCTTAGAATTGAATTTAGACTCGATTCATACAATTTGTATCCCTATGTCTCTAGTTTACATAAAATCAAAAATCACTCAATTTGGACATCTATAGAAAGAGTTACGCCCAAAATACCAAAGCATGTCTGTGCAAGAAAAATGGAGTTCGCCGTGGCGAACTTTCACAGAAACCTGTTCCGAGAATGGGTTTGGCTACATTTTTCATCCTTTTACTTCCCATATTTCACATATAACCCATCTAAACACTAAACCATCTCTCCTACTTCATTTTCAACTCAATATCATTCACAACAAATTCATAATCTACTTTTGATCATTAACCAACAATAAAACCTTTACATAAACCATTCATCAATAATTTCCTACACATATTCACTTTATTTTCACTTCTAACTATCACTAAATATGGTTCATCTAACCAAACAAGAAGGGTTAATTGCTTATACTTACTTGTTTAGCTTCAATATCTTCAAGTTCTTCAAGAATCTCCAAAACCCTAGCTCTTCTCTTCTTTTTCTCCCTTACTCCCGATTCTTCCCTCTCAAATACAAGGCAACATTTCTTCATCTTCTAAGTAATACTCTTAATGAATGTGAAAGGTCCACAAGGTCCACTTTGCCCTTTATTTAAGCCTACAGCCTTTTAACCTTAAGTGATCTTCCAAAAATGCCCTTATGCAATCTTACAACATTTATACTTTAATTCCATCAATCCAAACAATAAATGCTCCTAACATTGACATGCTAATTACTCCAAAAAAAATTAATCTATCAAAACCTTAAAATAATTTAAATCATGCTTATTCAATAAGAACAGAATTTGGGGGCCAACATTTCTCCCCTCTTAAAAGAATTTCGTCCTCGAAATTCTTACCTGAGTCATTGAAGAGATGTAGATACTTCTCCCTCATAGCGTCCAAGGTCTCCCGCGTGGCCTCTTTTATAGAATTGTTTCTCTACAGAACTTTTACTAGTTAAACCGTCTTGTTCTGGAGGATCTTCTCCTTGGTGTCCAAAATCTCCACTGGAGTTTCCTCGGTACTCAGATCATCTCTCAACTAAACCTCAGTGGTCTGAATGATGTGGGAGGGATCCAATCTATACCTCCTCAATAAGGACATATGAAAGACATCATGTATCTGTTGCAATTCCTGCGATAAAGCCAACCTATAGGCTAGTGGTCCAATCCTTTCAGCAATCTCACAAGGACCCACATATCTCAGGCTCAACTTTGCCTTCTTGCCAAACCTCATTACTCCTTTTTAAGGAGCTGTCTTAAGGAAAAATTTCTCACCAACTCCATACTCCATCTCCTTTCTGTGTGCATCAGTGTAACTCTTCATTCTATCCTGAGCTGCCTTAAGCTATTGCTTAACTAGATTGACCTTGTCAACTGTCATTTGGAGTAACTCTGATCCAATTAGTTTCCTTTCTCCTTCCTCATCCCATCATATCAAAGTTCTACATCTCCTTCCATAAAGTGCTTCATAAGGAGCTATCTGAATGCTCGAATGGTATGAATTATTGTAAGCATATTCGGTCAATGGCAAATGCTCATCCTAAGCTCCTTTGAAATCCATCACACATGCCTGAGCATTCCCTCAAGTGTCCGAATGGTCCTTTCAGATTGACCACCTGTCTGGGGATGAAAAGCAGTGCTAAAGTGTAACTTGGTCCCCAAAGCTTCTTGTTAACTTGCCCAAGGGAATCGAAGGTCTTTATCGGAAACTATGAAATCTAGAATCCCATATAATCTCACTATCTCATCAATGAACTTCTTTGCTAGCACATGCAAAGAATCAGTTTGTTTAATTGCCAAAAAATAGGCTAACTTCGTCAAACGATCAACAATAATCCATATGACATCATGCTTCCTACTTGTCTTGGGCAAACCCTTTGCCACTTCCACTCAGGAATGGACAATGGCCTTAACTTGCCTGAAGGTGCCTGGTGTTCAGCCTTGACTTGCTGACACACGAGACACTTACCTGCATATTCTGCTACATCCCTCTTCATGTCTTTCCACCAGAAATGCTCTCTTAAATCCCTGTATATCCTGGTACTACCCGGGTGCATGGCATAAGGCGCATTATGTGCCTCATCCAATATCTCATCTTTCACTTCCTTGACATTCGGGATACAAAGTCTATTTCCGACTGTAATGAGTCCATCTTCCCTCACTACTACTTTAGACTTCTTGCCATTCTTAATTTCTTCTCGGAGCTTGCTCAAATCTATATCTTGTGCCTGTAACTACCTAACTTTCTCCCTGAGTATCGGTCTTACTCTGAAGTTAGCTAGAACGCAATTTGGTTCCTCCTGTTTCAAGCTTATCTTAAGCTTAGCCATTTGTTCCAATAAAGGCAGATAAACTGTCTGAACATGGGCTATAGATGATTTCCTACTCAAAGCATCCGCCATTACATTTGCCTTCCCTAGATGATACTCAATCAATAAATCATAATCCTTAATCAGCTCTAACCATCTTCTCTGTCTCAAGTTCAGTTCTTTCTGGCTCAGTAAGTACTTGAGACTTTTATAGTCAATAAAGATCCTCTTCTGAACCCCATACAAATAATGCCTCCAAATTTTCAAGGCAAAGATTATTGCTTCCAATTCTAGATCATGAGTTGGGTAATTCAACTCATAAGGCTTCAATTGTCGTGAAGCATAAGCTATCACCCTGTCTCCCTACATCAACACACAACCTAAACCCTTTCTTAAAGCATCACTGTAGACTGTACAACCCTCCTCTCCTGTGGGCAAAGTCGAAATTGGAGCACTTGTCAATCTGTGCTTAAGTTCCTCAAAGCTTTTCTAACATTCAACACTCCACATAAACTTCTGATTCTTCCTCAATAACTTGGTCAGTGGAGCAGCTATCATGGAGAATCCTTCCACAAATCTCCTATAATAACCTTTTAGACCTAGAAAACTCCTCACCTCTGTCACCATTTTAGGTGCATGCCAATTTACCACTGCTTCATCCTTCCTCGAATCAATATGTACCCCATCTTTTTAAATCACATGTCTAAGGAATATCACTTCGTGAAGCCAGAATTCACATTTGCTGAATTTAGCATAAGCCCCTTCCCCCCTCAGTGTCTGCAATACTATTCTGAGATGTTCCTCATGTTCCCCTTCGCTCTTGGAATAAACCAGAATGTAAATACTATGACAAATTGATCTAGATACTCATTGAAGACCCTATTCATAAGATCCATAAATGCAGCCGGAGTATTAGTCAATCTAAATGGCATGACTAGGAACTTTTAATGCCTATAACGAGTTCTAAAGGCTGTCTTGCTTACATCAGACTCCTTGATTCTGAGCTGATGATAGCCCAACCTGAGATCAATCTTAGAAACGTCCCTTGCTCCTTATAGCTGGTCAAACATATCATCAATCTGGGGCAGGGGATACTTATTCTTAATAGTCACCCTGTTGAGTCTCCGATAGTCAATACACATCCACCATGTCACATCCTTCTTCTTAACAAATAGAAAAGGCACTCCCCAAGGTGATGAACTCGACCTTATGTACCCCTTCTCTAGCAGTTCCTCCAACTGTTCCTTAAGTTCCTTCAGCTCTGCTGGAGCTATTCTATGCGGTGGTATGGAAATAGGAGTGGTACCTGGAATCAGTCAATGGCAAACTCAATTTCCCTCACCAATGGCAAACCAGGTAAGTCCTCTAGGAATACATCTGGAAACTCCCTCAAAATTGAAAAATCCTCTAACTTCCCTTCATTTACATCAGTGTCCACAACATTCGCCAAGAAGGCTTAACACATTTTTTCCATCATTTTGTCAGCTAGCAAAGTTGAAATAATTCTTGGTGATGGTATTCTCCTGTCCCCCCTGAAAATCACCTTCTCTCCATTGCCCAGATCAAATTCCACCTTCTTAAGGCCACAATCCATTCCCAGTATGACATCTAGTCCCTTTAGGTCTAGAGGTAGTAAGTCCACTACCAGCCTAGATCCATCAATGAAGAGCTCACAACCCCTATATACTCAACTTATTATCACATTCCTCCCTAAAGGAGTACTAACAATCAAAGAGTTATCCAAAGGCATCGAATTCACACCATGTAATGCCATGCTCGCAGAAATAAAAGAATATGTGGAACTAGAATCAATCAAAACATATACTGCAGAATTAAGTAACTAAGCCATACCCGTGACAACTTCAGGTGCGGCTGCAGCTTCCTCCCTTGTCATGGCAAACACCTTTGCCTGCGCCTCCCCTTGGCCTTCCTAGAGGAATAGCCTTCCTTGCAGCTCCAGAACTACCCACATCAGTAGCTGGTCAGGTTCCCACTATTTCAGCTCTCCTTAAGGCTTATAACTGCGACCCCTCCTGCCTTATTACTTGGGGATAGTCCCTAATCACGTGTCCCTTCTCTCCACATCGAAAGCATGCTCCAAGTAACTCGAAGCACTCTCCCCTGTGCAACTTCCCACAATGCTCACATTGGGGGTTCATGTTCCTGCTCCTCTCTACCCTACTATTGCTTCCTACTGTTAAGGCTTACATTGACACTGCCCTTGTTTGCTTGTTCTTACCAAAGGCACTACTCCCCACCTCACTCTGTGTGTGGGAGCTCTGCACACCCCTCTTAAATATTAGAGCACTCACCCCCTTCCTAGAAAACTGCTCCCGGTTCTTCCTTTTTCTATTCACTTCATACTTGATATTCTCTAGCTTCTCAGTCTGGAGTGCGGCATCTACCAGCTGCTGGTAGTCACAGAAATTGTGGATCAAGACTTTCTCCTTAATCCCCAGATGAAGACCCCCTTAAAACTTATGACATTTATCTTCCTCATTTGCCACAATGTTGGCCGCCTATTGGGAAAGCTAAGTGAACTTTAGCTCATATTCACTCACACTCATGTCCTTCTGTATGAGATTCAGAAATTCACTAGCCTTCTTTTGTACATAAACCCTGGAGAGGTACTTCTTCCTGAACACTTTCACAAAATCTCTCCATATCAATACCAGTGGCATGACTGACTATGAGGCACTGATTCCCACCAATGCAGTGCGTCCCCCTGCAGTAAGCTAATTCCATAGTCCAGCTTCCGAGCACTTCATCTGAATTAGAACTCTCTTGGTCCTCTTTAACTAGGCTTCAGCTTCTTCCGGATTTGTAGTTCCATTAAAATCCATAGCCCCATACTTGCAGAGCTTGTTATACTGTCCACTCCTGTCTACTGGAGCTTGCATCCGAACTTGAGACCCTTTACCTATGGCGTACGTGAAAGCCTGAGAAAAGACTTGAAAGAATCGTGGATCTATGGGGTTTGTTTGAGGCATAGGAGGAGGCGGTGGAGGCACCTCATGCTGCACACTAGGTGCCTCAGAACCTGGAGCAGAATGTGTCCTAGCATCTTGTAGGAGATAGGATTCGTCCGTGCTCCCTTGGCAAGAGCTAGCGAGTCATAGCTCCTCGAGTTCTCTTTCGAGGCGGCCTTTTCACTCCTTCAATATAAAACCATTAAAAACCATTAGTTCAGGCAAACCAAATTTCAAAATATGCAAAAACAATTCAAATCGTATAAAACAATTTCAAATCATGCGAGACAATTTAAAACAATGCAAGTTGTTCATTTAAAACAATGCATGTTCATTTCATGTCTTAAACTACCCATTTCATACCTAGGATACTATAAACCTAGCCGCAAACCTGGACCTCAACCTAGTCTCTCTGATACCATAACATGTTGGACCCCGTTTTCGGAGCCCAACATCGGACCTGAGATCATGAAGCTTGAGCGTAGAGGAAGACTTAGAAATTGGAGAATTGCAAGAAAATCCCTCGGAAGGAAAGATGGGCTTTGCCGTGGCAAACATACGAAAAAAATCCCCTGGACCCTTCGGGAAATTTTACGCCGCAGCAAACCTGAAATTTTCTTTTCGAAATACATTGCAAAAATAAGAAAATCATAGACATCCTAAATATATAATTCATTTATATCAAAAGACAAAAGTTTTACAAAGCTTTAATGGCATTTCAAGCCATAATACATTAATTAAGTTTGAGATCCAAAAATACAAAATACAATCTTGAACTAGTAAAACTTGAAATGCAGCTAAAGCCTTGAATTCCCAAAAATCTAACTTAAAATACAAAAATATGTCAATTCGGAGTGATGCCATAACTCTTGACCTGCTCGATCTCTTGCTCATCACCTGAATAGTGGGGGAGGAGAATGGGGGTGAGCTTTAAGCTCGTGGGTAACAATTTTATAACCAGTAACAAGTAAAACCGTTGAAATAATTTACATTGAATCATAATCACATATTTCTCTAATTCTCTTTTATCAAACAATTTATAAGTAACATAAATCATGCATTCATCAACTTGTTCACAAATCATAAACACGTAGGCACATCAAAATGGTTTAGGTGGATCCAAAACAGAATGTATTACACATTCCCCTAAGGGTCCTATGTAGTTATGAATAGAACGTACTATCGCAATCCCACTAAATGATCTTGCGTAGCCGTGAACTTATGGGAGTCCATGAAAGAGCTCCATGTCACTAGCAGGCAGGCGAGAGAAGCCTTTTGTCAAAGTGCACTTGACTTAACTTAGGGAACCACAACAAACCCACATAACATGTATTTCATATCTTGTAAACTTGTTGCCCAAAATGACACATTTCTTTCAAAACTTGTTTTCATAACCGTAATATCGTTTTAAAAACCAATGTTCTTTCAAAATCATTTCCATCATTCGTTTCATAAACCAATAGCACAATTCATATACAAACAAGTATCATATTCTCAAAGCGTTGAAAGAGCAATAATTGCACATGGATAACGTAGTTAAAAATCATTTATTTATGTTCTTTCAAAGGAAGCATTTATAGCTTATTACTCAATTATAAAAGTGTAACCCACCTTGAATTCCTTGCTTAATTTTTGTTCAAATATGCCTCTCCTCTTGCTCCTCTTACCTCACTTGATTTCCTTAAACAATAATCAAAATCCCATTCAATTTGGATTAGAAATCGGGAAGTTACTACCTAAACAATTGCGGACTGTTCTTATGTTGAAACAATATTATATGCTTAACTTCGATCAAAACATTGGGATTCTTAGGAACTGAATTTAAATTCAATTCCTTCATACAATGTGTAATCCTATGTCTCTAGTTTACACCAAATCAAAAATCACTCAATTTGAACATCTACAGAAAAAGTTGTGCCCAAAATATCAAAGCATGTATGTGTAGGAAAAATGGAGTTCGCCGCGGCAAACTTTCACAGAAACCTATTCCGAGAATGGGTTTTGCTGCATTTTTCATCTTTTTACTTCCCATGTTTCACATATAACCCATCTAAACACTAAACCATCTCTCCTACTTCATTTTCAACTCAATATCATTCACAACAAATTCATAATCTACTTTTGATCATTAACCAACAATAAAACCTGTACATAAACCATTCATCAACAATTTCCTATACATATTCACTTTATTTTCACTTCTAACTATCACTAAATATGGTTCATCCAACCAAACAAGAAGGGTCCATGCTTATAGTTACTTGTTTAGCTTCAATATCTTCAAGTTCTTTAAGAATCTCCAAAACCCTAGCTCTTCTCTTCTTTTTCTCCCTCACTCGCGATTCTTCCCTCCCAAATACAAGACAACATTTCTTCATCTTCTAATTAATACTCTTAATGAATGTGAATGGTCCACTTTGCCCTTCATTTAAGCCTATAGCCTTTTAACCTTAAGCGATCTTCCAAAAATGCCCTTATGTAATCTTACAACATTTATACTTTAATTCTATCAATCCAAACAATAAATGCTCCCAACATTGACATGCTAATTACTCCAAAAAAAATTAATCTATCAAAACCTCAAAAAAATTTAAATCATGCTAAATAAGAAAAGAATTATGGGGCCAGCAGTTAGTTTCCATACTTTCTCAGGTTGTCTTATAGTAGGCGTCCAACGATAGCTGATTTGAACTTATCTTCTATTAAGCTCCCATTTTCATTAAGCTTTATTAAAGGAACAACACTAGGATGCTCAATGTCAATTTCAACTTCAATGCACACTCTAACACAACTGAATGTTCTTAGTTATATTATAGCCTCATCCAAATAGATTGGTTTGCTTAACTAACTTATAAGGTAGCTCATTCTTATCGTTAACCAAAATTCTATAAGAATATTATGAAAGTTAATCCATATTGGGACATGCTTTAGCTTCTTCTTTTTTTACCATACTAATACCAAGTCTTTATTTTAGTAGAAAGAGTAGTCTACTGATAAAGTGGCAATGGCCTAAGTCTATAATTTTTTAGCATTAGTGATAAGTAGAAATTATAACATATTTTACACCTTATTTTATATTGTTTTAAATTATTTATATAAAATATTTGTAAATTATTGCTTTTTTATTAATTATTCAAATTATTTAATTTCATATTTTATTTCTAAAAAGGGTTTAAATTTTGCTAAATATTTTCTTGTGGTCTTGATGGACTTAAGGAAAGTAATTTAGCAAAAAAAAAAGCAAACCATTAACCCATAATAAAGGCCAAAAAGAAGCAAACAACCCGCAAAAAAGAAACAGTTAAACAAAAAATGCAAAAAAAAGAACAAAATGCAGCAGCGTGAGAGAAGTAAAATGCAGCAGCCAAAGAAAATAAAACGCAATATAAAGGAAAAACAAAACAAAACGACACAACAGTAGAAAAATAAGAATATAACAGCCAAAAGAGGAAATAAAACCCAACAATAGAGAAGAGAACAAAACAATATAAGAGAATGTTGTGTTTAATTCTGTTTGATTTTTCTTGCTTTCATATGTTGAAATTGGATGCCTTTTAATTCAAATTTGATATGAATTGAGTGAAATTAGTGTGGATGTTGCATGGATCTTAATTGAATTATTTTGTGAATGTGGTATGACAAATTGTGTATGAAAATGGGCGTCATGTTACTTACCATGTCACGGTTGTGGCATGGTAAGTCACAACCATAAGCATGTCACGGTTGTAACTTACATGTCACGGCTGTGACCCCCCTTCACAAATTTCTTTTCTCATAATTGTTTTAGTTATTACGTGGTAGTTGCAGAGGTTGAGGGCACAAAACCTACCTATGAGCATACTAAAAAAGGAAACATGGTAGAAAGTTGGAAGCATAACCAAGCCTTCGACCATCTAGTGTGAACAAGTTGAAGCAGAAGGTGAGAGCTAATGTGGTAAGCTTGAGAGAGGTAGGAGACCACTGCACCTCATTCACCTGATCTCTATTTGCTTGCTCTATTATTCATTTGTTGCAATGTTTCTTGTTTATTTACTGAACTTATTACTTTGTTAGCTTAACCGATTGTTACTTTGTTATCTTTTCATAGTTCATTTGGTATTCACTATTTTATTGATTTAATACTTTTGTTCATAGTAACATGGGACAAAAGTGTATGGATATGATGAACTGTGTTTATGCTATGATGAGCTGATCTCTTTTTCTTGAGAATTAATGTAGATATTTTAGTTAACTATGTATTATTGAGTTGCGGTTTTAGCTAGCCCCCATCTGTTTGATCAATTAGGTAAGAATTTCGAGGACAAAATTTCTTAAAGGGGGGGGGGGGTGTGAGAATTACAATAGCCTATTTCTACACTTAAGGATCAGGCTAGCTACATAAGTCATATTCTATGAGAATACATAAAGTGCTTTACATTTGCATGCATTATATTTGCATACATACATGAACCATGATTCAGAGACATTGTAAAAATAGTATATGCACTCATTTGACATATCCCGGGGCATGAAAGATCTTAAATGATTATGATGTAATTGCGTGTTGATTATGTCTTCAATTTTGTTTTGGAGGGATTATAATTAGTGAACTGGGATTTATTGTCACAATTGGGTGAATAATGAAGTGATATGTGCATCTAGTATAGGAAAAATGTTAAAGGATAAGACAAAATGATATATGGGAATATAGATTGAATGAGCCTATGAAATGGTGACATGTGGCGTTGTTAATAAAGTGACAAATGGTTTGAATAAATGAGTGAGAAATAGTGGTATAGTTGTATGACATATGGCCTAGTGATTAAGTGAAAATGGATTAGTTATGGAATGACAATTGGTAATGTAAGAGGAAGACATATGACTTGGCTCTCCATTTGACAAGTGGCAAGACATGTGTCCCACCTCTCCACCATGCATTTGTAACCCACGAATTTCACACTTGAAAGACCATATTTCTTCATGTTTTTGGTCTTATGTCCTCTTCTTCATCTCCTCACCAGTGACAACCCCATACAACCTCCCAAAATTCTTGAGTTTTGTTAAATTTCATAGCCTTCGTCGTGTATTTAGAAACCCTTCTCATTCCATCTTGTTCTTGGAGTATGTTTGAATGCTAGAGAGGCTTACTTAGCTTGTTAATTGAGGAGAATTTGGGTTGAGCAAGTAAGTAATTGATTGCCTTATTATGTTATATATGAGCATAACATGCATATAGATTGATTAGGGGTGAATTGAGATGAATTGCATATATGGTTGATGTGGAGATATGCTTGAAACTTGATGAGTGAATTGGTTTTGTTCTTGATATTTGGAAACCCTAATTTATAGATTGTTTTAGGGATGAATTGATGAGTAACTGAAGTGTTTTTAAGGTATAAATAGAAATGAAATTGATGAACTATCATAAAGGTCTCAAAATTTGGAAGAAAAGTTAAAGAGATGATGGTGAAATTTTCGGTTCACCTATCCCACAATCATGGGAATTGTATGGTTTCTTTCCACGAACGTGGAAATATTTGGCAGAGAGGAAATTTTGTGTTTTATGTTCTTGTTGAATCATATAAGGATAATACACTATACATTGGTGCTTTTGGACTTTATTAGGGCTTAAAACGAACTTAGTTGATGTTGAATCAATTGGTTAAGTGTTTGATGAATTTAGGTTGATAATTGATGTTATAACTTAAAGATTGGATTGTTTGATATCAATGTATATGAAATTGAGAAGTATTAGTTGTTAATCATATAAAGATGTCTTTATGAATGCAAATGTGATTCAAAGGATATAGGTAATGCAATAGGCATGTGCGAATGGGAATTGGGAAATTTTGCAAATATAATGCTACAAAAGGATTGGTGAATGTATGATTAATGAATTGAGAGTAGCCAAATTTACTTAAGGCATAACCTAATTGGAAAAACAAGATATATACAAGCTATGATGAATGAATGAGTACGACTTATGAATTAAGGTTACATACCCAGGATAGCCAATTGAGCATGCATTAAACATGACACATCTACATGCACATGATTGAGTATTCATTTGATTAAATAAGCTAATGATGTGTAAATATGTGTGTATTGCATGATATAGATGCTCAAGTAGATCGTCAACATCTAGATATTGCCAGATCATTAAGGAAATAGCTTATTGGAGCATACTGTGAGTAACCTAGATGTGCGACCTCGATTTAGAAACATGTTCTGTTCATAATTTTTTTATTAAACTTAATTTTTCTATATTGATTTGATATTGATATAATTGTGACATTGATGATTCTGGACAATTAATTGTCTGAGGAGTTTGATATTTGGGACCGTATTGGGAGTGTTTATGATTTGAATATGTGAATAAGGAAAATAAATTCTCAACTATATGTTAAATGCCGGACATAGATCCTATGAATTGTGGTAATTGAATGTGTTTCTTGACTGAAAGTGATTGATGATATAGTATGTTAAAGTGTTGTACTTCATTACATAAATATGCATGTTCACATAAAAAAGTTGCGACCGGAGTAACCAACATGAAAAGTGCTTTAAGCTCAAAAATGTGCACACAAAGCCACAGGCTCAACAATTAATGAGCTCGGTATCCATAATGGGTACGGGATAGTATCTAAAATGAGCACAGTATCCATAACAAATACAAGACAGTTAAATAGGTGCTTAGTCACAACAAAAATAAATATGGAAGTGGAGACTCATGTGCATTTGCATATACATATCCTTACATATAGTTTGAAAATGATTGGAAAGAACCATTGATTTGTGTTGAATAACGATATGACCTACTTGTGTATCTGTCGACAATATGAATGCTTAAAATGAGTGATGTGATAAATGAGAATTGATTTTGAATAATGTGATATATTCGTGAAATTGGTTATATACTCGTGATATTTGTGTTTTGACATAAGTGACCACATTGTTGATGGTTCACTCACTGAGTTTGTAAACTCATCAAAATTGCAACATTGATTTTCAGGTACTGGAGTAACTTAGCTTTTAAGGCAATCTAGTAGCAGCCTAGTATTGTCTATTTTGGAACCAAGAATGGCTCAAAGGTTTAGTCAGTTGATTCTGAAGCATCTAATCATATTATTTTGGTCTAGTACCCAGTTTTATGTTGTACACGTTGTATAAAGTTATGAACTCTCATATGTTATATATATTATAAACATGAATTTTGAGTGTAATGAATGTTTATGTTTGTGAATCAAACGCAAAGAATCTCAGATGTTTGGTAATGTAAATACATGGGTTATAGAATGTAATGACAATGTAAACTTATTACGATGAATGAAATGAGGAAACCTAGTTCTTTGAAACGCTTATGCTCTATATGATGACATGATAAGTTGATGTAACTACTCTAACATGCCGCTTCCATGAGATATGTGCTTGGATTTTCTCCGGAATGTCGGTATATGCTCTATGGGTGTGGTATGTTACATGAATAGAATGGTAAATTTGTAGGATAGTCAAGGTAACTTACAATCTAAATAGGGAGTGTTGCTAGATCTGGCTAGGAATTTCTTCACTCAATTGATAAGGCCTATTATGGTTTATCAACCTACGGAGCATATAAAAAGAATTCTTTTAGGGTCTCTAAAGTAGGAACTCAAGGAAGCACTCATCTCTCCATTCACTGAGACAGAAGTCAAAAAGATATTATTTTGTTTACACCCTTCAAAAGCTCTAGGCCCGAATGGTTTCTCAGCTTAGTTCTTTTAATTTATATGGGACATTATAGGTCATCTCTTTATTGAAGTCGTATTGGAATTCTTCTCTTCAATTAAAATGCTTCAAGAAGTCTATAACACTTTTATTTGTCTAGTTTCGAAGAAGAAACCTCCTCAGACTATGGGAGATTTTGGGCCAATCTCTTCTTGCAACATACTTTACAAAGTGATTACAAAACTTTTGGCTAATAGACTGAAAATGGTGTTTAGTGACATTATAAAAGTTAAAGGTGCTTTCATCCCAGGGCGTAACATTGAGATAATATCCTATTTTCACTTATTCATTTAGGAAAACTTTAGAAGTTGCATGTTGAAAATTGATTTATTTAAAGCCTATGACACAATAGATTGGACTTTTATGAAGACATGTCTAGTTGCCTTGGATTTTCCATATATCTTTGTGAAATGGATCATGGAATGTGTTTAATCTTCTTCCTTGAGTGTCCTAGTTAATGGCATCCCTTCCAAGCCTTACAAGAATCTAAAGGGTTATTTGACAAAGGGATCTCCTATCCCTTTATCTCTTCATCGTTGCAATGGAAGGACTACCCAAGCTCCTTTATTCACTCATTGCTGATAATAGGCACCTCAAATTTCATCATAAATTTTTTGAAGTTAAGCTATCTCATCTTATATTCGTTGATGACCTCTTGTTATTCAATGCAGCAAACAGATTCTTCATCAATATCATAACACAAGCTTTGAAACTATTCTTGAAGTGGTTGGGCTAGCATCAATATGCAAAAAAAGCAATATGTGTATCTCAACTAATGTTGGCAACTCTATTGAACTCAGTAGAGTAACATGGTTATGCATTTAATCTCCATCTTTCTAATATCTTACTGTGCCTATTTCTACTTCATAGTTGAAGTTCTTAGAGTTCAGTCGCTTTCTAGAAAACATCAAATTTAAGATGTATTCTTAGCAAAACAGGCACTTATCTTATGTAGCTAGGATAACATTAATTATATCAGTTATGAGCAACTTGCACATTCACTATGTTGGAACCCCACCCTGGTAAACCACGTGTCCGATGTCCTACGTGACACTTGGACACGCATCCCACGAGGGAGGAATTCCGCACCACAGAAGAAATCACAAGACTACCTTAGTTCATTTACTTCCGAACGGATCTTGACAAATTTACCCTAATCGTCCTCAATGAAAATGATCTACTTAGGGCCTGCAATTAAAATCTGATTCCTAAGCTAAAATGAAATTTCATGACTCTAGATTAATTTGAATCAAAATTCTCCTCAATCGGATCTCTATAGATCGAGAAAATCGCCCAAATACTAAAATATATGCAATATATGCAATCTCTCTCCACAAAATGCCTCTCTTTGATTTAAAACCATAATTCTGAACTCAAACCTAAACCTTGAAAATTTGCATGAAAGGGGAAGAAAATTTGTTTAGAAAACCGACGCTTCGAAAACCGAGTCATACGGAGGTCAAACGAAAGAATTATAAGCGAAAAAGTGAGCTTTAGTATTTTAAAACACAGAAATTAAAAAATTCATAACTTTTTACCTAGAACTCGAAATTGTTCAAACTTGGTGTCAAAAGAAAACTGAACAAAAACTCTACAACTTTCAAGAAGGATTGAAAACCTAATTCGGCCACTAAGGGGGTCCAAAGTGGCTGCAAAGTTTCTGCCCAATTGGACAATTCTTCCTAAACACCTAAACAAGACCAAAAGTTTGAAAAATCATATCTTTTGATACAAAAGTCGAAAAATGTCATAGTTT
>JAOTAX010000198.1:26964558-26975548 GCA_025629825.1 Erythroxylum guanchezii | reverse complement strand
TTCCTTAATCTATCATTCCAAAATCAATCCAAAACTAAGCTAAACCAATCTAGCCCACATCATTCATGCTCACTTTAACAAAACATACTCAAACATAACCTTACCCAACAATTCAACCCATAGGTTTCATGACCTTCATACATCATACATCATATATAATGAACAATAACTTCCAATCAATGCAACTAACTACTAATTCATTCATGAAACACATAAGTAAAGCTTAAACCATACACTTACCTAATCCAAGCTTCCAACTCTTCAATTCTCCAACTAATTTACTTCCTCTACTTAATCCTCATGCATGGTTCTCATGGAAAGGAGGGCTTAAGCTTGCAAGTATGAGGGAAGCATTAAGTAGGAGAAGAAGGAGTGAACCAAAGCCAAAGAAAAAAAAGAACCAAGGAAGGAGAAGATAGAGTTTTCGGATGGATGAGGACATAAGCAAGCAAAACTTGAACTTTTCATTCCTTAATTAAGAAGTTGCCGAATTCAATGGGTTTAAAGGGTGAGAATAAAACAAAACTATTAAATGGTAGGACACTTGGCATGGTAAGAAGTAATAAGAAAAAGACAATTAGGAAAAAGACAAAACCATAAAATTAAACCCTAATGAAATGAATCTTTGACCCATTCAATTCCAATAGCCCAAATTTTAAATCCAAAATATTATACCCAATATTGTAGTGCCATTGGACAACAATTTTCACTACCGAAAATTAACCGGTTCGCCACTTGACGAGTTTTCCGCTCTGGGAATTTTCTCCGAAAAATTCCAGAAAAATTCCTATAATTCCCGTAAAATGTAAAACACACAATGGCTCACACAGAATAATTTTTCAAACACAATTTCTACATTATTCACAATAAATTCTGTTTAGGCCCAAATACCGAGAATATCATGCATGCATGTACAGATATTTTTCACGTGCAAAATTCTGCTGTTCACTAATACCAGTATGCGGGAAAATTTTCAATTAGTCCCAATCACTCACACCCCTAACCAATTTACTATTTTACCCTTCCCGTCGGGGTGAGATATTACAGATTGGACGTTATGGGGTGATAAAAATACCTCTTTCTTTCACCAAAGAACAATTCACAGAAGGAAGAGAAATAGGATTGAGTTACTTAAAGATGATTTTGATGTGTGGCATGATGATCCAGGTATTCTTTGTTCATTGGCTGTTACTTATTTTTCTAATCTTTATCTGGAAGACTGCTCTTCTAGGCCCTCTTATCATCTCAAAGGGTGCTTCCCTATTCTTGGTGATAGTGTGTTAAGTTGTGCTAACAATTTTACTAATGATGAGATTAGAAAAGCTCTTTTTGATATGAAACCTTGGAAATCGCCGGGAGTTGATGGTTTACTGGCGGGTTTTTATCAGTCTCAGTGGCATAAGGTCGGGTCGGATGTTTGCAATGAAGTTCGTCGTATTCTTCATGGCGGTGGAATTAGCCCTCAGATGAATAAAACTCTTATATGTTTAATCTCAAAGGTTGATGTCCCCAAGCACATCTCTCAGTATCGACCTATCTCTCTTTGTACTGTTATGTACAAGATTGTTACTAAGGCTTTAGCTAACAGAATTAAAATGTTGATGCCTTCTCTTATTGGGCCTACTCAGACTAGTTTCGTACCTGGTAGGCATATCACTGAGAACATTATTATTGCACAAGAAGTTGTGCATTCCATGCGGAACAAGAAAGGAAGACTGGGGTTCATGGCTATTAAGGTTGATCTTGCCAAGGCTTATGATCGAATTAGCTGACATTTTTTGAAGGACACTCTCCTGGATGTTGGTTTTCCCTCTAATTTTGTGGAAGTTATCATGGCCTGTGTAACATCTTCTTCGATGTAGCTTTTGTGGAATGGAGGTTTGTCTTATTCCTTTATGCCAACTTGAGGTTGGCGGCAAGGTTGTCCCTTGTCACCTTATTTGTTCATCCTTTGCATGGAAAGATTATCTTATGGGATTTTAAATTTAGTTAATGAAGGAAATTGGTTGCCTATTCGTCTCAAGAAGGATGGTCCTCTCTTGAGCCATTTGTTCTTTGCTGATGATCTTCTTCTCTTTGCTAGAGCTGAAATGTCTCAAGTTCGCATTATTAAAGAGGTCTTTGACAGCTTTTGTGCTAGCTCGGGTCAGTTGGTCAATGCCCATAAGACTAGTGTTTATTTCTCCAAAAATGTTCCTTCTCAAAAGCGTCATGAGTTGAGTACAGGGCTGAGGTTTCATGAAATTAAAGATTTGGGAAAATACCTGGGAGTACCTCTCCTTCATTCTCAGATTACCAAGAAGCACTACGCTTATATTTTGGATTGTATGAATTCTAAGATTACTGCTTGGAATGCTACTAATCTTTCTTTTGCAGGGCGTGTTACTTTGGCCAACTCTGTTCTTTCTTCTTTGCCTTCATACGTTAAGCAGACCTCAGTCATCTTTTCCACTTTGTGCTCTGAATTTGAGAAGATTACTCGTCATTTTGTTTGGGAGTGGCAAGGAGTCTGAAAGGAAAATGGTGCTCGTTGCTTGGAGTAAAGTGGCGCAGCCTAAATTAAGTGGGGGTCTTGCTTTTCGTGACCCAAAAATGCTCAATGCTGCTTTTATAATGAAGTTGGCTTGGGAGGTCTTCTCTAATCATAACCCTCTTTGGGTGCGGGTGCTGGTTTCGAAATATAACTTCTGGCGTTCCTCTAGTTCTTGTCCGGTTCCCCTGCGTAATTGCTCTAGTCTTTGGAAAGGTATTTGCGCTTATTGGGGAGACGTTTCTTGCAATGCCTCGTGGTCAGTTGGTAATGGAACTTCAATCAACTTTTGGTTTGATCATTGGGTACCTGGTATTGTTTGTTCTTTGTTTCATATGGCTTTGAGGCCTATCTCAGAGGAGTTGATTGATAAATCCATTAGTTTTTTTGTCAAGGATGATGGAGAGTGGAATTGGGATCTATTCGTTGGTTTCTTTTCGGAAGACACTTTGGGTCGCATTGCAGCAATTCATCCTCCTTCTTTGCAGGCTAGGGAGTATGTTGTTTATTGGAAGCTTTCTTCCTCGGGTAACTTTTCTATTAAATCGGCTTTTCATTACCTTACAGAAGCTACTGCCAGTGACAATGATAACTTCTGGAAGCTTATTTGGAAGTTGAAGGTGCAGCAACGTATTAAAACTTCTATTTGGCTTGTTCTAAACAATGGCATCATGACTAATGCTAAAAGAAGAAGACGCCATTTGTGTTCTTTGACTGTTTGTCCTTTTTGCAGCGATGATTTAGAAGATGGTCTTCATGTTTTGCGAGGGTGTCTCCTAGCAAGTCAAGTCTGGTGTTTAATTTTGCCTCATGCTTATTATCGAGATTTTATGAGTTGTAATGATCTTTGTTCTTGGTTACACTTCAATTTAAATCTGCAGGATCTTGTTGTTCATGAAGTTAGCTGACTTGAGTTGTTTGTGTCTCACTGTTGGATTCTTTGGAAGAGCCGGAATGATTTTGTCTTCAAGAATAAACACAAATCTGCAATGTCGATCATTAATGAAGCTATCTCTTATGGGTCCTCTTATTCCAACATCCTGGGCACTTGTGATTCTAATTTTATCCAGGAAGGGCATAATCAGGTCTCTTGGTCTTGTCCTCCTAGTAACTTCATTAAATTAAATTCTTATGCCTCGGTTTTGTATTCTAATTTGGCAGTAGCTTGTGGGGGAGTTTTTAGAGATCATTTAGGTGGGTGGTGCGGGGGATATGTTTCTAATATCGGCCTTTGCCCCATTTTGATTTCTGAAATTTGGGGAGTTCTCTATGGTCTTCGACAGGCTAAAGCGTTGGGGTTCTCTAACTTTATTGTGGAGTGTGATAATAAGGTGAAGGTGGATATGATCGTTGGAAATTGTGTTGTCAATTCTTGCTGCGCCTCTTTAATTAAGATAATCCGTTTTACTGCTAGGGAGTTTGCAGCTCTCTCTTTTGCTCATATTCATAGAGAAGCTAATTTTGCAGCAAACTTCTTATCTCATTTGGCTCATGATCATGTTCCTGGATTTCATTATCTTCCGAGTATTCCTTATGGACTGAATTCTTGGCTTAATCATAATTTAGTTGGTGTTATGTACTTACGTTAGTTTGTTTTGTTTTGTGAGCTTAGCTCACCTCTTTTTTTACCAAAAAAAAAGGCATACCATGTTAATGATATTTAAGTGAGAAGGGGATAAACCGTGTCATTTTTTGTAGCAAGGAGAAGTCAACAACTCATTCAATTATGTTTTATAATTAGGAAAAATTGAAAAGAAAATTAAGACGTATGAACTTATTAACATAGACATATAAATACTGAATTCTAAACATTATATGTTTACAAAATTTTAATACATTATGAAATTAATCTTTTTAAGAAAATAACAAATACAAAAGAGATTTACTTCTTTCAATAACAAAACTTTCATTCAGCTTACTTCATTTTAATATAATAAGATTAAAAATATAGAATAGACTAGAAAAAAGAATATAATTATTAGTAGTAATAATAATAATTTAAATCATTGTAATATTTACTTAAAAGTTAAAACTACGTTATACTCACCCTTTCTAATGAGATACATAAGTTTGATGGAACATAAGTTAGATTTAAGTGTGAAGCCGACTCCTTGGTTGTTATTAATATTCTCTCGTCGTCAAGCTCGCAAACACACACGCACTCCTCCTTGGTTCAGGTCATCCATGCCCTACTAGCGAAATTCTGGACGATTCGAGTTTGTCATGTATTTCGTGAAACTGTGAAAGTAATCAGAGCGCTTATTGGCTTGCTTCCCATAAGAAAGTGTACGGTTTCGGAATTACTTACTAATGCATCCCCCTTTGGGATGCCTTGCAATCCTTTACGAGGATATGTGTGGTGTCTGAACCCCAAGACCCCCTGTAGAGACCTCGCTTTTACTCTTTTCTATTAAATATATATATATATATATATATATATATATATATATATATAACTTTAGTTTAGTCTCGGACATAATTAATTGTACTAATAAGCTTGTTTTTTTATTATTATTAAATAAAATCAGCCGCGGACACGTACACCTCTCCAATAACAAGCGCCCACGATGGCCAGAGCTCAAGCTCAAATTTCATTGGTCGAAGCCAACATTGCCCTACACAGGATTGGTCCACGTCAACATGTGTGATGTAAGTAATAACAGAAGGGAAGTATGTCTTTATTCCCCAAAATCCACTCTATAAAAAAGCTCCTGAAGAGGAAATGCAAGAAGATAAAAGCGCACACGCACACGCACAATCACATATCTATATATATAAGAAGCTCTTGTACTTGTGAGCAAGGAGAAGCAGTCAAGCCAAGCCAAGTTCAAAACTTTGCTCGCGATGGTTGGCTCGCGAAGAGCACGCGGTTTCGTTGTGGCGGCAATTGTCCTCTTTGGTGGGTATTCGCTTTCTCGCATCCGGATCTGATTATGTATTTTCGTTTACAAGCTAATTAACTGGTGGTTTTCCGTGTGATGTTGCGGATCTGACTTCTGAAAGTGTTAGATTTGGTAGATTCATTGACGATTTGGATGTGTATGCAGGTTTTCTTGTATTTTAATTCTATTCACGTGAAACATTTGAAGTTATTTAGAATTTAGTTTTCATCTTTGGTTTGTGATAAAGTGAAAGAAACTAGTCGTTGTCTAGTTATGATAATGACGTTAAGATTGTTGTAACCACCAAATGTTATTAATAGTGAGATTTGTTAGCATAATAATAGATCAAACTTTGAGGATATTTTAGTGGTAAGCGGTTATAGTCAACTCACTTTCTGGGAAGCGGATATGTAATTCATGTTTCGGAGAAGTGGCTGCATACATATTGAATGCTTTGATGTTAAATTGCTTATAATGCCGTGAAAATTTTGTGGGAAATCTGTACTGAGATATTGAAATTTGTGTAGGATGTCTCTTTGCGATTTCCATTGCTAAAGAAGAAGCCACCAAGCTCGGAACGGTTATTGGAATAGATCTTGGTACAACTTATTCTTGCGTTGGTGTCTACAAGAGTGGACATGTAGAAATCATAGCCAATGACCAAGGAAATCGTATTACCCCATCATGGGTTGCCTTCACCGATTCCGAGAGGCTTATCGGTGAAGCTGCGAAGAATCAAGCAGCTGTTAATCCTGAAAGAACTGTCTTTGATGTGAAGAGGCTTATTGGAAGAAAGTAATGCATCTTACTAGTTCCTTGTAGCTATGTTTTTGTAGATTTGATAAAGGGATATGCTGACTTAGGTTTATGCTTCCACAGGTTTGAGGACAAGGAGGTGCAAAGGGACATGAAACTTGTTCCATACAAGATTGTGAATAAGGATGGAAAGCCTTATATTCAAGTTAAGATTAAGGATGGGGAGACAAAGGTCTTTAGTCCTGAAGAGATCAGCGCTATGGTTCTAACAAAAATGAAGGAAACAGCTGAAGCATACCTTGGGAAGAAAATCAAGGATGCCGTGGTCACTGTTCCTGGTTAGTTATTGTTTCTTTATTTTTCCAATGACTTCTGTACGTATATTTAAAGTGTCATCAATTCATTGATTTTCTCATTAAGTCTTTTTTTTCATCTTGCAGCATACTTCAATGATGCCCAGAGGCAGGCCACTAAGGATGCTGGTGTTATCGCTGGACTTAATGTGGCAAGAATTATCAACGAGCCAACCGCTGCTGCCATTGCTTATGGTTTAGACAAGAAAGGTGGCGAGAAGAACATTCTTGTTTTTGATCTTGGTGGTGGTACTTTTGATGTGAGTATCTTGACTATTGACAACGGTGTTTTTGAAGTCCTCTCCACTAATGGTGACACACATTTGGGAGGTGAGAAAACACCTGCTTTTTCTAGCCACTCAACTTGTAATTTTGACATGTTTTATGGTGCCCTTATAATACACCTTCGTGTGCAGGTGAGGATTTTGATCAGAGGGTTATGGAGTATTTCATCAAATTGATCAAGAAGAAACATGGAAAGGATATCAGCAAGGACAACAGGGCTCTTGGAAAACTTCGAAGGGAATGTGAACGTGCCAAGAGAGCTCTCAGTAGTCAGCATCAGGTCCGTGTGGAGATTGAATCACTTTTCGATGGCATTGACTTCTCTGAACCACTCACCAGGGCTCGCTTCGAAGAATTGAACAACGATTTATTCAGAAAAACAATGGGACCTGTTAAGAAGGCCATGGAAGATGCTAGTTTGGAAAAGAACCAGATTGATGAGATTGTTCTTGTTGGTGGAAGTACTAGAATTCCGAAGGTTCAACAGCTCCTGAAGGATTACTTTGATGGGAAAGAGCCTAGCAAGGGTGTAAACCCAGACGAGGCTGTCGCATATGGTGCTGCCGTACAGGGAGGCATCTTGAGTGGAGAGGGTGGTGATGAGACTAAAGGTCTTATATTTCTGTTCTCTTTAGTTTCAGAAATAATAACGTTGCAGACTGATGTCTTTTCTGTTGTACTATAATTGAGGCTTCCTGTGGCATATTTCATTGCAGATATCCTTCTTCTGGATGTGGCTCCCCTCACATTGGGTATTGAAACAGTTGGTGGAGTAATGACTAAGTTGATCCCTAGGAACACTGTCATCCCAACCAAGAAGTCTCAAGTTTTCACTACTTACCAGGATCAGCAGACTACTGTCTCCATTCAGGTGTGGATTATTGTATATAGTTACAAAAATTTGAAGTTGAAAATGATGGTGAGGTTCTAATTGAGTTAATTTGGATATGGTATTAGGTATTTGAAGGTGAAAGGAGTCTTACAAAAGATTGCAGACTGCTAGGGAAATTTGATCTCTCTGGCATTCCTCCTGCCCCGAGGTCTGCCTCTATTATTTATTTTCTTGACATAAACCCCTGTACTCAGACACGAAATTGACATTTTTTTTTCATGCATTTATTACAACAGGGGAACCCCTCAAATTGAAGTAACATTTGAAGTTGATGCAAATGGTATCCTGAATGTCAAGGCCGAAGACAAGGGAACTGGGAAATCTGAGAAGATCACAATCACAAATGACAAGGGCCGCCTGAGCCAAGAAGAAATTGAGCGCATGGTCCGTGAAGCAGAGGAGTTTGCAGAGGAGGACAAAAAGGTGAAGGAGAGAATTGATGCTCGCAACAGTTTGGAGACGTATATCTATAACATGAAGAACCAGGTTAATGACAAGGACAAGCTTGCTGACAAGCTTGAGTCTGATGAAAAGGAAAAGGTTGAAACTGCCGTGAAGGAGGCCCTTGAATGGCTGGACGACAATCAGAATGCTGAGAAAGAGGACTATGAAGAAAAGCTGAAGGAGGTGGAAGCTGTCTGCAATCCAATTATTACCGCAGTGTACCAGAGGTCTGGTGGAGCCCCAGGTGGTGGATCGGCTGAGGATGATGATTCACATGATGAACTCTGAGAGATTTAACTTCTGATGGAAAGCTGTAGCGTGAGAAATCAGATCAGAGGACGTTGGGTAGTCTGAGGTTGAGGGATCAATACTGTAATTTTCTTTTTTCTTCTGATGGTAGAAGTTTGAGGGGAGAAGAAGACTTCCCTTGCTTGCCATGATTTTGTCTCTCCTTTTTTGGATGTTAAAATAGGATATACATTTGACGTCTTTTATTGCTTTGTACTTCAACATATACATTTGACAAGATCTTTTATTGCTTTTATATTTTGTTAACTAAAAGACTTTTAATAGAGTTATTTTATGAAGAGTTTAAGGATGATCCATATCTTTAATTGAAAATATTGAAAAAAAAAAGAACAGAAGACTTTATATGCAAGTTCACATAGCAAATGGTAGAAGAATTTGCGTGCCAATTTTCATCAATCAATCAATCAATTGAATATAAATTAATGTATGACATTATTTTTAATTAATAAATTTTTTTATCTTTAAATATTAATTGAATTACATTTTATGTTTTAATACTAAAGCTAAAATCTTTAGAATAATTACTATATAATTAAAATTATGATGAGATTATAATTGTGAGATTCAATTTACATTTACGTATTGTTCCTAAATGTTCCTAGTTGTAGTTTCATAAAGATGAGATCTTGTTGAAACGGTAAAACTAGTACACATTATGTTTCTTTCTTATGAAGAAAGTAATTGATCTCATAAATTAAAGTATGGAGATACTTAAACTAATATATGGGTGATTATTAGATAATAAGTCACTGAACTGACCCGACTATGAAAATCCCGAATGGAATATTACTTAAGTCTGCAGATTTCCTCATAATGATGATTGTATAATTGATTATTAGACTTGAGATTACCAAGGCATCTCGCGTAAGAATTCCTGTGTTTTGATGCTACTTATGAATCATCCTAAAATAATTCAGTCGGTAGCAATTGGATGCAGTATGAACCATACAGAAATAATTGAGTAAGTCAATAAAAAATTCGTTACTCTAAAGTAATTAGAGAGAATGTGCAAATATTCTTGATTAATAGTGATTTATAGATTTCTCTGGCTAGAGTAAATTGACATTTGAAAAGACATTTTCAAATTTCAATTATAAATCAATTACTAATTAGCAGGAACAAATATAATTGGATAAAAATTAGACGTTGTATCTATAATCTGTATAATTGGAACATTAGATGACGAAAGGATTAAATTATACATCATAACCATGCATGGACAACTTAAGTTAACCACTTTGATATTCTTGATATTTGAGAGGTCATAACATATTTGTTGGCCCCCAAAATTTTTTATTATTATTTTATTAAAATTAAGCATGATTTAAAAGAATTATGAGGTTGATGGATTATTTTGTATAGTTAATTATTATGTTAATGTTGGTAAGATTTTATGACATAGGTAAATTGAATTAAAAGATTTAAGTAGTAAGATTGTATATGGGCAAATTGGACATGATACTTAAGTTTAAAGACCATAAGCATATAAGGAAGGGGTAAAGTGGACTTTTTACCCTCATTAAGGGTATTAAGGGAAGAAGAAAATTGTGTCTTCCATTTAAGAAGAGAGCAAGAACGTGAGTGAGAAGAAAGAAAGGAGAGAGTTTCATGGGAGAGAAAAGAAGAAGAAGAGAAAATCAAGCTAGGGTTTTGGAGTTCTTGAAGAGTTTAAAGCTAAAACAAGTAAGTATAAGCTTTAACCCTTCTTGATTTGTTGAATGAAGCATATTTAGTGATAGTTAGAAGTGAAAAGAAAGTTGAATATGTGTTGGAAGTTGTTTATGAATGGTATATGCAAATGTTCTCTTTTTGGGTTAATGATCAAAGATAGATCACGATTTATTTGTGAATGATGTTGAGTTTGAAATGAAGTTAAGAATGAAGTGTAAATGAAATAGAAAGGATGATTTTTGTATAACATGTGTTAGGTGTAGATGTTTGGATGTGAAAAATCTGGAAAATGGGATGAGGGCTGAAAATTTCGTAGGCTTTTGGACAAGTTCGTTGTAGATGTTTAGATGTGAAAAATCTAGAAAATGAGATGAGGGCTGGAAGTTTCGTAGGCTTCTGGACAAGTTCGCCACGACAAACTTCTGGCCTCACCACAGCGAAGTCCATTTTTTTTCATAGACATATTTTGGTATTTTAGGCATAACTTTTACTATAGTTATCCAAATGAAATAATTTTGGATTTGGCGTAAACTAGAGACATAGGGTTACAGAATGTCTGAAGAAATTGAGTTTTAATTTAAACTCTAAGAACTTCAATTTTTGGATGGAAGTTGGGCATGGAATATTGTTTTAGTATAAGAATAGTCTGAAAATGTTTGGGGTATAACTTTTAGATTTCTGAGCCAAATTGAATGATTTTGGAGTCATTAGAAACTTAAGACAATAAGGAACATTTTTCTATAAGGAGGTTTTAGCAAATTTCTTTATTTATCTGATCCGAACGATCATAAAAAATTGACCCAAAGGTCTAGACTTTTGGAAGAGTTTGATTATTTAGCATTTATCTTAGTGAATATGCTATATATAT
>JAOTAX010000198.1:26930720-26953688 GCA_025629825.1 Erythroxylum guanchezii | reverse complement strand
TATGTTGAAATTCATGTGTAGCGACTAATGATTCATAATCATTAGGGATAACATGACCTAGGTTAAATGACGCATCGCATGTGGTTGTTGCCTTGATTAATCGGTTTTCCTAATGCGTAATGCTACTACCTAATTAAATCTAGAGATCGTATCCTAGTTTATTTGGTGGTTAGGTTTAATTAACGATCGTATCTTGATTAAACAAAACCTAAGGGAAAACTCGGGTTAGTTATTAACTCACGATTAATAGTTGCTAGGAGAGGTTAAAGAACAACAAATTAATGAAATGTATTTAATTAAGGTGTAGGCCGAGATTGAGAATCGGGTCCCTACCAAATTCCCCACATTTATCATTTTTACATGTTTTCTTTAATTTGTTTTTATTAGTTAGTTTCATTTTATTTTCTCATTCCAAAAATCCAAACCCCCCCTCCCTCCGTTGTTCCTAAACATCGGTTAATTTCATTCCATAAAATTTATACACACTCTCTGTGGGATCGACCTAGACTCACCACTGCTATAGTAGTAGTCTAGTTATTTTATTTTGACTACCGTAACGACGCGCGGTCAGCTCAACTGATTCATTCTTATTTGTGGATTAAGATTCCTGCTAACAAACATCCTATGAAATTCTCTTAAATTACACAAATTTACTTCCTTATGTGATTCTTGATTTTGGATCCCAAAGTCATCAATATTTTTAAGAGCGAAACACATCATCCTCTTCTTCTACTTATATAATCCTTCTTTTTTAAAAACCAGGTCAACATTTTCATGCCTTTCTAATTCCTTTAAATTATAAATGATTTGTTGCATTCAAAATTTGATTTTCATGATTGCAGCTACCAACCCTTCCTTTTGTGAAAATCTACTCATTTGGTTCCTCTATAATGGAAACTTCATCGGCCTATTAATAGGAACGATGGTAGCTGTTTACCAACGTTCTGATTATGTTCTCATCCTTTCTTCATCCTTCCTTTTCAAACACTCTTCATATGATAACTTTTGAACTTGAATTGGCTTCACTTGATCTTCTTAGAATTTTGCCACCACAACGTTTACCTTAGAACAGAAAAGTCAAGAATCGACCTAGATGATTTCTAACTTATTACCTTTCCTTAAAAGCTGAAGCTAGTGAAGAGATGGAGGAATACAAAAGATAGAATGGATCTAATATCTCCCCAACAAAATTTAATAATCAGCATGTCTCAATGATGAAAAAAGTGGTAAAATAAGACTTTACCTATACTACAATGTTTGTAAGATGAATTGGCCATGCTTTGTTAGTCTCATCAATAAACGCAACAATAGATACCTCAATTAGGAACAAGTCTCCATCTTCATTGCCTAAAATTTCCATCATTTTGGTCTACATATTATTCACTGTCGAGCCATTATCAATAAAAAATCTTGAATACCATTAATAAGAGATTTAATGTACCAAGATCTTATATATTGAGTCATAGTATTAGTTAGCTTTTCTAACACTTTCTTCTCTAGAATTCTTGGTCCCATAATCAACATAAATATTTTGCATCTCTTTTCTTAGTTAAAGCTTCCACTTTCTTCCCAAGAGTTTTGCTAAAAGAGGTAGGAAGCCTTATGGAAAAACAACATATGGTAACTAAATAAGAATTGCCTAAAGTGTGAAGAACTTACTAGAGTCTTCATATTGACTTTCAGACCGGGATGACCTCCTATTAAATCTAAGATTGTATTTTTCTTTTATCTTACTCTAACTTTTGTCTGTGACTTGTACACATTCTTTTTTGTTATATGGGTTAAAAGTACTCTCCTTAGAAGGAGCAGGTCATATAGAGGGTGACTTCCTTGGGGTTGATTTCTCCAACAGTAATGTCTTGCTTCTTCCAAACCTAGCGACAAATTTCTACCATTGAAATCTCCTCTTTTGAGTTTTGGTTAATGGTATTGGATTCTTAGGATGCCTCACTCACTGCCACTAATGAGATGGTGGCACCCAAGGTGGTACTACAAATCGATGTTTTTTGCTTTAAAATCTTGGAATTTAAAGATCAGATCTTTGCCTAAAGATTTGAGTGAACTCTTTTTATGGTTTGTTATACAATCTATATTTTTTATGGATTTTAGGAATCTGTTGATTCTCATTCTTAACACTAGCATTCAAACCATAGTTAGGAATTAAAATACTAGTACATGAATTTGTAGCCAATGCCGATCGATCTTCTACAATCTTTAGCTTCCTCTTGACATCCAAAAAAGACGATTAAACTTAGTTGCAATTGGTGAGAATAGAACTTCATCTATCAACATAGGTTGATCATATTCAACAAATAGCATAAGTACCTTGTTGATGTGATCTTAAATTATATTTTTGAATCTCCAGCATGTTTTCATTGGGTGACTCCATTTATTATGGTACTTTCAGTAGTCCCTCCCTCTAATTTCTTCCTTTTAAGGAATTATGTGCTCTGGCAGTAATGAATTTTTTCTATAAAAAAATTCAAAGATTTCCTCTATTTTAAAAGTGTCAAAAGTATATAGACTTTAACTAGTGCTTGTATTTTCTTTTTGACTTTAAGAGATTTTTGCTCTAGAAAGGGGCAAACACATGTTCTAAAGATATTAACTTCAACCACTATCAAATCATATAAAATTCTTTATATAAAATAAGAACCAACTAAACTCTTTTTTTGATGTCCTTTTTCGATAAGAAATTCTCATATTTAGATAATTTTACTACCAATTCTTAGAAAACATGATTTTTGATACCTTAAAAATATTTTGAAGTTTAATATCAAGGACCTTTTGAGCTAACTTCACATACTCGGTCTCTGGGAGTGCAACTTGACATCTTCTCATCTTCTTGAATTGAGTGATGAATATATTTCCATTCTCGCTACTCTTCCAAGTAATTCTAGACAATTCAGCTATAACAACTTTAGGTTGAGTCCAAAAAATAGAATATGAAATAATCTCTCCATTCAGCCCACAGAATGACAAAATTCCTGGACAGCAAAGTATACCAGGAGAAAGTTGTGTCTGTTAATGAATTTGGGAACTGTCTAAGCTTAAAATTATTGAAACTTCCATAACTAGCCAATTAACCACACTGAATGGTGAATCTACCAATGTGTTTAATGGTTGATAATTTTAGATAATTTTACTACCAATTCGTAGAAAACATGAATTTTGATACCTTAAAAATATTTTGAAGTTTAATATCAAGGCCCTTTTGAGCTAACTTCACATACTCGGTCTCTGGGAGTGCAACCTGACATCTTCTCATCTTCTTGAATTGAGTGATGAATATATTTCCATTCTCGCTACTCTTCCAAGTAATTCTAGACAATTCAGCTATAACAACTTTAGGTTGAGTCCAAAAAATAGAATATGAAATAGTCTCTCCATTCAGCCCACAGAAAGACAAAATTCCTGGACAACAAAGTATACCAGGAGAAAGTTGTGTCTGTTAATGAATTTGGGAACTGTCTAAGATTGAAGTTATTGAAACTTCCATAACTAGCCAATTAACCACACTGAATGGTGAATCTACCAATGTGTTTGATGGTTGATTGGCCATCTTTCCCAAAAATAAATTAAATTCAATATTTCTATAGCCAAGGGGATAAGGATTTTCTTAATTAACATGCTTTAGATAAGGCTAGCCACATTTTGGTGGCCAAGCTGCCTTTATTCAGGCATATATAGCTATTGAACAACTTCTCTAATTGCTTTCATATTAACTTGTAGTCTCATTTAAGGAGGTGGAGGAATAACAGCATTATGGTTTATAGCCAAAAGGTTCCCCTCTCCCCCCCCCCAGTAGTAATTTTGTCCGTTACCTTCATTTTCAAAGTCAAATTCCTATTTAACAAAAGCTTGAGGCTTGGCAACTTGCTGAATATTTCTAGGATCAATGCACACAAGGGCAACAAGAATGTCCTCTCTTTTATGAGGTGATAGGTGTAGATTGCATTGTATTTTTGTCCATAATTTGGTGTGTGTTTAGTGATTAATTAATTGTGTAGTGTGTGTTTAGGTGAAGAATTGTGTTAGTTCATAAATATTTGTGTTTTAAGTATTTTTGGTTGAGAACATGTATTTGAGCTTCAATTTTATAGATATGAGGTGTCGTGATAAGTTTGTTAGTGTTTCAGACCATTCGGAGGAGGCCCGAAGCAACAACACAACGATCGTGGGGAATCAGCCACAATCGTGACAGAGAGCAGACAAATTGGTCATGATCGTGCACTAAGGGCCACGTCGTGGCCTGTGCACAAACAAACGCAGGGTTGCTTTTAGATTTGAGTTTTCAAGGGACATTTAGGACATTTTGAACCTCGAAAAGACATTAGGATTACCTTAATAGGAAAAGAATATAAAAACATTAGGAGGTAACCCTAGAAGGAGTTCTACAATCAGCCTACATTTGGAAACCCTAAATAAAGGGAGAAAGAAGAGATAGAGAAAAGAAGAAGAGGAGGGTTTCGATGTCGAAGCTTCCCGAAATAGGTGATCTCCCGACATCGCTGCTTTCCTGAATTGTCCAATCTAAGTTTTATTTCCTCCCCATTTTCCTTTTTATTCATTTAATGTGTAAGATTGAGATGGGTGGTTGTATGGTTATGAATTTCGAGTTGTTAACAATGTTCTAACTTTTCCTTTGAGATTTTGCTTATATTTAATGTTAATCTAGTTTAATTGTGTTTATTTGTTTTGGGTGTTGTGGTTGATTAATGTATTTGCATGTTTTGGTAATAAACCGAGAGAGTGAGCCGGATAAAAATGATTAGATCAGATTAATGAATGTTAGGCGATCTAACTGACCACTTAATCAATCTAGTCAGTAATTTCATGGAAAGAGATCCTGTGCGAGACCCGGTTGTTTATTAGAAAGCTTTAGAACTAATTAGAATTGTGGGTAATTTGTGCATTGAGAGATTGCAAGTCCATAATTTGATTAGGGATTACAATTTAGGGAATGGTTATAACTCGAAAGAGAGTAATCAACCATACGATCATCTAGAACCGACACCCTATAAACACATAAATGGTTAGATTAGATTAATGATAGGTAAAATCCCCTCTCTCATAACTTAATTAATTCTCTTAACGGATTTCCATTGTTACATTATTCTTTCATTGCTAGTTTGTTTGATTTAGTTTATTTTTAGTTTATTATTCGAATTTAAGTCTAAAACAATGCACAACTTGAATTAAGTGGTGCCTAAGCATAACCTCTGTGGGCGATATCTGCTTTTTACTACAAGTAACTTGTATACTTGTCGTTTTTAGCGTAAAACAAGTAGTTTGTTTTTGCAATCAATATGAGGGGGAGCATATCTTTCTTCCACTAGAGATGAAGCTGGAGGTAGACTACACTCGCCAACTCCCATTGCTTTTGGTGCAGGATGCCCCCCAAGACCTTCAGAGATCTGCCTTACTAGATAGGGAGAATTTTACTCAATGACCTGTACTAGAGTGGCAAAAAAATTATCCACCTTCTTTATCAGTATTTTGATTGCTTTAATCATAGAGACCGAGTTGTACTTCAGTTATAGAATCTCTTTGTATAAACAACATTATTTCGTATTAATAGTTACAACGATTTTGAATTCTCTTTAGTTGGAAACCTAGTTGAAGGTGATGATGCCTTTTAAAGATTTTCAATAATTTGGGATAGAAAGCCTTCATTCCCTATGACAGTATGGACATCTTCCTCTAGGACTGGAGGCATAACAATTTCTTTCCATTCCTCACACTTGGCATAATGGTCCCACTAAAAGAGATAAATTGTTGGTCGCTTATACGATAAACCTAAAATTTGAGTGTGCTATGAAGGAATTCTCCTAATTTTGTGTTTGACTTCTTATTGACGATATAGGTGGAATCTAGAAAACTTTAAAAATAAAATTCTAAGCTACCAAAATACTAAAGAGTGTTGAAATAATATTTGAACTAAAGATATGATTCGAGTTAGATAAGGAAAAAAATAGAAAGAGAAATTGAAATAATGATAAGATCTATGTTTTTTCTTGTGCTTTTGTGATTGTCTAACGTCCATTTTTTTTCTTGTTGGTGTATCCTATACTTCTTCCCATATGTAACTCCTTCAAGCAATTCTCTTTTAATTAGTCAACTTTCAACTATGGTCCAATTTTGAGCCACATTCTAATTAACTGCCTTTCAATCATTCCTCATGTTTTTAGTCGTGCTTCCACTTTCTAAACTTCTTTACCGCTTGCCATGTCTAGGAATTCTATGGAAAACTAAGTTTCAAGACTTCTAGCACTTAAGACTTTTCACTTTTGGTTAAATAGGCTGAATTCTTCTCAGACTATCAACACAATTAAATTACTAAAAAGATCTAACTCTTATTATAAATAGGCTTAGGCTTTAAAAGAGTTAACATTTCCTAGCTACTCTTTTTACAGCACTTGTAAAGTTCTCTTAATATGTTCATATGGATATTATTAGAGGATGAACACGTATGCGGCTAAGATGGTTGCAATGAATCAGTTTGAGAAATAGTTTGAAGGAAACATAAAGAAAAGATTGAGAATCCAACTTTCCTTAGTTGGCGATCCAACTTTCCTTCAGTCTTCACAGCAACAAAAAGGACAGGTTCAGGAACATTCTTGGTTACAATCAGAAATATGGACGTGGAAGGCCTTGGCTTATTCGGCACAACAAAGATGAGTGCCAGGAAAATATATCAACTTCCATAGTAGGCAAACCATCACCTACGGAGGGATTCCAGGTTCCACAAGTGACATCATCAGCCATTGCTTCTTGGTTCATCAAGATCATTAGACGGACAAGTAGCAATCCAATCTTGGCAATGGAAGTTGAAGTCCAGCTATTGACCTTAGTTTTCTATGATTGTGTTGCATTGCCGAGCTTAATGATTTTTGTTTGTTTGAGGTTAACATTTTTTCTGGTAAATTATGGTTATTCTGTGCGGATTAGATCAGAAAGTGGAGAGCTAATTTGTTATGGGTGTGAGGGTGAGCTATGAGATAGTGGAGTAGCTCCTAAGAAGTCTTTCGGTGGTCCCCTTGTGAAGCCAAAGACCTTGTTCAATAGTCTCTATTGCTAGGATAGTGAGTTAGCTATCAACAGAGTTACTGGTTAGTGTCTTAAGAGACACTGCTTGAGTAGACACCAACATTGTACATATCTTTTATATTTTTATATATATTCTTCTGATTTAACCAAAAAAAGCTTAAAGAAAAGGATATTACTACACAATAAAATATGAATTTATGATTCGTGTTTTATTTGATTCATGTATTAATTATTGTATAAAATTTAAGTGATTTTTACATTTAGAAAATCAAACAAAAAATTATCATTTTTGTTTTGTGGCACGCAGCATCATATTTTGCTCTAATTTTCTTATATTTTTTTATCCTCAACATTTATACTAAAATACAAATTGGACTTTAATATTTAAAATTTTTGAAAAATAACTCTAATATTTTATAGATCTTACATATTCGATCTCAAAATGAATGCATGAGACACTCTAGTAAAAGTGTGTGGGGTTTGTTATTAGCATACATATTGGAGGGAGGGGCTTTACGAAAGTGAGTATGTGTCAAGTGCACAATGGGAGAATTTTACCGTCAACTCCATTATGTTTTATTTTTGTGGACAAAAATCAGATGAAAGTTTGAGTCTTACCCATTTCCATTTGTTGTTTTGCTTCCAAGTTATTGTTCTTTTGTTGGCAAGAAGGAAAATAGGACAATTAAGTGACAATAGTAGGTGGTGGTGGGACTCTCTAGCTGAGCTTAAAATTGACAGTGACAGGTCCCACTTGGGATATTAAAATGTCCACGATAATTTAAAAAAATTGAATTTTGATTAAATTAGAAGTTGAATGTACGAGGGTTATATTGAATACTTACAAACATTAAGGTTTGATTTCTGTATTGATGTAAACATTCAAATTCAAGAAGAATAAGTCTTCAAGAAACATAACTTGTAGGAAACTGTTTATAATAAAAAGCTTCTTAATAATGGTCAACCAAGTTTTAGAGAGTGGTGTCGAATCGCATTGCATTCATCGAAATTGGCTAAAAGCATAATATATATATAACATCTTGAATTCAGACAACCTCATTAGATCTATCAGAAGGCTAATACTAATTACCCACAATAAAATTTTAATTTCTTTTATAACTTATTATTATCAAACCACACAAACCTTGGAAGGTCCAATTCGTTTCACATAGAGCTCTTAACGAAAACAATAAATTTACATAAAAGTAATAAACATTAATAAGCAATAATGAAAAGAATTTTAATTTGCCCACGAGTTCTAGGCATCAGACGGACACCATCCTTCCTGGTCAAATAACTTGATCTACATTTTAGTTTCTTTTTTTTTTTTAACCTTTGAATTCTATAAAGAAAGAAAAAGTTTGTGTATAAGCAGTATACTTAAAAAGCTTAGAAAATAAATTAAAGGCCAGCTTTGGGATCATCGCAGCCAGCTGCTACAACCCCCATCCCTCCTGGATTTAGGGAAGCACCAACCTTCTCCTCACTTGTTTCTTTTAAGGCAACTTTGTCACCATCCAACTCCTTAACAAGTTCATCAATCTTGCGGAACTGATAGGGCCATCTTGAATTGTAGAGGAATTGACGAAGGTCAAACCTGTTGTCCTCTGGTGAATAGCTCTGCATACAGACAGATGATTTAGTATTTTGTGCATTATTGATAATGATAATACAATATTAGTGACAATGAAATAGGTCCTTATGAAGCCGCTCTAGACATTGAATTAATTACCTCAGCATGATATGAAGGTGTTAAGACTGTCATCTTGTGTCGATTAATGGAATAATACTTGAAGAAGTGTCTCACTTTATCAGCCACCTCAGAAGGAGATAGTTTTGAACCCCATTTATAGCAGAGGTTCTGCAATGATTTCCCATGTTCATGAGAGATTGAATTAAGATGTATCAAGTAATTCATGAAAAAAAGATGTAATCGAAATTTTCAAAACCTTACTTTAAACATTGAGACCGGGCCACAGCGGAAAATTTTACGTAGTCTTCCGTAAACTGATAGCTCCTCGTATGTCATTCCCATGTCCACTTCATCAAGCTGTTCTTTTAGCAAAATTTAGAACCAAATCGCATATAACTTGCACATAAGCACGCACAATGTTTATGAATGCTTTATGTAAGCTATAAGACGCGAATAACATTTCAATAAAACTTCATGCAATTTTAATATGTTCTCCTAACTTCCAGGTTCTATGTTTTCAATACCAAACCAGTTTCCAGCTTCCTCTACCTTTTATTTTTTTTCTTCTGCCCAATGGAAAAAAAAAACATATATCCAGTATCTTCTGGTCTTTATTTATTTCCATCTGCTTCTTAACAGACTGACTATTTTACTTTGTTACTTCAACTTCAGCTGGAAGATAGAAATGGAAATATCTGAGAGAAAAGAAAGAAGTTTTACAAGCCTTGAAATCGTTCCACCTCATGTTTATATATCAGGATATCTCTATAAAGCTCACATTGGATCCTTAAGACTGAAGACATGTTTCCAAGTTTAAGATGAAAGATTTCTAGATCAAAGAACCAAAACAGATAAACATTACTACATGAAAGGAGACGAAAATATAGGAGGAAGAAAATTGCAACCACAACCATGGATCCAATATATAAGATATTGCATGGAAATTTTGGAAACCTAGATCTCCAGAAAGTTTCAGAAAATTGGAGATGAATGGAGGAAAGAGGAAGATTCTAGTAAGGAAAAAAAAAATTATAACGAGGAAGTGCTGATATGAGAATGTGTCTTGCACAGTATTTGTGGGCGTAGCTAAACAGGGGAATAACCAGAAACACAATATTAAAGGACAATAAAAAGCTCCAATAGAAAGAAAAATGCAATGAAGAGCACAAACTAAAAAGACCAAGAGTGAAAAATGAATTATCAAACACAAATGTAAAGCAACAAAAATAAAGAGAAAAATAGTAAAGTTCGTGGGAAACGTGGAGAGCTAGAACAGTACCTGGCTGTAGTTGGAACGAATTGGCTCCAATTCTGCAGTTGGAGGAGCTGCTTCAACTTCTGCCAAGGATAAGTAACCAAGATGGGTGGCAGCCCATCGAAGAAATGATCGAAGGTCCTGCTTACTAATACTTCCAATTGGATTGATATCTGCTGAGCTACAATCATACTGCAGAAAACGTTAAGTTCAAATTGTAGCACGGAAATGGCATACAAATTAAGGTCACGAGTATGATAATGGTAAATGAGCTACAATACAGCCTTGAAAGGAACAAATTTATGGGTTTTGTTCACAAGTTGTATGATGGATACAGAGATAAGCGACTGATATAAGTAAATGCTATGTACTTCCATTCAGTACCTTTGTTAAATAACCTCGCAAACCTTCATCAACATTTGAGCTACCCAGAACAAGATAAAATCCAGGTTTGCTATGAACCCAAGGCAAAAGTGAGGCTAATGTAAATGCTAAAACCATTCTTATGCGAGCTTGGATATTCTGCAACCCCAGGTTTTCAATATTAGAACCCCCATCTACCTGGAAAAGAAATCAGCATTATAATACAGTCGAAAGTATGTAATGATTAAAGTGAAGCTAGTCATGGATACAGAATTAAACAAACCAAACATACGAGTCAAATCTGCAGTCCTGTAACTTTTCAAAAGCTTGATCATTCTAAAATTGATTTTAGAAGATCTAAATTACCAGCATATGGTGAATATGCAAACGTAAAGAAAATTTAGCTCAAGTCACCACAGCATGCCAGAAGCAAACATCCGACATGATATCAGACATACAAATATGTAACAAATACAAAACTAGGCGAGTTGAATCACAAGAATGGTACCTTGTAACGCGGTCGCCTGCCTGTAACTGTTTCAAATAAGGACAACAAGGCTGAGACCACGGAATCTATGCAGATGTCAACATGCCAGGAACCAATCTCATCTGCTAACAACTTTGCTCGTCTTTTTGTGGCTTCAGAACTGCAAAAACAAACCCACACAATAATAGAAAGAGATAGAGAGGGAGATGGAGGCAGAGAGAAAATAGAGGAGAACAGAGGGGCTAGGGAAAGAGAAACTGAAAATTTAACAGTAAAACCAAGACTAGTAGTGTCCAGAAAGCCCCCAACATAAATTGTCAACAAATAATAAAATAAATCCCAATCTCTGGATTGGCCTTGATAAATAATCCAAATATTCATTTTTCTTTCATTAATATTGTAAACAGTCAAGAAAAGACGTAAAAGAAGTAATCAAAAGATACTTGTGAAAGATGGCTACTGGAATAGATGCAAGTCAAATTGTAAACTATTCAGTGAGCTAACATGGAAGATCAAACATATAATCCTCCTTGCAGCATCATTAGGCATGCTCAATAACAACACCAGTTACACGTTAAGAAGCTTTATATTAGGTCTGGCAACAAGGCTTGTTATTTTTCCACATGCAGGATATAATTGACATTCTTGTCCACATGTATCAACCTGTTTTCAGAACCCATATATACAGTGTAAAATATGCGCTTGGCAAATTCTTTGCTGTCAGTAGGAAATTGTCCATTAGCATAATGTCCTATTCTTATTGCGTCAGCTTTCACTTGTTCATCCCCATTTGCAATCTCTGCATAAAACGAACAAAACAACAAATCATCAAATCTAAAACTCAGGAACAAGAGGAAGAACTTTCTTTCCACACTTGCACATGTAAATTTATAATTACCAACTACTTGGTATCAACAAAGTGATGACAACATAGTTGTACTCTATCCCAATGATGAACATCATATTGGTAAATCATTTTCTTGCTTTATCACTACCGAAGTTGTCCTCCCCGTCAAATTCAGCTATTAGCATTGGATAGTCTAATGGTAAGCTAACACTCCAGACAATTGAGAAGGTTTCTCATTCCTTTTAGCTGTTCATCAATACATTTACAATGGCCATGAATACTCCAGTTATATCAAATGTGCTAAATTGAGAAAGAAAACAAAAAAGATCACCATCCCCCTTGGTCAATAGGCACCAATAGAGGATGCTCCATATTTTTACAAAAGCTGGATGGTTATAAGATACTGGACTGTAGTTTCTATTCATCAAAACTTGCATTATTTAGAACAGAAATAGAAAAGACATGATACTAGAAGAAGAAATCAATACAAATTTGGTAGAACTTGACCTTTTACAACAAGCTGGCACATACAACCAACTATAGCAGCTACAGAGGAGCTATCTGCTCCACCTGAAAGAGGAAGCAAAAATCCAGAAGCTCCACTTCTTCTTAAATAGTCCCACAACCAGCATCCCGGACCAAAAGCTATCTCTTCTTCAGGAGAGTGATAACTTATCTACAAAGTTCAAAACATGCTTAATTAGCAACATGAAACGGTGGAAGTCGCAATGAGCATTATTTAATAATTATTAACAATAGTATTGAGTGGCTATGAAACTATGACAATTCAAGATAAAAAGAAACTAAAATATGACAGCAATGCTGAAACAATGAATCCTTCATAGTCAATTAGATGTCTACTAAAAGCTGCAAGATCCAATATTTAAGTCAAACTCAACAAAAACTTCTTCAGACTCAGATGCAACTGATTATCATTTTTTTCCTACTCTAATGTGAGCATGACTAACCAATCGGTGAATCCATTGCATATGCCCAATGGACTAACTACAAGAGATAAGACTAAGAATCTTAAAGAGGCTTTAAATGGGCTACTTCAAGACACACATGCGCAGATCAAGCTCCAAGAAGCATGTCAACGGCCAAGCACTAGTTAACATAATCCAAGATAAGAAGGGAAAATATTTTGGATGCATATGTCCATGACATTAGGCCTAATTTTGTGGATCATGTCTTATTTAGTATTCTAGTCTTTGCACTTTTCATTTTAAGTTTTATGTTAATCCTACATAAAGGGGATGTTTCTAAGCAATAAAGAAAATTTTGAGATTTCAATTATAAAATATTGAGTCTTGAGTGCTTTTATCCTTTACTCTTCATCGAACTTCAGAATTTAACAAAGAATTTGTTTCTTGTGATGGTCAAAAAAACCTTACATACTTGGTTCTTGATTCTTCATAATCAACAAGTCAATTCATCAAAAATCTGATTTAGCTTTTCTGGTGAGATTACAATCTTATTCGTGGATTCTCTGGTTTTTATTCTTAGGTGGTTTAACACTACACTCAAATGAATCTTGCAACTAAAATATGTAGTTATCCTTATCATAAGGTCTTGTAAAGCTAAAAATATATCCCTGCTGCTGCCTACTTAAAAAGTTATCAAAACATTAGATGTAAGAAACCCTAGCTAGGTTCTTAAAAATGATCCCCCTTTTAACAGATCAGCGCAAAATAATCTGAAGCATGAACTACATCCATTTAAAAAATGCGTCCAAAATTATTTGAATCCATAGGAATTGCCAATAGATATGTGAGAATTAGTGTAGGTAATCCTAAGCTATCAAATGAGATTTTCGAAGAGCAAACCTCTATGGGGTTTGAAAGAGACATTTTCAAGTTAAAAGGTTGACAGAGATAAACTGGTGCCGCTACTGATGGTACTCTAGCTGTGCAACTTGCTTGTTCTTGAAAACTACTTATTGATCCCCGTAAACTAGCAACCTGTCAATGAGATAGATGTAAAATATACAGAGCTAAAGCAGATTATAGACAAAATATTATAACATAAGGACACCTGGAGACCATGCTCTTTCCCCCAAAGAGGATAAGAAAAATAGTAGTTCTGAATACCACAAAATTGCATCAAGGATTGCATAATCGTCACATCAAGTTTGCACTTACAATACCAAGGACACTCTCAAAGGATGTAATTAGTATAGCATACCGCATCCAAATCCACTTCAGCAACCACAACCTCAACATCCTTCAATGAAAACTGTGAACCTTGAGCAACCACCTCCCCATTTACTAAAATGCAAGAGCATCCATCTACATAAAAGAAAAAATGAAGGGCAATACTTATACCAGGATTACCACCATAACATACAGAAACTGTGCAAAGGACACTGAAGAATCAATTGGGAAACATGAAAAAGGTGTACAACCACAAGAAAACAAGGTTAGTTAAGAGACTGCTACAAGATATTAATCATAAACAAAAGCAACAGCATTCAGTTTAAATATGCTTAGTCACAGAAGAAATTGCCTACCATAATAAAGACGACCACCATCACACCCTTGGTGATTACTGTACACGTAAACCCCTCCACGAGTATGTGTGGCACCTATAAAAGCTCGAAGACGGAGATCAAGCTTTCTCAACTGATGGTGGCTTCCACTTGCGTTTAGAAAGACTTCCACTCCATTAACTGCAAGTTCAGCATGAGGAGGGTTTGAAGTGAAAAGTTCTTCACAAACTTCAGCAGCAATGGCCCTAAATAAGGATAAAACAGTAACATTTCCATCCTTATAAACTGCTGTAATATGAGGAAACAAAGCAAATTGTCCATACATACATATACAATCCTATGCCATCATGCACCAACTACTTAAGTTTATCACAACATTAACACAAAAAACACTACCATATTCTATTCGAACATTATTTTAATTGTTGATAATCAAAGAAATAGGAACTGAACGAGCCTTGCCACTGCTTACGTGTCTAGAAATTGAACGTATCCATAACCAAAAGGCACTGAAGTCTGTGATATAGCCTCTGAAATTTCAGGTGGGAGCAAGAAATCAACAAGCTGATCCTTTTGTTTCCATGAAGTAAACCAGCGAAGCTCCCTGTAGTTGCCATCATTAGCAAGCCACATCTTTGGGCGTATCATGACAATTTTCCGGTTCATACATAGAACTTGGCAATTATAACGTTCCGATCCTTTGATAACAGGCAATCCAAAGCTGCACAACAGTCCATCTGTCCAATCACCAAGCAGGATGTCTTTCAAGCACTCCCATCTGTCATCCCATTAATAGCAAAATGATCGGACATGTGAGCGTTGCATTTTCTAAATTTCAGAACAGAAATACATATATGTGCAATATTTATCTGTCTGAAGATTATAACTGAGAAAACGTACGCATGACTGAAAGTGTCAAGCTCAAGGAAATGATCCTCACAACCATAACCAGTGATTTCAAGCTCAGGACCAAGTCTAATAACAGCACCTGCCTGCTTAGCCTCAGCTATTGAGTCCTTTATATTCTTCAAATTGCAGTCAAAATCCATAGCCCACTGGTTTAAGTTACAGGTTGCCACTTTCAACAGCCTCATTTTCACAAATCCTACAGAAAAAAAAAAAAAAGACATCTATAATTATACCTACAGTGTTAAAAGTGACGATGGAAAAGCTAACCCTTGACTAAGAAAAAGAGAGGAACTTCATTGCTGCATTTTGGCAACAAACTCAGACTCTAACAATGAGTCGGACCCATTTCAATTAGAAATGCATAGCTGTACACAGGGAAAGGGTAAAGAAACAAAAAAATGGGTTGAATAGTGCAAAACATGATTTTGAAAATAATTATAATAAACTATTGAAAAAAAGCTATTTCTCCAATAACAAATTTGATGTTGTGGAAAATTTGACAGTTGTCAATTATCTGCTACAAAAGTTTACTGTTCCAAGGAAATATAAGCGCCAAATGTCATATATATTAGCATTTGCAAAGTTTCACAAACATACCCAACAAATTTTTATATCATTCTAATCAAGAACTAATGCATTAAGGATTAAATTGTAGAGTTGGAATTCACGAACTGGATAACAAAAACAAGTAATTACACTTAAGTAAACAACCAAATTCACATACTTGAATCCAACTTATAATTTTTGGACCATTTGAAATTTAGAGCTATTCTATACCCCTACCCTTAATTAATTTCTTATACAGACTTTTTAGGAGTTTGATTTTTTGAATAGTTTTTTAGCTCTATAGGCCTAAAGCTTTTTGCATCAATTCTATCAATTTTTAAGCTCCCTTGTCACCAACTTTGCACTCTTTTTACCCAAGTGACAAATAAAATTTTCACACTTAATCACAAAGTTGGCAAATAACATATGCGTACTGAAACTTCTATTGTTTTTTGAAGTATCTAATCCGAGTGAACAAAACCAAAGAGGGTTGATGCCCAATGCAAGTACGTGAGGCCTATTCGTTTTATTAGTTTGACTTATTTTATTATTTATTATTGCTTAACTAAAAGTGATTCCTTTATATTTTAACCGCAAATTAATCAAAACATAAGACTTAAAAAAAAATTGTGACATATTCAGCTTCCAATAAAAAAGAGAAGTAAACCAATATTTATATAAACATTATAAAACACTCAATACATTTAAAGGTTAGAGAACATACTCTTAAGTTTTGATTATGTCTGAAAGTTATTTTATTTGTTTTCCCACCCTAGTGGCCACCTGAAATGAGAGGGTGAGAGTCATAATCAGCATATGTCAATCATTACGGTGATACGCAATTCTAGTGGGAACTACGTTGTCGAAATCAGAGAAAAGCATGAGAAAATCAAATTTGCTGCTTTTATTTTTTAAAAGCTAACAGCCAAATAAGTACAAGAAGAACTATAAGTTTCACTTGAAACTTAGATAAGAAAGGGTCATTTGAACTAATGAGTTTGATCATCCAAAAGCATATCAAACATTGACAGTTTTCAAACAAACCTGAAGGTAGTAAAGGAGAGTTGACTTACCATTTAAAGATGTAATTCCATGTATTATGTCAAAAAGAAGTTTGAGTTACTGATTTTGTTTACCTAGAAATTCTACTTTCCCACTAAATACCAGACTACAAATAATGAATCTAGGATCAACTAGTTTTTGGGGCAATGGTAGATAAAAAGATTTTCATGATCTTCCACTTTACGAAACAAGTTAGCCATTCCAAATTCCTAACTTCAAGAGATTTTCATGCATGGGAAAGTGGAGGGAGAAGATCTTGGAAATAAGTTGACTAAGGCATCTTATTGGAAAACTAATCATTAGCATATAGCCATGCTAATTAACCTTTGGACCGAAAGACATGGCTGAATTAAGCATATTTGGAATCTAACTTTGGTCTAGGACCTAGGTGTAACCTCACTCGTCCAAGGTTGAACATTGGGATTTGATGGCAAACTTAAAAAATGACCTACAGATGAAAACCAATTTGTTTTGCCGAGATCAGGATCAAAAGCTAAGTAAACAAAGGCTTAAAATATTAGGGCCTAGGATACTATTGAAGGAAGATGTCCAAATGAAAGCAAAGAGTTAACATCATCAATGCCAGTCAGAAGCTGATTTCACAAAAATACACCATCACTGCAAATATTAAACAATCATTTATTAACCTCATATTTATTAAAAATGCAAACAGATCTAAAACAGGAAATGTGTTTGTCCAAATGATATTTTCAATATTAATTTGACGTTGAAGTAATAAGGTTGGCACCAACTAAGAGAGAACTTAAATCTAAAATGGAACAGTATGAGGATAGTGTTCAGGACAAAAGATATATGTGTGACAGTTACATCTAACTTTTGGCAAAACCAGATTGAAAAACAAAGAGGACTTTGGATTAACAACCTATAGTCAAGAACCCATGGCTTAACACAATAACCTGGTGTCCAGTGGACTGGCATATATGAAGAACACGGACAAAAATTTTGACATCAGAACAATAGCCAAGAATGAGAAAGGAGTGGAGTGTATTTCATCAAACAAGCAGCCGAAAGTCATTGCCATACAAAAAAGGAATAAACAAAAACTAGAACTTGACCAGCAGGCAAGCAGCACATCATTTTGACAATAGAAAATGGAACTCTCCTTTTATTGCGAAAAGTGTCAAAGAAATAACAGCTACACGATGAAGGGGTTCCACATCCTACGACAACAACACCTAGTATAAATCCTGCTAACACGCAGAATCTGAGAAGGTCCAATAGTACGCAACCTTACCCTTAACTAGTAAAGAGGTTGTTTCCAAATGACCCACAGAAGAAGAATCAAGAAAAAAGAAAAAAGATAGTAAATAAATAAATATAATAATAGTAATAATGATAATAAAAATAAAATAAATAAATATTTAGTAAATACAATATGAAATAAGTAATAGTCAATATGCAAAAAGAATAAATAAATAGTAATACTGATAGAAATACAAATAATAGTAATAAATAAATATCTATAATTATTGTTATAATACTAATACTAATACTAATAATTAGAAGGAATTCTAATTAAATAGCGGACAAGCATATTCATAAAAACATGAAGAAATTTAAGTCCTCGTCCAAGTAAGCCCCTTCAGCATAATTACTTCAAGCCTGTAGGAAACAAATTGATCCGAAGAAGGCAACAAGGGACTATATTAAGAGTAAAGAAAGAACAAAACAATAACAAGTTCATAAAAGAAGTAGATCTGAGATCAAATTTTCATAAATCTCTGTGAACTACAACATCCAAACTAAGGCTGAAAATTGTACATTAGGGAAGGCACTGAGATTTGACATTCACAAGATAATCACTGCAAGTAAAAGGTCTTTATGATAAGAAAAATCAAGAATTTTGGTTGGTCTATAGAAATATTTCTTTTTTCTTATCAAATAAATCTTCAAATACAAGTCAACACACAAAAGAATCACACACCCAGAAGAGAAAAGTTGGTAATATATCGAAGAAAGAATCAACTAAGAATCGAAAGAAAGCTACGGAAAGCACCAAGTTTTAGGAAGAAGGGATCGACAGGTAAAATCAAAACATATGGAAGTAATATAAACATGGGTTTCAGACACTTCTTACTCAAGATGAAAGAAACCATACTAATACAACAGTCAACAAACAAATCACAAAACCCCAATCCCAAACGGAGCTTTCACGATTTAGAATCCAAAACCCACATGGAGTTAGTGGAGGAGAAGACCGAAAAACACATGGTTCATCAAGAAAACGAAATTACGCCAATGACAATCTACAAGCCACATAAGAGGAAAAAAAGGGTTAAGCGATACATGCTTTAATCAGAGGACAGGGACCAAGCAGATAAGTCACAGAAGACCCTGAAAGATCATGCGGATCTGGGGAATGGCTGTGGACTGTGGACATGTTTGAAAGGAAGAAGAGACGATACAACGCACATCTTAAAGAAAAAAAGGAACTTACGAGGCTAAAACAAGACGCACATGAAACATCAGAAATTAAGAAACGAAGGATTTTTGAACACGTACCAGAGATAACAGCAGGGCAGTAGACAAGAGCAAAGATCATAACACCAAAGGCCCAAGCAACACCTTGGATACCCACAGTGCAACCACGTCTGAACTGATCTGAACAACCGTGCGTGGGCCCTGGACCGAGTTAGATCCTGTTTGTAACTCTCCCACGAGATCCTCAAGCAAAAACTTGACCTTTGGCCTGAGGAGAGAGATGCATACGATTTTCATGAACCAAAAAGAATGATTTATTCCACAAGATTTTCATGAACCAAGCACATACATAAACTGGCTTAACAACAATTAAAAAATTAAACTATCTCTTGTGTTCAAGCAACTTTTCCTTGATCCTGACTATCATACAGAAGTTAAACTCACACGACGCAATATTCACGACGATAAAAGACTAAAAGAAGTGTGATTCACATGGTAAGGTAGCAAATTGATGGGAAAAAAGAAACTGAAATCAAAAGAATACAGAATGGGAAATGATTTCTACCAGAATCTAAAGGAACCGAAATCAAATGGAATACGGATAGAGCTGTTAATGGAGCAAACCACTAGCTCCAACATTCACAAAAAGACGTCCATAATTAAAGCTCAAACCCTTAGTTGCGGTGAAAGAACGCAAAACAAATACTGGGCTCTAGTGACCCCATATACCCACTGAAAATGGCGTATTTCGTAAGTGATTAAGCAAAGAAACTTCGGAATTCTGATTGTTTGAACGATGAAGGTCGTCAGTCAAGAAGAGAGAGAAACAAAAGAGGAAAATAACAAATAAAAGACTCTGGTCTGGTTGGCGCGAAGAATAAGAACAGAATGCACACAAATCAGACCATTGACCGAGGTTGCATGAGTTAATAGTAAAACTAGATTAAGATATTTTTTAAAATTATAAAATAGTCCTTTAACTTTTATAAAATTAAATTTTAATTCCTGTTATAATTCACAATATCTTGGATGATACAAAATCTCGTGTTGGTTTACACGGGCTCTTAATATATGCACGAGTGTCGATGGAGGAAGGCTGAAGCTGCATTTGTTGCATTACTTTCTTTTAGTAATACATGTTGCAATATGAATAGCATTGAATGACTGTATAAATCTCTCCAGATTTGCCTTAATGGCGTCATCGAAGAGCAAGAGCTTGTGCGTCACCAAGAATCGATTCACTGGAAGATCCAATATGTCATAGATGATAAATCGATTCTTCAACTCTTCTGATGGAGCGTGAAAATCTAACACATGGTATAGAACAAGAATTTCAAACTTTCAGTTCCAAAATTTGAAAAGAAAAATGAGCGGGTAACCATCTTTAGCCAAGCCAAAGTTCAGGACAGGGGAAAAAACAGAGGCATGGGTTCAATGGAGAGTAGAAGTTAAGCAAAACTCCTCCCGTAGATGCAAACTAAAACTCAAACTTTAATTGAACTCCAGCAAAAAACTAAGACAGACGATTTGCATTCTGAAAACACTCCGTTAATGAACAAAATTGCAGACAATTAGCAGTGGCGCGCTAAAACTACAAATGCAATCAAAATTGCAGACACTCATCTTTGAATCATCTTTGGTTAAGAACCGCTGTAGAAGAAAACTGTAAATGAGTATACCGTGACCACAATGACTGGCGATGCTTCGTGACGGTGACAGCTCGACGTCGGCTGGAAAACAACAAGGAGCGACGGGCGCTTGACGGCCAGTGACAGCTTCGACTGAAATGGGTGAGAAAGCTAGGGACCAAGATTTGTAAGAGGCATAAATCGACGGGGGCAGAAGAACAAGGAATCCAGGATATAATTTTGTTTTTATTTTTAAAATTATTTTTTATTCAATAATTTCTTATATTTAAATAGAAGTGCTTCAAATTTTAAATGAACTTTTAGGATAATTTCAATTTATGTAACAATTTATACTTATTTACAATTTCTTTTTTGTTTCGAAAATAAGTTTTTTTCAATATTAAAATGTATCTTCAAATATAGGCTGTGTTTGGAGGATGGCTGATCAGCCAAATTTTGGCTGATTGACCAACAATTAGCTGTTTGACTAAGTCAAACAGCTATTTACTTTGTTTGGTTACTGGCTGGTTGGGTGGCTGATTTAACCCAATCAGCCAAAACTCAATCAGCTGGTATGACCCAGCGTTTGGGGTAATCAGCTGATTACCCCAAACTCAAAAATACGAGTAGTTTTCAAGGAATTGAGAAGCTCCAATAATTATATCTTTCTTAATAAAGAAGACTACCATGTTAACTAAATAATTTTTTGAATAATTTATAACAATGTTACGAGCACCACACTGGATTTGGTACTAAATTTAGTTGTGATATAGTACGTACTGATTTTAGGCAATATCGAATATGTTTTGGATTAGTTTTTAAAATTCTAAAATAATCTATAATTTTATAAAATTATTTTAAAATTTTCAATATATTATATTAAGTAATTTTTTACCTTAGTTCAATCATATATCAAGAAATCATAATAATATAAATTTGATAGAAGAAATTTTTTATTTTATCAATATTATTTTTCACTTATGTATCATAAATTAAGATAAAAAGACCATTTAACTCTCATATAGATATAAAATTAAAATTAATACAAAGTTAAAAATAAGCATTTATAATAAATAACTATAATTTCAAATGTAGGGCTAAAAAGTATATATATTGTCAATATGAAATATATAAATTTTTTAAAAAGTATTAAATATATTTTGTTATGTAATCTATAATTATTTTGTATAAGTCTAATTAAAAAATATTTAATATATCATTATTTGTATCTTTATTATTTATTAAACAAATTGTAGACAACGTCATCATATTCTTTTTTATGTATGGGTAATTATTATTTTATATAGAAGACAATGATTATTAGTAATTAGCTTCTCCTATTATCTAGCCTATAAATTGGATATTGCTTTTTAATAAAGAAAATAAAACTTAAACAATTAAACTAAAATTAGGAAACAACAATGAACGAAGAACAAAGGAAATTGCTCAGAAAACTCAATATCAAATATTAGTGTCTAGGTAATGAATTCTCCTAAAAATCGTTAATTAACTTTTTATTATGTAGTTATTTTATTGACTATTGCACCGTAAAAATTCCTATCTTATATTAATAACTCTCTCTAGACTACGAACAACTAATCCATTGGGTGGTTAACCGAAACCTTTCTAGTTAAGGTTCTTAGGATTGTATTATCGATTTATGAATTTCACTATTAGGTTTGACCTTAATCCAAAGGATTTATATTGACTTACTCTAGGTTTGTAATTAACTCTTTTCAATTATGGTAGGTCTATTCATACATAGGATTTCTTAATCTCCATGTTATGAAGTCAAATCATGTACTAATATTTCGAATCTATTAGAACATGTATAAAATACATAATTGAACCACAATAGATCAATCAAAATAATTGCATTAAATAAAAGAATCAAGACATATTGTTATCCCAACTAGGGTTCTCACACTTACGTACTAAAAACGTTTAGTTACATATAATAGAAAACAAAATCAAAGATAAATAAGAAGAAAAATTAACAGAAAATAAAGGTGCTGGGTCCTGTTCCCGAAGCCCGGACACCGGTGCCGGACCCCGTTCTCGGAGCCCAACTATTCGAATCGAAAACACAATCGGAGACCGTTGGGCCCTAGTCCCGACTTTCAAGGCTGAACCCTGGATGACCCATCGGGACACACAAAGGAAAATAAATTTGCGGAAGCACTCACAATATACCAAAA
>JAOTAX010000198.1:26908244-26924654 GCA_025629825.1 Erythroxylum guanchezii | reverse complement strand
TTTAAGTTTTATTTAATTTATAATTATTATTAGTAATAAAATATTTATTATTATTTTAAAAACTTTGAAAAAAAGGAAAAGAAGGAGAGGTAGGAAGAAGGGAAAGAGACTTTAAAATTTTTTGAAAATTTTACAAAATTGTCCCCCAATTTTTTAAAATTTTCGGTACTAACCAGTATAGTCGAAATGAACCGATACCGACCGATATTTAAACCCGATACTAAATTCAAAATATTAATATTAAATTTGAGCCGGTACGGCCAGTGCCGGAATAGAATGGCATTCACGTGACTGCTCAAATTCCGCCGTTTGACATAAATAAATTTTAATTAAATATATTTTTAATAAAGGCAAAATGTAAATAAATATAAATACAGCAGTCAGTGAATGGGATTGTGGTCCAGCGGCTTCCACCTAACTGGATAGAATTTGATGGTGATATCCTTTGATTCTACGTACGTGTCCGTGACATGGGAAAATACAAAGCTTTGATAAAATATAACTCGAGCTGTCTGTTCTTGCAATCAATCGGAAAGCACCACGCACTTCACATGTCAGGGAAAAGGATGAACAGTAAATAACCAAACCTGGACGCGTTCTTCCTAAGCTGTTTTTTTTTTTTTTTGAGACTAAATTAAGCATAATATGACTGGAACCCCCCAAGTGGAGGAACAGGGTGCTCCAACCCATTTGTATTGTCGCCGTCGGATGTTGTTTTAAGTGTCACCGATTTACTATTTTCCATTTTGTATTCTAGCCTCGTCTAGTGTAGTCTCAAAAGTTTCAAGTCCTAATTTGGCAGAAGTGGTAGGAGTAGCTTTTGGCATTGGAACTTTAAAACAGAGTTGCCAATCCTACCGTCTTCTGCACTTATAAAACACTCTCCAAAGCCACCGAGTCTGTTGTAAGTTGTAACTATGAAAGTGTGCAGCTCCTTTCCACACACCATTTCATCCTAGTACATGCCACCTGCAGCAAGAAGAAGAAAGAATTTTAACCGCATCACTTCCATTTGTTGGCATAATTCTATCTTATTACTTCCAAAAAACTGAACAACTATAGTGTAACCCTTCAAAATAAATTAAGATCCACCAGAAATTCCAAATCTTGTTCATATTGCCGGCCTTCTTAGTATAAAAACCCCATCATCCAACCATGGGACCTTCAGTGCCAAGGTGTTCGTTGATACTCTCTCTCAGCAATGGCGGCCCATCAATCCCAAAGCCCTGATCTTTCTTTCGTATTGTGCATCTGTTTATTGTCACTATCAACAATGGCTGACGCCAAAGCTTTCACTTCATGCAATAGTACCACTGGCCCTGTTGTGTCCACCTCAGCCTTGACCGCCTTCCTTGAGACAGTGCAAGAAACTGCGCTCAAAACATTGGGAGAGACGAACTTCGACCCAAAGTACTATATTGATCTGTCGTTAAAGTTCAATCTTTCCACGACAAAGGAGGCCTTTGATGGGCTTCCAAGAGCTGAGACGGGGGCTGTTCCCGTCAGGAACTTAGATAACTTTATATCAAAGTACTTTGATGATCCTGGGAACGATCTGTTGCATCACGAGCCGTCGGATTTCGTCGCCGAGCCGGAGGGGTTCTTGCCTAAGGTGGAGAATCCACAGGTGAGAGCATGGGCTCTAGAGGTTCATTCTTTGTGGCAGAATTTGAGCCGGCAAGTGTCTGATAACGTACGCCGACGACCGGACATGCATACTTTGCTTCCCTTACCGGAGCCTGCAATCATACCCGGTTCACGTTTTCGAGAGATTTACTACTGGGATTCATATTGGGTAATCAGGTTCGTTATGGTTCTGTTTTCTTGGAAAGTCCCAAATGTTTGCTTCTACGATAGAGATGATAGGAAAATTGCCTTGATCACTCATTACAGGGGATTGTTAGCGAGCAAAATGTACGACACTGCTAAAGCAATTGTGAATAATCTGATTTCCCTGCTACATGAGTATGGCTATGTCCTGAATGGTGCCAGGACCTATTACACAAATAGGAGGTAATGTTTCTCGTTTCATTTGCCAGAAAACAAAGAAGTTGCTTGTAGTTTCGAAGCAGGTTATAATCATTGAGAATTGTCTTCTATTTCATTTGTTGTTTTTGTTTCCTGTTAGAGACTGCATTAGGATTTTGTCCGTAGTTGATCTGTAATTGTCTTCCCGGTCTAAAACTGTCTTTTCCAACAGCTGCTTTATACAGCTTTTGGGTTACTAAAGAGACTGCATTAGGATTTTGTCCTTAGTTGATCTGTAATTGCCTTTCCGGTCTAAAACTGTCTTTTTTAACAGCTGCTTTATACAACTTTTGGGTTACTAAAGTTGGGCTTCCAAATCTCTTTATCATTGATGCTTGTCCTGTTTCTGTGCCTTTTAGTTTAATAAATCACAACATGGTTGAATGTTTGATGATTCATTCTGTCTTTTATACTTAGTGTGGTCCTACACGTTAGCAGAACCTAAAATCCCAGAAATCGTTGCATAATTCTGCAATTTCAGATAGCTAAAATTCTAATATTTTGTTGGACGGATTTCATATTATTTTCTACTGTATCTTAACTATCTTCCTTCTTTTTACACATATCTATAATTATTATTCCTTGTGTTTTTCTCATTCATGCTATTTTCCTTCTCTCCAACCATGAATGCAAGTGGTTCTCCTGAAATTGAGAGATTGAATGGTAGCTTTGGCTAACATGTTGCAGCGAGCCTCCCCTCCTGAGCTCAATGGTATCTGAGATCTATAACAGGACTGGTGATTTGGAACTAATTAAGAAGGCTCTGCCTGCATTGGTTAGCGAATACCAATTCTGGAATTCTGGTATTTCTGTTTCTGTTGCTTTGTGCTTTGACTTCAATTTCAATTTCAACAAACTTGAACCTTCTAATAAATGTCTATTCTTGATGTAGACATCCATGAAGTCACCATCCAGGATGCTCATGGTGTCAAACATAGCTTGAGCCGGTATTATGCTATGTGGAACAAGCCCAGGCCTGAATCATCAGTATTGGTATGCCCTTCATCCAAGCTTACTGGTGTTAGACTGCAAATTTGTTTTTATTTTTCTTCTTATTTTTTGTTTCTAATTTCCAAATGTAGGAAGTATGTTAAACATGTAATGTTGCGTATGTTACACCCACACTTCTCTAGGAAGAACCCCTTGAACCTATCTTAGGCCAAAACCAAAATTACTTCTATAAACAGAGGCATAAAATTAGAAATGTAGAACCTTAAAACTAAACCACAGTATTGTGCTTTCTTTCCCCTAACAGGATGAGAAATCTGCATCCAAGTTCTCAACAGTTACTGAGAAACAGCAATTTTACCGTGAACTGGCTTCAACGGCTGAATCTGGTTGGGATTTCAGCACAAGATGGATGAAGTAAACTTTTATGTTCTAGATATCTTGGTGATTTTTCCTTGTAAACAAGTTTTCTTGAGGTTGATCATGCAATTTTTATTTTTTTATTTTACCTCTAGCAACCAAAATCAAGCTTCTAGATATTGTGTACATGTTGCCTTTAGCATTATGCAAATATAAGAAAAAGCTTGTCACACAGGAATTCCTCGGATTTGACATCTCTGTCCACAACATCAATTCTACCTGTTGATTTGAATGTATTTTTGCTCAAGGTATGACTAACTAATACTTGGTAATAAGAACTTGAATTCAGTAGTTTCTGCACATGTTATGACAAGAGTTCTTTTATCCAGATGGAACTAGACATTGCCTTCTTAGCAAGTTCCACAGGGGATAAAAGCATTGCAGACAGGTTCTTAAAAGCTTCTAAAGCAAGGAAAACGGCTATTAACTCTATCTTTTGGAATGCTGAGGAAAGGCAATGGCTTGATTACTGGCTGACTGATGACATTGACACTGCATGCAAGGTGACGGCCGATTACATACAATTGTAAAGGTTTATCTTACAGGCATAGTTTTTCAAATCTCAGTTCTTTTCTGCATCCTCCATGATTTCTTTGCCCCAATAATTTCTAGGAACATCACGTGTGGCTGGCTTGCAACCAGAATCGAAATGCATTTCCTTCAAACTTTTTTCCTCTCTGGATTCATCTATTCAATTCAGGTTTGTTGCTAAAATGCCCGCGTTGACTATAGTTGTTCAAGGATATCTTTTCACGTCTTGTTTTTAGGCATTTAGTGGACCTTTTTTATTCAAAGCCTACACTTGTGGCCTGATTAAGCTCATTTTTCCTATTCATTGCTGAGATAGCTTGTGTGAGTGGAGATTTTGGAAGTTAACTCACAAATCATTGGTTGGAGTAGAACTGCTTGTACATTAGTTTCTTTTTCTTTTTCATTCCCCCATACCATAGCATTTGAAATACCCTGCAAAGTCTTGCCAACACCTGGTAATTGTTATCTGACATTTAATTGATATGATATTTTTGCATGCCATATTTAAACAGTTCGTAGGTAAGCATTCAGACAGCTACACTGCTACTTCTACTGTTTTCTTTTACTTAAATTCTCACCCTATCGAACTTCATACTGCATCTGCATTTGAGTGCTGCTAACTAGAACTTGGATACAGAAATCTAACTGCATCACTTTCTAGTGGGCAACATCTCTTTAGCAGGAAAACAATCCATTGTAAATAATTTTGCATGTTACAATTTTTGAGCTGTTGAGAAATGATCTATAACATGATATGCAAGCATGCATCTGAATTTTAACTTGCCACTAAATTTTTTATCATACTCAGAGTAGTTAGAATTGAAAAATGTATACCAATGAAGTGTTTGATTGATGATATGGCATTTGTTGTATCAATATAAGTAGTCACCTGATGCTGTCAATGTGCATATATGTCAAGATACTACTTTGGTGGAGACTGTCACGAAAAGTCTTAAATGCAGCGGCCTGCTTAATGCTGGTGGAATTGCCTCTTCTTTGACAAATTCAGGGCAGCAATGGTAAGCCTTTTTACTGATGCTAAACTTGATAATTGCTTCTTGCAATTAGTGGGATTGAGTACAAAAATCAGCTGATGAAATGGTCGCCACTATTAATTACTGTAACTGGGATTGACCTAATTGAACTTGCAAGAGCAGGGACTTTCCAAATGGTTGGCCACCAGTCCAACACATTGTTGTAGAAGGCCTGATCAGATCCAGTTCACAAGAAGCAAGATCATTGGCAGAAGAAATGGCCGTGAGATGGATCAGAGCAAACTATGCTGTATACAAGAAAACAGGAGCTATGCATGAAAAACTTGATGTTCAAAAATGCGGACAATTTGGAGGCGGGGGTGAATATGCCCCTCAGGTTGGTGCCAGTCAAAAAAACCTTGGTCTTTCTGTCCATATGTTATATACAGCTTTACAAACCTGAAGGTAACCTGTTGATGTCCCCTTGCAGACTGGTTTTGGTTGGTCAAATGGCGTTGTGTTGGCTTTTCTGGAAGAATTTGGGTGGCCTCGAGACTTGAACATAGATTGCTGAAATATGGAAGATTCAAGTGGCTATAGAAGGAATCAAGAGAAGGGCAGGTAGGGAGGCTAGACTCAACTCACAATTACTACAAACATCTCTATTGCCTGTCTAGCTTGCAAGTTAAAGTTTTCCAATATTGCAAAACTTCATACTTATAGTTTATTATGCGACTCCATTGCATGGAAATGTTACATACTATTGTAAAGCAGCTCACTTGAATAAGAACTACGTACTTTTTGGTTGATCGAGATCTTGATGTGTCAAATGGGAAGGAAACAGAAATATGCTTTAGGCCTTTAGAAGTTGTTTAGTATCGGAATTCATAGACAACTATGCGATGGCATCAGCCAAAGAATTGATATTCAAGTTCCTCTGCAGTAGCTCAACCCAGAATTTGGATTTAGAAAGGACTATATTTCAGCGTGCCATTTTGCTCAATTGGGTTTAGCAGCAAAATGAGGTTCGCCGGGCCAAATCTGAAATCGTGAGATTGGTCCCCAGCTGTGAACGGTTATTGTTAGAACTTAGGTGCTGTAACTTATGCCAAGTCTCTGAATCATCCCTTGCTCGTTGCCGTTGCCCTTACCACCACCAACAAACGTGTTGGATCAGGTGCTATGTACAAACAGCTGGAAGTAAGGTCACTCTCTCAAATGCCTTCGTTGCCTGAGCAATATTCTCATGGACCACCAATTTTAAGACCATCAAGATTTAGTATGAGCCATCTAGTCTTGCTGGATCTGGTGAGACGCCAGTAATCATTTTCTAAGCAAGCACAGCTTCAGCGATTACTGTACGGACTACCATCGTCTTATTTAACCTTGGAGTGGAGTTACTAAAACTACACAGTAGGAATTTATACCAATGGTTTGCAGAGAGCAACTTTGTTTGAAAAAAATGATGCATGACTTCCACTTAAAACTATTGATGCCTCCAGCAGATGCAGAGCATTTGTAACCAAATTACTGGTTCAGATGTTTGGACAAGGAAAACACAAAACAAAATGACATTGAGACCACAAAAGACTATCTAGCATAGGATGTTGATCCTCCTCCACTACCATCAACGTATCTCATTGATCACTTGGTGACCAAGCTCTTGTCGATGGCATATTCCTGGTGGAATTTGGTGTGAACCATTGCAAGAGAGTCTCACGTTCATGCTGCTAACATGGCGAGCAGACTAAGCAGCAGTCAGGGAAAAATAAGTGGACCCAAGAGATAGCATAGGACCGAGTCCACTGAAGATATTATAGCAATGAACGGTGCTGCAAGAACTAGACTGACCGTAGCAGTCTTCAGCTGCATGCAATCGCCAACAAAAGGAAGACCAATTCATTAATATTAATATTAATAAAAATGTTATTATATCAAATTTATATTATTTTGATTTCATAAGATACGATTAAAACAAAGTAAAAAAAAAAGGTATAATACAATATATTGAAAACTATTTTATATAATTTTTAAGAAATTAGAAATAATCTCATAATTAAAAAAAATATTTTAAATGATATCTGATATTGATATTATTACTCTACTAAAGCAACATTCGTAACATTATTTCTATTTAATTGAGCCTTAAGCCCTTCTCGTCTCGTCGAATTCCCCAAAGTATCCAACAAAACCCCTTCACCGCCATCACCACCATCACCATCATCACTGCCGTTTCTTCCACATTCACAACCAATGGCGAGACTAATTCCCGAAACCGCACGAAAGATCTTCACACCGGAGACTCTTCGCTCCGCCGCAAAACAGTCGACGGGATGCCTAGTCGTCCCTGTCCGCCTCCGCCGTGCCATTAAAAGATATCTCCGTGGTGGGTGGCGCATACGATGCCCATATTTACGCACCCATCTTTAAATTTTTTCCAATACTGAAAACATTTTCAATGCAGAGAACCAAGGCCCCCATATGAAGAGGAAGGTGTTGAGATTGTCACAGTCGTTCAACGAAATTAAGGACTTTAACTTGATGCTTACAGAGTCCACTTCAAAGGATCTTGTAGAGGATCCGCTTAAGTCTACGGATAGTTCCAAACGTTGGAAAATCAAGAGTGCTTATGGTGATATTGGCCTCCTGTACAGTGATGATGAGACTATTGCTTATGTGGCTTCTCGAATGCCGTCTATCTTCTCTGCTTGCTACAGAGTGCTTAGTGAAGTACATTTCCTACGTTTTTCCTATTTGAGTTTAATTCTGATGTGGGCTTGAGTTATTTTCCGTGAGCTATTTCAACTTTTGTAACTTCCTTTTTCTTTAAAGGTTCAGAGAAGAATACCCGATTTTTCCCCAGCTAAGGTATTAGATTTTGGTGCTGGGACGGGTTCAGCTTTCTGGTGAGGCTTTCCTTTCTCAATCTGTTTAGTGACGAGTGAACAAAAGGCTCTCCAATTTGTTTATATGTTCTGTTGATTGTAGGGCCATGCGAGAAGTCTGGCCAAAGTCCATAGAAAATGTGAATTTGGTGGAACCATCCCAATCGATGCAGCGTGCTGGGAGGAGCCTTATACAAGGTAATTGTGGCCTACTTTAGCACTGCTTTTATATTTCAATGAAGCAATTTCATAGGAAGGAATACAATGTTGAGGGCACAATCTAGTAACTCTTGAACTTATCTTTCCAAACAAAGCAATTGGCGTTGATAACTAAGTAGTAGGATGCGGAACTGATTCTTTTTTTCCCCCCCTATTGATTCTTTCCCAATCATTGTGCTGCTCCCCCAGTTGGAAATATTATCCTTGTTGTCCAAATCCTCATTAGTAGTGAATGCACTATAAAGGTGAATGACCTGGGGCAGCTGTCTCGGGATGTCAGGAATTGGTTCTTTTATGAGTGCATTTAAATGCTTTTATTGCATGTGGTGTTACAAAATACTCCTTTAGTTGTTCTACCCAAATTGTAGCAAGTGGTGGTAAATTTGGGGTATATAGTTGTAAGACTTTGTTCTAATTTCTCAATCTAGCATCCTAGACTGTCCTACTTCTTTAGACTTTTACTTAGTTCAAGCATTTGATCCTTTCTTTATGTCACTTTAAAAAGGCTTAGTTGAGCTACTCTGATGCCGTTCTATGACTGTTTAGGTATGAAGAAATTACCAGTTATTCACAGTTATGATAGTATTCAAGCGCTGAGTAAAAGAATCAACAAGTCTGATAGAGAACATGACCTTGTAATTGCTGTAAGTTGTGTTCTGTCAATGTTCTTCACTTATAATTTCCTTGAATGTTCGTTATGATTCAGATTGTACAGTGCCAATAAGGACATTTTATGCTTGTTGTAACAGTCTGTAATCAGGTGCCTGTACAGGATTTGTTTTAGGGAATCTTTATCTTTTACCTAATTTATCTCTAATTTTTGATGCCATGAAGTCTTATGTTCTTGGAGAGATACCATCACTGAAGGACCGAGTTACTGTGGTGCGTCAACTGTGGAATCTTACACGGGATGTTTTGGTATAATTTCTTCCTTTTCATATCAATGATTTTTTATCATTATTTTTGTTTGTGTGCGAGATCGGTGATAAAGAAGAGTTGTATGTATGGGAATCTTGTATTATTAGGCAATTATGAGCATTATAAGAAATTTGATCCTTTTCTTTACCTAATGTATTTTGCATCATTCCTGGGAAGGGGAAGAAGAGAAGGTTTTTGACTGAGAATGAAAGCATATGAGACTATTGTATTTGTATTAAAATTTTGTGTTAGTTTTTCCTTATTATATCTGTTTTGTGATTCTGAAAACTATGCTGCAGAACAGGTTATAATTGAACCTGGAACACCTCATGGATCTAACATTATATCTCAGATGCGATCTCATGTATTATGGCTAGAGAAAAGGGTAAGTAAAACAATACTTTTGTTTAATCATAGTATTTCTTACATAGGAAACACGTTGCCATGCTTATATATACTGACTCTTATCCAGAAATGTCGAAAATCTAAAGGGAAAAACAATGAGGCATCTAAGGACTTTGTGTCTACCAAAAGTGGTGCTTTTATAGTTGCTCCTGTAAGCACAAATTTATTTGCACTTTGAGGTTATAAATTTTGGAAGCTTCTTTACCTTTACCTTTGATTTCTTATTTCCACTTTTTGCCCTAACATCTTGGTGCAGTGTTCTCATGATGGTCCTTGTCCTCTGGAGAAAAGTGGAAAATACTGCCATTTTGCTCAACGGTTCCAAAGAACATCATCTCAGCATGCATATAAGGTTTCTTTTTAATTCCTGTCATGACTATTTGCCTGAATTTTCACATTTATGGGAATTTTTGATCTATGCAAAGAGTGATGTTGCCGGGAGTTACACATGAACATTAAGTTAGTTTAGTCCATATAACACTTTCTTTGTGGAAATGATGAATTCATATTGGGCCAGCTGCTATGTAACAGACTAGCTATTTGTACTCTTTAATGAAAATATGATATCTGTAGAAGAATTTGTAACCAAATAAGGCTGCACTAATTATCCCTTATGGATTATTTTCATCAGAATATATCTGATTTCCCATGTGTTTTGTACTTGCACTTATCCCATGCTGTCCTGTATGAATGTAAAACATATTGCAGGTTATCCTTTCACATGGTTTTGGATTCATCTAAAGATTGAAAACTTATCATTCTGCAATCAGACTTTTGAAAGCTACTGCATGTGTATGTCCGTTGTAGGGATAAGTCTATGATAAGTTTTAAAGCTTTTTATTTCACAAATTAATAACAAAACTTTTGCATGTTGACAATTGCGATTTAGTGTAATATAAATTAAACAAATGGTACTTGTTTACAAAGAGTAAAACTACATAATGGTCTGAGGTGGCAACTTGCATCCTTGCCGCACATAAACAATGATATTTTGTCGTGGAATAATTTTGTAAATCTGTTCTCACCTTGTTTCTTTAAATAAGATCAAGTATTCAATTAGGAAAAATATAAAGTTTTTAAGACTGATTGCGTGGATTGGTTGTGTTATGCTTGAAGTTTCTCATGCTTAAAAGGGACACCATGTTTTCCACCATGATTGGTTGTAATAGCGGTGATCATCATTCATATTACATACATCTTCTGTTTTGCAGCGTACAGGTCGTGGGCCTTTACGTGGTTTTGAGGATGAGAAATTTAGTTTTATTGCATTCAGGCGAGGACAACGACCTCGGTCAGTTACCTAAATCTTATCTGTTCGCTTACTCATTTTTAAATTGGCAAATTTTAGGAAAATCTTGTGGAGCATTCACCATTGAGGTCCTGATAGATCTAAAACATAAATTTGTTGTTGCAAGTAGATTACTAGTTTTGGATGTCATGAGCACCTCTTTATCGATATATTCTCCATATCTAATGTTGCATTATGTTTTTAGGAAGGGTAAAAGGCACCTAACCTCCCCTAGTTTTGGATGCCATGAGCACCTCTTTATTATTATATTCTCCATATCCACTGTTGCATTTTGTTCTCTATGGTTTCATGAATTCTAATAGAATTTCCTGTGGTTAAAAATCTTCTGGGAGTCTTGTATTTTGTAAAAACAATTCAAATTAAACATTTTTATGATCCTCCTCTGTTAAATGTTGCAGATGTGGTAAATTATGAACACGTAGCAATGCCACATCAGTATGATGAGACCCATTTTGTGAATGAAATAATAAAACTCATGTATCCAACGCCAACCTGAACTGTCCTACCCATTTTCTTCTAAAACTTATTTACCCCAGATCCATTTTTCACCCCCTTCGTCCTCATGATAGACATTATTTCCTCAAGCCTTTCCATCTTCAATGTTTTTTTTTTCATCGAACTACCCATTTCGCAGTTCTAAACCCAACAAAAAAAGCTGGATTCTCAAAGGGAGTTTCAGCTGATAGCATCCCATCAGCACTAGTCATAGTCTCTTCCAAACACTGCTAAACGTCATCCATGTGCCGCATGTTCCCATTAGCAAGAACTGGGATTCTGAAAGCATTTTCCATAGCTGTGATGGCCTTCCAGTTAGCTTGAATCTTTCCCCATCTTTCCAATCTCTTGTTCGGCCATCAATAGCTAAAAGCAAGCAACTATCTTCCTCATTTACCATTTTGGTGTAAGCAACTGTATCCTCCAATTTTGGAAAGATTCCTACTTTGCATGAAATGGTGGCATTAAGATTGGGACCTAGTTTTTTTAACTAAAGCTTTCACGAATGCAAAATTATCCATTTGGAAAGCTGCATAATTGTCTAGTCCCAGTCTGTTGTCCTCATCGCACCATGATGGATGTTCCAGAAATCAAGTTTATGAAAATAGGGGGAAAGAAAGAAGGGTAAAAAATAGGGTTGCACAAAATAAGTTTTGGGTGAAAATTGGGAGGGTATGTGAATTTGATTATTTTATTTGTGAATAATATTTAACATAGAAAAATAATAAGAAGTGTTTATTTTAAAATTTTCAAAAAATACAGGGAATTTTAAACTATAGGGATTAGGGAGGGAGTTTTAGTAGAATTCATGAATGATGAAAATGGATATTTATTAATTGGGAATGATATGTTGATGTTTGATATGAACAGGGAACCATGGCCTCTTGATGGTGTGAATTTGGAGACTCTCAAGGAACAACGTGGTAAACAAAATCTGGAAGATACTGAAATTGACTATGGTATTTGAACTTTTAAGACTCTTGAAGTAATTATTTTGTAATTATATGTTAAATGCCCAACAGACTCAGTCGCATATCCATTATATATTTCTACGAAGTTTTTGGCACTACTAAGTCGTCAAATTATCTACTGTGTCTGTTTGACAGAGGATGTGATTAACGAAGTGGAAGCTGAGGTTGTTCCACATGAAGCTGAAGCAGAAGCAGAAGAAGTGAATTCAGTTAACTATGATTCTGATGTGACCGAACCCGACACCATCGACCTTTACGAAGAGAGTGAAGACAAACGACAAGAAGAAACAGGCGATGCTGATCTGGGCGGAGGGTGGGGAAGGATACTATTCATGCCCGTTCGGAGAGGCAGACAAGTTACTTTGGATGTTTGCCGATCTGTTAATCGGGAAAGCTCTGAGGGGACGTTGGAACGTATAGTTGTAACGCGTAGTAAAAATCCTGCATTGCATCAACTGGGTCGAAAATCTTTGTGGGGTGACTTGTGGCCCTTTTGAGGCTTACCCTGTTATGTATATCATATCACAGCAATGCTAATCGTAAGCATATTGAGGTTAATGCTTTTGGACACGCCCACGAATGTAATTTTGAATTCTTGTGGTTCACTTTGCTTGTTAAGCTAAGCAGTTTGGTTAGGTAAGTTTAAAGCTCTTTCGCCAAGTTTTTCAATTACTCTTAAGCAAGACGTAAACCTATCATTTTCTTCAATTTCCCGTAGAATCAGTCTGTCATCAGGTTAATTAACCCCCTTCGTTTTATTTCTCATGTAAAGCAACACACCTAGTACATATTCCTTTATGGATATATTTCATGAGATACTGCACTTAGGGATGGCAATCCGGCCCCCGACTGACACTTGGGCAGTGCACGGATTAGGTTTGGACTGGTCTGTGGTTTGATTAAAAAGTGACATCGTTTTTTAAATTTTAAAAAATATATAATGGGTTAGTTTAGAGCACGATCTGATTTGTTAATAGTAGACATATTTACTAAACTTATTTTAAGGTTCGTTGACTCTTAAACCAATCAATTTGGGTTGCTAGACCATTCAATTTAATTATTTTATCTCATAATTTTTTGCAGAAAATACATAACCTTTAGAAAATTCTCAAGTTATTGGCAACCATTTATGCTTTATTAGTAAGAACTAGCATATATAAACCGCAATGGATTGGGTCAGTTTTAGACTCATCGCCAGTTCGACACAACTCATTCCTCTTAAAATGGGGTTTGAACAATTAAATTAAATTCATACAGCTCGGGCTTTGACTCAATGATGTCTTTGCAGTCTCTCCAGACTCCGATTTCTACTCTCTATTGTCTCTCGTCTGTTTTGCTCCATTTAGTCTCTGTTAACCACAAAACACAAGATTCGAAACTCTGAGAAACAATTAAACAATTATCGATGATAATTAGTGACCAATCTTATTAAATGAAAAATTATTATTTATTATTGATCAATAACAAACGCAAAAAATTAGACATAAAGCATTTTGGGTAGAATATTTTTCAACTTGTCTTACCTAGATCCGATATAACTTAAGTCTTTGCATTTTTAGAAGTACTAGCAGGTTAACTCTGCGCAAATGCGCAGTAAAAATGCCCAGTGTATTTAATTAAAATTGAAACGGGTAAAAAAGTTTTTTTAATTAGATAAAATTTTAAAGATAGGTTAATCTATAAGCTTTTTTATTTGTCTCTGATACAATTTTCTCATCTAGATGGTAACGTGTTTTTTGAAAAGTTTGCAAGATGTCGATATAGCGATGAGCATATGTGAAGTGAATGACAATAAACGATATACAAATGTACAAGAAGTGGGGGTTGAGTTGTGTATTCATTTCGTTAATTTCTTATCGAAAATTGTCGCGCTCAAAGTAAGAGAGTTGAGGGTTGAGAGGATGTAGATGCAACAGATTTCGATATAACGATGAGCATGTGTAAAGTGAATGACAATAAACGATATTCAAATGTACAAGAAGCGGGGGTTCAGTTATGTATTCATTTCGTTAATTCCTTATTGGAAATTGTCGCATTTAAAGTAAGAGAGTTGAGGGTTGAGAGAATATAGATGCAGCAAATTTACAATTTGCAAGATGTCGATATAGCAATGAGCATGTGTGAAGTGAATGACAATAAACGATATACATATGTACAAGAAGAGGGGGTTGAGTTGTGCATTCATTTTGTTAATCTCCTATCGAAAATTGTCGCACTCAAAGTAAGAGAGTTGAGGGTTGAGAGAATGTAGATGCAGCAGATTTATTTTAGTTAAGCACAAATGGTGAGCTATGTCCAGTCTTTAGAGATTTTTCTAAGATTTCACTATCTGGCAATATATTATCATATTTTATTGTTAGTCTGTTTCGACTCCCAGTCATTTTGTAAGTAACTCAATGTGACAAGAAAACTGGTTTGCGCCTTCCATCTGCTTTCGGTTTTGCGTCTCCGTTTGTTTTTTTTGGTTTTGTTCTTCCGTCTGGTTTTTAGTTTAGCCCTTCTGTGTGGTTTTCTTCGGTCTTACTTTCTATTTGCGTCTTGCGTCTATCAATGAAGTTGAATAACGATAACGATCTTAACTATAACAATTAAAATAATCAGAAATTGATTTTGCAAATAATAATTATATTAGAAAGTGATGAATCGCATTCTAAAGGCTGAAGAAAACTAAGACGAAGAGAACATGAGACGAAACAGCGAAAGCGAACGTGAGACAGGAATTAATGTAACCATATTATATTAATACGAAGGCGATCTTATAACGCAATACATTGTATTAATAAAATAATAAGTAACGAACAATCTATAAGTAACAAACTCTTCGTGAAAATGAGTCAACTAGTTCACGCGATAACAAAAAGGTGGCATATTCAGCGTAGCCAATAGAATAACAAGAATTTAAAAGTTGTGATTTTATGACATGAACATGAGAATAAGAAGTAAAATAGTCTATATCGATATAGAAATGACAGATATTTAAAAACTGTAATAAAAGCGGAGTGAAAGAATAAGTTACTGATATCGACGGTGTGTTTTTGAGTTTCCAGCAGTAGCAAATGTTGCCTGGGTAGGGATGACAAAAAGAGGGCGCTTTCCTGTGTTGCATTGAAAAAAGGACCTAAGAGAAAACACTTTTCTCTTAGTTCCTATTTATGTTCAAGAATAGATGAAAGAAGTTAAACTGGGATGAAGAAGTTGTTTGATTCTTTATCTTTTATATCATCTCAGTGTTAAGTTAGAGAAGTTAATGTAAACAGTAAAACAGATAGGCAGACAATGAATAATTTCTGAAACAACATAATTAGGACAAGACAACAAAACAGTGCGATTCACTGAACATTATATATATATATATATATATATATACGAACAACTTCTTTATATATATATATATATAGATATATATATGAACAATTTCTTTAGGTTACTTTTATATCATCTGAGTGTCAGGTTAGAGAATTTAATGTAAACAGTAAAACAGATAGGGAGTCAATGAATCATTTCTGAAATTAAATAATTAGGACAAGACAACAAAACAGTGCCATTCATTGAATACAGAACGCTGGTTGAGGTGAGATGATCAAATCGTAGTCTTTAACAATCGTGTAAGTGGAATTTTCCCGAAAGGCTTATTCTTCAACCGATGCAACAATCTTACAGGTAGACGTAGATAATTTTGATAAATAACAAATAATAATGAAAAGAAGAAAGTAAGACGGAAGCAGAACAAAGAAACAGACGGAAGGAGCAAAGTTAAAAATTAGACGGAAGAAAAAGTATAGGAAGCGTGGAAACACAAAAAGCAGACGATATATTGTTATATGATTATTAAATTAAAGTTTACGTAATTGTTCCTTATATTTCATTATATATTTATATTGGACATTTATATATGATATACCATAATAATAATGATCACGAAATAGTTTACACGTCTACTATTTACATGTGCAGTATAAAAATGACTTAATCTATAAGCTTTTTAATTTGTCTCTCATAAAATTTTCTAGTTTGGATGGGTACTTGTTTGAGATCGTTCGTCATCTTTATCTGTCGACCAGTTTCAAACATCTCCATGTAGCGAAGAGCATGTAAACTATCATGTGCCTTTTTATACCGTGCATGGTGTCGTATAAGTAATTCATCTAGCTCATTTTAACGATCATATGCCTCCTTTATGGCATTTTTGAAATACCTCTTGCGCTCGAAATAGCTGGAATTCATATCTGTCATTAAAATAATGAAATCAGTCTATAAATGTGTAAGCAGGGGAAAAAGCAACGGAAACTTTGAAATTATAAATAAAA
>JAOTAX010000198.1:26864089-26878543 GCA_025629825.1 Erythroxylum guanchezii | reverse complement strand
CATTTTCAAGAGGATTATCTATCATTTGATTAATCTTTGAGTTTTAGTTGATTTCAGAAATTCCCAAAATCCAAAAAAATATTCTTTTTATTATTTTCTTTTCAATTTCAATTACTGTCCTCAATTTTAATCAACAAACCAAAACCTTTTTTTTTTATCTGCTCAAATTGCATGTTTTCGACTTTAGGCTAGCTTTAAACCATTTTTTGTTGGTTCCGAAGAGTGAGACGACCCGAGGTTCAGCTTATACTGTAATCTTGGAATTAATTGTTTTTGACCGATTTCCAAGGATCGATCCTAGATCGAACGAAGAGTCGCGATCAAATACACAGTTCAATCCTTCCTAATGCAACGAATGGAAAGAAAGGAGTAACGTTAGAGAGTCTCAACACATACCTAGGTAGGGCTAGCCCATTCTCTGTTTGAGAAGGTTTTTGAAGCCCAGGTATTCCTATAAGGAATCAAATTAGGAACAGGAAATCAGTTCAGCGATACAAGATTCGATAATAGAGGTTTATGGAAGAAGAAATAGACAAGATCTGACTTGAATCCTACTCTTCCTCCTCTTTATACTGTCACTAAAGGGCCTTCCATCTCCAAACAAAAGAAATTCTTAGAGATTCATTAAAACCTAATCTTTAAAAGAAGTTCGAGAAGGAGACGAATACCTAGGGAATACAGTTGGCTGGAAGAAGCTTGCAGAACAAAATGACCATTGGAGCCACCTCGAAGTCACGAAGAGTCTCTTGGAAACGAAGTAATTTCTCAGAGGTAACCCTAATCACTAAATAATAAATGTCAGAGAAACTGATTACTTGTGAAGAAGAATCGGTTGGAGAAAGTTTGAAGACCTTACTGTCCCTCGGAGGCAACACCGCCTCCAGTGTCTATCCTCATCGCCAGTCACAACTCAAAATCATCGCTCGTCTGAATTGGGTAAAGAATCGAAGTCGCGAGAAAGACGGGGTTAGTTTTACTATAATAGTTTCGATAGGTAAGTATCGACCATCATCGCTTTTATGTTAAGTAGCTTATGAGTTAAAACGTTGTAGTATTATGCTATTCCTATTGAAGTGCTTGTTGTTTAAGTAGATTACAAATGTGTAGGTCTCCACTCTGTAATTTTTTCTGATTAATGAAATATTTTAATTTCTAAAAAAAACAACTGAATCCATGTATCATCAGCCATCATCATTACACGTTTCCCATTGAGAACCATCTGTAGCATGCAAAATCTTGTGAAAATGATGTTGGAGTAAGAATTTTCACTATTTGACAATAATTGAATCAACAATAAAGAAATCAAAATAAAATTTAGGTTGAAAGTGGAAGATAAACCCAAATAATATTTGAGAAATGGGAGAGATGGGAATAGCAACAGCATAATTAACAATAATGAAAAGAGACCTATTGTATGAAGTTGTCTTCAATAATAACAGGAGCATCAAAACTATTACCAACATTTATAAATGTCGGCAATCCACCAGTAGTCAAGCCCTGGTATATTTAAAACAACATATAAACTCAATCAAAGTGGTACCCAAAAACATGAAAAGTTTTTGTCAGGAATCACTGAATAATTAAAGAATAAAAACTGGAAAAGTTAAAACACCAGTGAAGACCTTCAGATGTTGAAGACTAGTTATAGGGTGTTCTGCAATAGCTTTGAAAATATGTGAGGCCTAACACATAACAAGCACAATAATACTCAAAACAAGAATCAATAGCCACGAATTAATTTTATTGAATAAAATCTAGAATCAAATCATGTAGAAATTCGAAAACTACATCCCATCTTTGAAACCCAACAAGAAATCTACTCACTCATGCTCATGTTCAACAAAATAAATATCAAAACAAGGAGAATAGACATTAGAGGAGTAAGGAGTGAAGAACTCAGGTGAATCTTGAACAAAAACTTCAAAAACCCAGGTCTAAAAATGGTGCTCGCCATTGCGGCGTCACTTTGTCTTGGTTCTGTTTCTCGCCTGCGTCTTTTCTTCCTTTCTCCAATCTGTTGTTTTTTTTTTGTTTTTGTTCCCATACCCTACGTCAAGTGGTTATTGTGCATCCAGGTCTTGGAGCTGTGGCGTCCAGGTCTTCTCCGTGCATCAGGTCTCCTCGCGTCAAGTCTTGGAGCTGCGACGTCTCTTCGTGTGTCCAGGTTTTGGAGCTGCGACATCCAGGTCTTCTCCCCAATTAAAACCTAACAAGTTAAAATGTTTTTCCCCCCTTCTAATGTCCCCTAGTCCACTGCGTTTTGGACTCTTCTTTTGGACCTTCTGCTGTGTCATCTTGTGAGAGCATTCTCTTCACTTGCCAGCTATTGTGTATTTTCTAATTCCCAGCTGGTAAGTTGCTTCTTGATGTATCTACCAGGCGCACAAAAATTTCCAGACTTCTTGATGATTAAATTGCAAGGCAAACTTCTTCATTCCAAATTTTCCTCCATGGTAGATTAGGTGTGATTTGAAGCCAAACTTCATGCTTTCTACGAAGAAACAAGAAAAAGAAAATAAATAACAAACTCAATGAAAATAAATAAATAAACCTAAAAATACTACTAAAATGAATGAATGAATATGCAAAATGAATGCAAATATGACCTAAATACCTACTGAGAACAAGACTGAGAAGAGGAGTCCCTTGGATCTTCGCAAGCGTCACGTTCGGAGTATCGAAATCTTCCTTCTTAATTGAGTAACAGATCGAATATTCGAAAAAGGCAAAATTAGTTTGACCCTAAATCGTCTAAAGATACCTTTTGTAAACGTTGTCGTTTTTTTAGCTATTTTCGTGTATCAAGTGAGTCAAATGGGCTATCCACGAGGGATAGCCATCCAGATGTAAATTCTCCAATTTTTGAAATTATTTAATTTCTCAAATAAAAAATCTTTTGTAACAAAAAGTTGATCAAGTGACAACAAAAATTTTTGTCACTAAAATTGCAAATAATTGCGAGCATAGTGATAGTTCAGTTGTTGTGACAATATTAAGTAGATACTAACTAATCGAATTTTTATTGACAAAAGTTTTCGTCATAACATGTACAGAGGCTTTTAATAACAATGCTTAGTGATAAAAGAAATTTTGACAATTTAATTGTGAATGTACTAAATTGTCATAATTCCCATTATATTAGTGACACAAAAATAAATTATCACATTTAATCCAAACAATAGTATCAATCAATTGTTTTGTCACAATAAACCTCGTATCTGTGACGAAATAATACTTAGGAACACAAAAATTGTCACTAAATTACAAATGGTAGTGACCATAGTTATAGTTTGGTGATTGTGACAATATTAAGTAGACACTAATTAATTGAATATTTATTGACAAAAGTTTTTGTCACAAAAAGTAAAATATTGTGTGACGATAAACTTTTTCGTGACAATAAGAAAAAATATTAGTGACCAAACTATGTTTTGTTACAACAAATAGAAAATATTAGTTACCAACATATGTTTTGTCACAATTATAATTAATTCTCGCCAAAATTATTTTGGTGCCAAATTTTATAGGCTTTTACTGACAAAACTTAGTGATAAAATAAATTTTAACACTATTAATATATTAATAGTGACAATTTAACTGTGAAAGATACTAAATTGCCATAATTATCATTGTATTAGTGACAAAAATATAAATCATCACAGATAATCCAAACAATATTGTCAATCAATTGTCTTGGCACTAAAAAATATTGTATTTGTGATGATAAAAATAGTTAGTCACAAAATAATTGTCTTTAAATTATGAATAGTTGTGACCGTAGTTATAGTTCGGTTATTGTGACAATATGAAGTAGACACTAATTAACTGAATATTTATTGATAAAATTTTTTGTCACAACAAGTAAAATCTTGTGTGACGATTAACCGTTTCGTAACAAAAAGAAAAAAATTAGTGACCAAGGTCACAATAAAGAGAAAATATTAGTTACTAACATATGTTTTGTCACAATTACAATTTATTCCCGCCAAATTATTTTAGCGCCAAATTGCATAGACTTTTAATAACAAAACTTAGTGATAAAAGAAAATTTGACATTATTTATATATTAATAGTGATAACTTAATTGTGAAAGATACTAAATTGTCACAATTACAATTATATTAGTGACAAAAAAATAAATCATTACAGTTAATCCAAATAATAATGTCAATCAATTATTTGGTCACAAAAAATCTCATATTTGTGACGAAACAATAGTTAGTCACAAAAAAATTGTCACTAAATGTCTTAACTCTTGTAAGATCTTATAAACATACAACAACAACAACTATAACAATAACGACTCAGTATAAATCTCGGTGATACGTGGGGCCTGCGGAGGTCCAATAATACGTAGCCTTGGTTGTTTACAAAATTCTTACAAACATAACAATAAATAAAGTTTCATACTGATTGCATCGAAAAGGAAATAAAATAATTAATGTTTTGGATTCTAAGTGACATGAGAGTCCGTAAAGGTAAATGAGTTCCTTATGTCTGGATTTTCAAGAAGAGTCATTGCACGTTCGAAGGCATCAATTGAAAAAGTCACAGATCTTCCCTCAAGTGTTAGGTTATTGACACCTTCTTCCAACAACTTATTAGCTATAGCTAAATTAGTTGGAGATACAGTGAATGGATCCTTAGATGCAGTATGGATCATTGAATTAGATGAACTACCAGTATGGTACGTTTCACCTAGGATACAATTACTATAGTACTTAGATAGCTAGTTAAATCAAACCATAAAACGAAACCAATACGGAACACATGCATATTTGATTGAACATATATAGTAATTGGAATTGATGATTATTCCAAAACAACCAATTTTTCTAAACCTTTACAAACCATCGTGACATCGCCCTCGCCTCCATTTTCATCTATGTTCTTTTGAAGATTCAAAGAAGCTTAACAGAGCATAGAGTATATAAAATCAAATGTGCATATATATAATAACTTCATAACATGAAATGAGATCTAGATAATAAAGAAAGTGAGGTAGTTTGGATGATACTAAAAACCTTGAAGAAGAAGATTGGCCATCGAAGCCAAACGGCTATTAGTGTATGAAGAGGAGATTTGTTCTACATTGATTTTCTGCAATAGGAACAATTTTGCCAAAGTCCTCCCAATGGAATGAATTTCCACCATCGGAAACTAGTCGCTATATTGACATTCCTTGATGAATTATGTTAAGAGTTATATTCTAAAAAGTCAATTTAGAATAAAATTCAATATGTTCAATTAAATTCTCGATGATAAGTGAAAGTACTATAGTTTAGTACTTGTACATCTTCAATTTGCCTAATGAGATGAAAGTTACCCTTATTAGAATAAAAGTAATCCATTTACCCTTTATATCATATCTAAATTTTAGAATTTAGTAGAGTACACATGACCATGTTCTTTATACATAGAAATATAATATTTGATATATAAGGTTGTATTACAACGATTACAAAAAATGTGAAATTTTCCATATGAACAAGTGGTTTATACTAAAAAAGTTTAATTTTCCTTAATAACTTGCTACAAAATTAAATACTGTTTCAAACCTTTCATCAAATAGTTAGTAGGCTTTCCTGAAAGAAGATATGTATATGACTTCCATTACAATATTATTTTGTTGGACAGTGAGTTGATAAACAAATTATTACATAAAGTGAAATTATCAAACATAATTATAAATTTAAATGATTCTTGAAATTAGATATATTATATAAATCTAAATGCTTGTTGGAATATTTTAATGTGAAAGAGAGATCTAAGTTAAAAACATTAATTATGCTTTATTCCTACTATATGTTAGACTTAGGGAAAATTATGAAGGAGATCATTAAAGTAGTGCGAAAAAACAACAAAGGCTTCACACGATTTTAGTGACAAAGTCCACGTTACTAGGTTAGCTGTAAGTTGGGAACAACTTTATAAGTGTCTCTAACAGAACTTTCATTGAACACTTGATAGTAAAAAAAAAATCATCCCTAAGTAATAACAAAAACATAAACAATGAACCCATTCTGGACCAACATCAACCCATTTTGTCACAATGAAGCATAGTAGTGGCAATTTATGAAGACAATCGAAACAACATCATAACAAACAGAGGGATAAAGAAGAACAGAACAGCACATTACAACAACCCAAAGAATGAAAGGAGAATAGAAATTTGACAATACATAAGGTGGATGACTTACTTAGACAGGTAGACAATCAACGACGACCACAACAGAAGACGAAGATTCACCACTCGCGAGGCTTCTTCAACAATTGCCAAAACCAGAAGGAGAATGGATGAAAATGAAGAATAGTCAAAGAAGAAGATGGTTTCATCTTTGGCTTCATTTTTTGTTGGACCTTGCATTTTTTTATTATTGATTTATTCCTTTAATTATTTTTAGAATTGAGCCCATTAATTTGGTGAGTATAAGTTGAAATTAGAAATTTAGAAGGGAAATGTTAGAATTAAATTAGAGTATGGTGTGATGTTTGAGAAGATTAAAGGAGTTAGTAGATGGATTAAATGAATGAAGGGGCAAAATGGGAAGGACAAGGTAAATGAAGGGTAAAATGGGGAAAGATCATTTAAAATGGTCTTGAATTAGACGAAGAAGAGAGAAGGGTCGTAGAAGAGAAGAAAGACCAAAGAGAGAAGAAGAGAAAATGTAAAAAGGAGGAGAGAAGAAGAAAAATCGTGGGAAGCTTGGAAGGAAGAAGAAAAAGAAGAGGAAATCAACTTGTTAGAGGTAAGTTTCATCTTTCTTCTTGTTAGGTTCAAAAAGGGATTAAATAGAGACTAGGGTTTATGTTGGGAATGAAGGAAGAAAGAAGAGAAAAATGAAGCCATTTTGATCTTGGATTTCTAAGCTAAGGTTTTGGTTTTTCTAGCCTAGATGGACTATGGGTAGGTTGGGTTTGAGTTCAATTTTATCATCTTGATTTGTGAAGTTTTATGAAATTACATGTGAAAGTGGATTGAATGAGAAAATTGGTTTGTTATAGAAAACCAATCAAACCCAGTCTAAATGCAAGCTTGACTTAGATTTTTGCAAGCCAATTAGGTGAGTAATATATTTATAGTGGTTGTGTAAAATGGGCAAATTGTCTTGCTTGTATATTGTGTGTTAAATCGCTAAATTATGAATTGCTGTGATGTGGAAAATGATTTATGATGTGTTTTATATCATGCATTGAAAGATGTATGACATTTTGATATGATTGAATTGTGCTTAGGACCATGCTAAGCCTTGGAATGTGTCATGGCAATTTGGTTAAATGAAAAGAAGAAAAAGTAAAAGAAGCATGAGAATATGAATTTGTGATTGATTGAATTGTGCATAAATTTTCTTGTGATTGGCTAAGAGAGGAACCCGTTTCATTAGTCAAGTGCACGTTGACCTATAGCCTTCTCCCGGCTGCCTGCTTGAGGCCGCAAGATCTTGAGAATTTGGACTCGTTTTGTTCACGATGTAAACTTCGGTTTCTCTGTTTCATTCCACAAAGCTCTCGAGCCATTTGTTGTGCATTTCATCATTGATTTGTTGAGTATGATGCATAATTGAGTGTTATGCTTTGATGGATAAGTACAAGATATGTTCTAGGTGATGACATCTTGTTAATTATGTGTTGTGAGTTTGAATTGTTGAGTATTGAATTACTAGACATACATGTACATATGCTTGAATGTGTGGCTTGTTACCGATGACTATAAATATATTAGTCACAAAGCTGTATAGCTCACCCCATTATTCCCTCCTCTGGTGCAGGACAAGAAGGTTAGCAATCCTTGCAAGGCAATTAGACAAACTTCGAGATTAGCATTTTCTTACTAAGTTAGTTTGATCATGAGCATCCCTATGTATTTTGTGTTAAGCTAATGATGTAGTGTAGATATGTAACTAAAGCTAAATTCAAACGCTATTTTGATTTAGTAATGAGATTGAGAATTTAAGAAGTTTCTTTTATGTATATGCATATGTATCTTGTGGTTGGGGTATATTTATATTCTTCTTTGTTGAGTTGTTAATTGTTGTTAGAGTTGGAATAGTGACTCTAACTTCTGTGAATAAACTGTATTAATCTAGGAAGACTTAGACAAAGTTGTCATCACGAAAGTTGTAGATTATCCTCTTAGCTTTCCAATGGTATAAGGTTTGTAAAGTTTGGACTTTGGACGAAAGAGATATGGCCTTTAAATGTTAACATCACTAGTGTTGGCAGAAGCTGCAACGCTATCCCTGACATAAATTGTGTCCTAATTTCAAAGATTGAACTATATTGACCTAGGAAGAATTAGACAAAATTGTCTCTTAAAAGTTGTAGCTTATCTTTCGAGCTTTTGAACGATATATAGTATGAAATTTTTGGATATCGAAGCTGAAAGTTATGATCGATTGAAGTTAGTGATATCGCATAGGAGGTTTCTATGGAATTGCTTTGGTTATGATCACACCTTAGTTCCTTGCGATCACACCATTCTCACGATCGCACCTTCATACTTGCGATCGCACCTCTACTCCTTGCGATCGCACCCAAAGGGTTTTCTAGCTCTGAACATTTTATTCTTTTGGCCATAACTTTGTCATACGACCTTCAAATGACTTGATTCTTGAACCAATAATTTCCTAACAAATTTTTCTATCTTTCTATAAAATTTGGTAGCCTTTTGTGTTGATTTGAAAAAGATTTTGGAAAGAAAGTTAGGGAATCGGTTGGAAGAGCATGAATTAGGGATTTTACTGAACATACTTCGGTATTTTAATCATATCTTGATCTGTAGAGCTCCGAATGAGATGATTCTTAGTTCTAAATAAACTAGAGAATAGAGCTACAAATATTTTGAAGAAGTCAATTTGTAATTCGGGTTGGAAGATTTCCAAAGCCTATTCTTAAGTTGAAGAAATGAGTTTGCCTATGTTGATCGACTCCGAATATTGGGCTCCAGAGGCAGGGTCCAATATTGTTTAGTATCAGAGCAACAGTTGGACAGTAGAAATACAAGGTAATGAAGCTCACATTTTATGACTCTGAATGTTGGGCTCCGAAAGCGGGGTCCAACATTATTTTGGTATCAGAGCTTAGGTGTTTTTAGGCTTAGAATACATAGTAGTACGAATTGTTATGCTATGTGATTACTTATTGCATTGTGATTTGATTGATTGCATTAAGTGACATGCATATCATACATACCTATAGGAAATAAGATTAAAATGAAGTATAAGCTAATCGTTAGTGTTTCAATTGAAAGAGTAAGATGCCACCTTGTAGAAGGATAAGAGGAGTTTTGCAAGGATCAGTTGCACCTGACTCTCTGACAATAGAGGAGAGTACTGATGAGTCTATAGCCCAGGGAATGATGAGGCTTCTGTAGGGTAAGTTAGTAAGCCCATTTGATCGCAAACGCAGGAGTCTCCTCTTTCGTAGGAGCAAGTGCCTACTCTATTGAATCTGAGGATGTTCTAGGCATTTGCTCAGGCCTTTGTCTAGGTTATAGGCTAGATGCCGCAGACTTCTACTCCAGCCCCAGCTAAGAAGGGAAAGCAGTTTGATAAGCTTAGGAAGTATAGGGTAGTAGATTTCTATGGGACAACGGATCCAAAAGAAGCCAAGACTTGGTTAAGAAAGACTAAAAGGATATTGGATCAGACGGATTGTGAGGATAATGAGAAGGTTGAGTATCTTGCAAGTTTAATTCAGGGAGATGCCTTGCATTAGTGGAAGAGTGTGCTAGGGAGTCTGTTGAAACTACTAGTGCTTACATGGAAAGATTTCTTAGCAGTGTATAAGAAGAAGAATTTGTCAGAAGTGTATATCGAACATAAGCAGAGGGAATTTCTGAGTCTCACGTACAGGGAAATGACGGTGAGCGAGTATGAGCGTCAATTTACGCAGTTGTCCCAGTATGCAGCCGAGATGATGATCAGTGAGGCGGCTAACTACCGTAGGTTTGAATCGGGGTTGCATCTAACCATCAGGGAAAAAGTGGTGGCACAGAACTTTTGTGATTTCCAGCAGCTAGTTGAAGTAACGCTAAGGGTCGAGAATGTGGAGAACATCAAGAGTGCAGTGAATAGAAAGAGAAAGGGAAGAGAACAGCTCAAGAGTGGAGGTTGTATTCCTATATCAGAAAGGAGTGCCAGGACCCTCCCTATACAATCTGAGGAGACGAGTACTGGTGCAAGTAGATCTAGATAGTTGAGAACTATTTCTCAGCAGACCTCAACGGCTGGAGGCAGTAGAAGGGGAGGGGGAGATAGGTCGTCCATCCCTAAATGTGATAATTGTGGGAAACTCCATACCGATTGACTGGAGTATGCTTCAAATGTGGAGAGAAAGGGCACCTGGCCAAGGAGTGTCCTCAGTATGCAAGACAGGAGAGAAGTCAAATGTAAGCTTCAAAAAGAGCTGAGACTGTGGGGCACAAGACTGCAACAAAAGTGGGCAGTTTTGATGTAGCTAAGAGGGTGAATCCTCCAGGAAGACCGAGGGGACAAGCACCAGCTAGGGTGTTTGCAATGACACGGAAGGACGTAGAGACAACTCCAGAAGTTGTGACTGGTATGATTAAATTATTTGATGATGATATTGTTTTTTTGATTGATCTGGGTTCTACCCATTCGTTTATATCATCAAGTAGAATTGTGTATGGTAGAGAATTGAGCCCATTGGATACTCCTTCAATGGTTAGTACTCTAATTGTCCAGTATATTATTATTAGTCAAGTTTATAGAGACTGTGAGATGTATATTAGACAAGAACAATTAGTGGTGGATCTAATGCCATTGAAGATGGAAGGATTAGATGTGATTTTAGGCATGGACACGTTAGAAAAGTATCAGGCCAACTTAGATTGCAAACAGAAGATAGTGGAGTTCAAGTTGGACAATGGAAGAAAGGTGATGTTTATGGGAGATAGAAAATTTAGCTCACCGAGAATTGTTTCGGCTCTGATTACAGAGAAAATGATGAGGAAAGGGTGTGAAACTTTTTTGGCCTATGTGGTAGACACGAGGGCAGATAGAGGAAAGTTAGAAGATATTCCTATGGTCATGGAATTCCCGAATATCTTTCTCGAGGAATTACCAGGACTACCACCACCTAGTGAAATTGAGTTTCCCATTGAGCTTTTTCTGGGTATTGCACCAATCTTAATTTCGCCTTATAGAATGGCTCTGGTGAATTGAAGGAGCTTAAAGAGCAATTAGAAGAATTGTTGAAGAAAGGGTACATTAAGCCGAGTTCTTTTCCTTGGGGAGCTCCGGTCCTTTTTGTGAAGAAGAAAGGCGAAACATTGAGAATGCGTGTGGATTACCGGAAACTAAATCATGTCACTATTACGAATAGATACCCGCTTCCACGTATATATGATTTGTTTGATCAATTGCAAGGGGTGAAAGTCTTGAGATCGGGTTACCACCAGTTAAGGATAAAAGAGTCTGATGTGTCAAAGACTGCTTTTAGAACACAGTATGGGCATTTTGAGTTCTTAGTTATGCCCTTCGGATTGACAAACACCCCTACAACTTTCATGGACTTGATGAATATAGTCTTTAATTTTTTCTTAGACCAATTTATCATTGTCATTATTAATGATATTTTGGTCTATTCCAAGAGTGATAAGAAGCACGAGGAACATTTAAGAATTTCTTTGGAGACACTGAGGAAGAATGAGTTTTATGCCAAATTCGACAAATGTGAATTTTGGCTAAAAGAAGTGGCATTTTTTGGACATGCGATTTCAGAGCAAGGAATGCATGTGGATTTGAGAAAAATGGAAGCTGTGGTGAAATGGGAAGCTCCTAAGAATGTAGCTGAAGTAAAAAGTTTCTTGGGTTTAGCTGGGTATTACAGAAGATTTATGGAGGGCTTTTCCATGATAGCAGCTCCACTTTCCAAATTGACAAGGAAGAATAAGAAGATTGTATGGACAGAGGAGTGCCAGAGCAGTTTTGAGGAATTGAAGAACATGCTCACAACTGCACCCATTTTGACCTTGCCTTCTGGTAGTGAGGGATATATAGTGTACAACGATGCCTCAAGGAAGGGATTGAGTTGTGTGTTGATGCAAGGAGATAGGGTGATTGCTTATGCTTCTAGGCAATTAAAGCCTTATAAGATGAATTATCCTACGCATGACTTGGAGTTAGTTGCCATAATCTTTGCGTTGAAAATATGGAGACACTATTTATATGGAGTCACCACCAGGTGTTTACAGGCCACAACAGTCTTAAGTATTTGATGAGCCAGAAAGAGTTAAATTTGAGACGGAGTGGTTGGAACTACTAAAAGATTATGATTTAATGATTGATTATCACCTAGGAAATGCTACTGTCGTAGCGGATGTACTGAGTAGGAAGTCCACTATAACACATGTGGAGACATTGTACCTTCCTTTGTTAAAGGAATTAGCCAAACTTAATGTGACATTGAAGCAAGTCGAATCTGGGTGTATATTGGCTAACTTTAGGGTAAGGCCAGTGTTGAATGAGAAGATTAAGGAATTGCAGGAACAAGATGAATATTTGAGCAGGCTCAGGGATGAGATTAAAAGTGTTAAACCTTCTGAAATAGAGATTAGAGAAGGTGGATTGATGGTGGTAGGTAACAGATTGTGTATACCAGACATGTTAGAGTTGAAAGATGAGATTCTTGATGAGGCATACAATGCACCTTATGCTATGCTCCCAGGAAGTATGAGAATGTATAGAGATTTGAAAGAACACTTTTAGTGGAAAGAAAAGAAGAAAGAAGTTACAGAATATGCTAAAAGATGCTTAGTGTGCTAGCAAGTCAAGGCTGAACACCATGCACCTTCAGGCAAGCTTAAATCTTTGTCGATTCCTGAATGGAAGTGGGAAAAGATTACGATAGATTTCTTGATGGGATTGTCAAGGACTAGCAGGAAGCATGATGCTATATGGGTAATTGTTGATAGGCTAACTAAGTCAGCACATTTCTTGCCAATTAAGCATACAGATTCTTTGAATGCTTTGGCCAAGAGATACATAGATGAGATAATCAGACTTCATGGGATTCCAAGTTCGATAATCTTGGATAGAGATCCCAAGTTCACCTCCAGGTTTTGGGAAAGCTTACAAGAGGCTTTATGAACCAATTTACATTTTAGCACAACTTTCCATCCACAGACTAATGGTCAATCAAAGAGGACGATACGAACATTGAAGGTAATGTTGAGAGCTTGTGTTATGGACTTCAAGGGCTCATGGGATGATCATTTGCCTTTAATTGAATTCGCCTATAATAATTCCTACCACTCAGGAATTCAAATGGCACCTTATGAAGCTTTGTACAGTAGGAGGCGTAGAACTCCTATTTATTGGGATGAGGGAGGTGAAAGGAGGCTTTTAGGGCCTAAGTTGGTGCAAGTTACAGTTGACAAGATTAAATTACTGAAAGAGAAACTCAAAGCAGCTCAAGATAGGATGAAAAGTTATGCGGATGCATATAGAAGGGAGATGGAATTTAAAGTTGGGTACAAAGTGTTTCTTAGAGCCTCTCCATGGAAAGGAATTTTAAGATTTGGTAAGAAGGGAAAGCTTAGTCTAAGATACATAGGCCCTTATGAGATTATTGAGAAGATTGGGCCTTTAGCCTATAAGTTAACTTTGCCACCGGAATTGTCGAAGATTCATAATGTTTTCCATGTATTGATGTTGAGGAAGTGCCGATAAGACCTTTCACACATAGTTCAACCTTCAGAGGTCCAATTAAGGGAGGATTTGAAATATGAGGAGCAACCAGTGGAGATCCTAGATTTGAAGGAAAAGGTTTTGAGAAACAAGATTGTAAAGCTGGTTAAAGTCTTATAGAGAAACCATGCAAGAGAGGAGGTAACGTGGGAGCCTTTGGAGGCCATGAAGGAGAAGTATCCGCACCTCTTCACTATCTTAGGTAAGAATTTCGAGGACGAAATTCTTTAAGAGGGAGAGAATTATTAGACCCTGAATTTTTTTAATTATTATTGATTTATTCCTTTAATTATTTTTATAATTGAGCCCATTAATTTAGTGAGTATAAGTTGAAATTAGAAATTTAGAAGGGAAATGTTAGAATTAAATTAGAGTATGGTTTGGTGTTTGAGAAGATTAAAGGAGTTAGTAGATGGATTAAATGAAAGAAGGGGTAAAATGGGAAGGAAAAGGTAAATGAAGGGTAAAATGGGGACAAACCATTTAAAATGGCCTTGAATTAGAAGAAGAAGAGAGAAGAGTCGTAGAAGAGAAGAAATACCAAAGAGCGAAGAAGAGAGAACCTAAAAAGGAGGAGAGAAGAAGAAAAATTGTGGGAAGCTTGGAAGGAAGAAGAAAAAGAAGACGGAATCTACTTGTTAGAGGTAAGTTTCATCTTTCTTCTTACTGTTGGGGATCGTTCCATTGCGTGCATCACATGCAAGCGGTGCGGAAGAACAAACAATTTGTTCTGGAACGTGCC
>JAOTAX010000198.1:26853601-26863989 GCA_025629825.1 Erythroxylum guanchezii | reverse complement strand
ATAGCAAAACAATTTTAAACACTCCTAACCCGTTCCAAATTACTAGTTTACCCTTCCCATCGGTGATGGGATGTTACGTTACAAACTTTATATCGTTGGAAAGCTAGAAAAATTATCTACAACTTCCAAAAAGACAATTTTTACCAGTTCTACCTAAATTATTCCAAATTTTCCCTTGAATTCAGAACACAATTCCTACCCTTATGAAAACTTGAAAATTAGCAACGCAAAGACTTGAAAAGCCATAAGCAAACATAATGTATATGTATTTCATTAACATCAAAAGATAAGAGTTTACAATGCTTTAGTGGGCATTTCAAGCCATAATACATCATAATCCAAAAATACAAAGTTTACAAAAACTAGAATCTTTCAAAATGCGACTAAAGCCCTGTTTTACATAATCTAGCTTCAAAAACAAAATATGCAAATTGGAGTGATGCCTTGACTTTCGACTCGATCACTCAATATCTTGTTCATCGCTTGAGGATGGGAAGGAAAGGGGGGTGAGCTTAAAGCTCATGGGTAATAGTTTTATAACCGGTAATAGCAAAAACCAATTAAAACCTTCATGATCATAGCAATTCTCATTGAATCCTAAAACACAAAATTCTTAATGTATCAAGTCAATTCACAACTCACATAAGCCACATGTCCATCAAACTTGCCAATACATCATAATCAAATAATCACATCAGAATAGTTTGGGTGGATCCATAACAGAACGTCATTTCCTATAAGGGTCCTGTGTAGCTGTGATCAGAACGTACTATCGTAATCCCACAAAATGGTCTTACATAGCCGTGAGTTTATGGAAGTTTGTGAGGGAGCTCCATGCCACTAACGGGCAGGTGGGAGAGGCCTTTTAATCAAGTGCACTTGACAAACAGAACAGACCACCACAAACCCATATAACATGTTATTCATGACTTGAAAACCAATTGCCCAAATGGCACATTTTGAAAACTTGTCTTCCATGAGCATGAAATATTCCATATGCAATTCCATCATCATTTCACACTTCAACAACTAAAACCTCATACCAATCATACAGCCATTTCCCAAATCATTCCAAAGCGACAAATACAACTATTATGAAGCCATTTGAAATCATTTTCATATCAGCTCATCAGTCATTCACAGAAATTCACATATAAAATCATATGGCATATTCTCAAAGCATTTTTAAAGGACAATAAATGCACGTTATCAAGGTAGTTGGAAATCATTAACTTCCATTTATTTGAAGAAACTTTAATGACTTATTAACTCAATTATAAAAATGTCACCCACCTTAATTTCCTTACTTGAAAACTTGTTCAAGGATGTCTCTCATCTTGTTCCTCTTGCCTCTTATGCCTCCCTTTAACAATGACAAAAATTTCCAATTCAATAGAATTCAAATCGGAAAACTCAAAAAACCCAATGCATGAAATTGATCCTATAATACTTATACCCATGAAATTTCTAAGCTCTTTGAACCAATACCCTTTCAAAAATCTAAAAGATTTAACATAAACTTACCTTGAATCTTAACCAAACAATGATTTTCTTAGCTCTAATGGAAGCTTTAATCCTCCTCTTCCTTTTTTCCTTCTTGAGCAACTTCAAAATCACTCTTTAAGACTAAAAAAAATCAAAACCTAGCTTAGCTCTCTTCTTTCTCTCCTTTCTTTTCTCTCCAACAACATTTGCTCTCTCTTTTCTCTCCAATCACGTTTTTGGCTTCTTCCAAATGAAAGACACCAAATTTTCTTCCCTTTTATACCCTTAATGAATCTCAATTGTCCAATTTACCCCTCTTTCAATGCCTTAAGACGTTACAACTTAAGTGATCTTCTCACAATGCCCCTTATGCAACTTATCACCTTAACTTTAATTCAATTAACCTATGTCATGTAATCTCATTCACATTAACAAACTAATTAATTCCAACATACATTAAGCTCGCAAGACTCTAAAATTAATCTAATCATGCTTATTTATCAAGAAAAATTTTGGGGGTCAACAGTCGATAAAGGTAAATGAATTCCTTATGTTTGGATTTCCAAGAAGGGTCCTTGCATGTTTGAAGGCACTAAATGAAATAGTGAAAGATCTTCCCTCAAATGTAGGGTTGTTGACACCCTTTTCCAATAACTTCTTCGCTATAGCTAAACTTTTAGCAATACAGTGAATAAGTCCCCAGATCTAGTATGGAAGACAATTTGAATAGAAGAACTGGCAGTATAATGCATTTCACCTAAAACACAATCAATATAGAACTTAGATTGCTAGTTTAGTGAAACCATTTAATGAAACCAAATTGGAACACATGCATACCTAATTGACCAGACATACTCATTGGAATTGATGAATTTTCCAAAACAACCAATTTTTGTAATCCTTTACAGACCATTATGACATCACCCCTGTCTCCATTTCCATCTAGGTTCTCTTGAAGATTCAAGGAAGCTTAACACATCATATAATATATAAAATCAAATGTTCATATATATAATAGATTCATAATAGGAAATGAGATCTAGATAATAAGGAAAGTGAGGTAGTTCGGATGATACGAAAAATCATGAAGAAGAAGATCGACTATAGAAGGCAAACAATTATTAGTATACAAAGAGGGGATTTGTTATGCATTGTTTTTTCCTTCAGTAGGGACAATTTTACCACATTTCTCCCAACAACATGAAATTCCACCATCAGAAACTAGTCGCCACATTGACATTACTTAACGAATTATGTTAAGAGTTATATTCTGCAAAAGTGAATTTAGAATAAAATTCATTATGTTCAATGAAATTTTCGATGATAAGTGAAAGTACTACATCTTAGTACTTATACATCTTCAATCTGCCTAATGAGATGAAAGTTACCCTTATTAAAATAAAAGTAATTCATTTACCCTTTATATTATATCTAAATTTTAGAATTTTAAGTAGATTACATATGACCATGTTCCTAATCTAAAGACATACATTATTATCTATATAGGGTTATATTACTATTATTACAAAAATAATTAAATACTCTTTCAAACCTTTCATCCAATAGTTAGCAGACTTTCCTGAAAGAAGCGTTAAAGGTCAAAAAAAGTCAATCCATATACAACCAACAAAGGAAGACAATAAATCATCCTCAATACACAAACAAAAACACAAACACAACCCATACACAATATGCAGAAAAAAGAACTCACAATAAACACCTAAATATACAAGTAAAATAGAGCACAAGAAGGAGGGTTTGAAAATAAAAAAGAAGAACAATACCAACATAGTTAAGGATGCTTCTTCAACGGTAACGACCAAAACATATGAGACGAGCACAAGAGAGGGGACAATGGTTATTGGACCATGAATGTTAAGGAATGTTGACGACTATCACAAAATGAAGAGAGGCTCGTTTTCGTGTTAATAAACTAATACAAAACGACGTCATTTCTTGTTAAGGTAAACAATGTCCTTTTCAATTTTTTGGAAGAAAGTAAATTTAGAATAAAATTCATCATGTTCAATTAAATTCTCAATGATAAGTGAAAGTACTACAATTTAGTACTTATACATCTTCAATCTGTCACAATAAAGAATAACAGTGGCAATTTATGTAGACAATCGAAACCACATCACCACAAATAGAGGGACAAAGAAGAACAAAAAACCACATCATAGCAGCCCAGAGAATGAAAGGAGAATATAAAACTAACAATACATAAGAGACAACTTATTTGGACGGATAGACAATCAAAGATGATCACAACAGAAGATAAGATTCACCATGCGTAAGGCTTCTTCAACAACTAACAAAACTAGAGAGAGAATGGAAAAAATGACGAATAGTTGAAGATGAAGATGGCTTCATCTTTGGCTTCAATTTCATGCTAATAACCTAGTAGGGAATGATGTCGTTTGTTGTACAATAAAATGACAATGTTTGTTGTATAAAAATTGACTTCGTTAGAAACACCATCATAAACAAAAAGGAATGTTGACAACTAACCCGACAATGACTTTGTTTGTAGTTAACGTAAATGATGTCATTTTCGAAAAAGTCAAAACAAATATACCATTTAGTGAGGATTCATAACCCGTCCCCAAATGGTTTGTCATTACCATTTGGCTTCACATTTGGATAATAGAATAATATAATATATGTAATTTAAATGTTACAGTACAAAATTTTGATATAATAAAAAGATAATAATTATTAAATAGAGTAATATATATATTACATATGTAAGATATAAGAATATTTATATATAATGTAAATTTTCATAAAACATTACACTAGTTACATTACTTGTTCAATATTAAATTGCCATTAAAAGTTTTATTAAGTTTAAGAAAACTATAATTTATTATATATAATTTTATAGTAATTTATGTTTATGATATATTAAAAAATTTAGAAAAATTTAAAAACTATTGAAAAAGTGTAGCATTGGCAATGCTTTTAAAGACTGGTCGTCAAAAGTGAACATTTAGCAACGATTTGTGATATCGTCGCTAAATAGATGGACAAATTAAGCGAAGCGAAAAGTCGTCGCATTCATACAAAAGACGACGATTTTTTAAATTGATCGCAAAATGTGTGATGTTGGTTTTCTTTTGCAGACAAAAAATGAATTTGTCACAAAATATTTGGACGTTTAAAAGAATTAAGCTGAGACAACGTCGTTTCTTTGATGTCAAACATTGTCATCTCAACATCTGTTAAATGAAACAACACCAAGGTCACTCCTTTTTTTTTCTCTCTCGTGCCAATTTCTGTCTTTTTCCTCTCTCCCATGTTGGTTTATCGTCGTTTTCTCTTCTCCTTGCTGACGTTTGCATGCCTCTGTCTTCTCCAGTTGTTGTCCTTCTATCCTTCAGTTGAGGTAAGTCATTCAGCATTTGTTCTCTATGATGTTTTGTATCCACAGTGTTGGTATTTTAAGAGAAAACATTGCACATGCTTAATGAATTTTTGGAGTGTTTCTGTGTTTGTTTCGATTTTCTATGGTGCATTTGGCTTTGCAATGTGTTAATGTTAGTTAAGGAAAGAAAAAGACATGTTTTTCTTAGGTAATTTGGGATGAATTTGTCATGCCTTTGAAGTATTTGACGAAAGTTCATAGTGGTCTCTTTAATGGTTTTCTACTTGTTTTAAATGTCTAAATATCCCTTTAGGGTTAGGTTAAACCTTAGAAACCACTATAAGACTTCCCTTTTTAGTTTTTAATGCTCAAATACCCCTCTAGGTGTCTTTTCACTTTAGGAAAATCTTAAAAACAATATAAGACTTCAACATTTAGTTTTAAATAATTAGGCATCTTTATAAGCCTTCTACTAACTTTAGAAAAATTTGCTATCAAACACTCAATAACTTCCTCGCTTAGTTTTAAATACCTTGATACTTCTTTAAGTATCTTACTAATTTTGGAAAAAAATATAAAAACCCATTTTAAGACTTGTCCGTTTAGTTTAAAATATCTAGACACCTCTGTATATCCCATTCTCACTTTAGATTAAAAAAAACACAAAAAACCACACTATAACTTCTCAGTTGTGTTTTAAATGTTTGGATGGCCCTCTAGATTTATCTTCACCTTAGGTAAAGTCCTACAAAATAGTTTAAGACTTCCACATTTGATTTTAAATGCGTAGATACCATTTTAGGAATCTCTTCATTTTAAGAAAAACTATAAAACCACTATAGGACATCTTTATTTAGTTTTAAATGTTTGTATGTAAAACCCTAGAAACCATCCTAGAACTTTTTTGTTTCGTTTAATTTTAAATGCTTAGATATCCCTTTATATCTCTCATCATTTTGGACAAGCCCTAGAAACTACTGTAGGACTACTTCATTTAGTTTTAAATGTCTAGATATCCCTCTAGTCTCTCTTTAACCTAGGTAATTAAAACTACTTTAGGACTTCCCTATTTAGCTTGAATTGTCTTGATATCCCTTAAAGGACTAGATATCGCTCTAGTCTCTCTTTACTTTGTGTAAAATTGTATGAACTACTTTAGGACTTCCCTATTTAGATTTAAATGTCTTCATATCCCTTCAACGTCTAGATATCCCTCTAATCTGTATTTATCTTGGGTAAAGCCCTAGAAACTACTTTAGGACTCCCCCATTGATATCTTCTATATGTCCCCTTACTTTTGGAAAAACTCTACAAATCATCCCAAAACTTCTCCTTTTTAAGTTTTAAATGCATTGATATCCCTCTAAGTCTGTCTTCACCTTGTGGAAAACCCTAAATGCATTGATATTTGTATAACGTGTTGAGATAGGGTATATTTTAAATTCAGAAAACGTTGATTGTTATAGTGTTTTTATGAATACATGGATGTGTTTAGATTTTACAACAGGGATTTGTATTTTGAATCTCATAATATATTGACGTTGTAATGAAATTAGAATTGCATGGAATTAGAAGTTGTGAAATTGCTTATTATGGTACCTTGAAGTTGAAATTTCTTTTTATGGAATTTTAAGATGGAATTTGAAATTCTTTTTATGGAATTTGAAGTTGGATATTGAAGTCAGTTAAATGACTATTGGAGTTGTCTTATATGGTACTTATGGCATTTAAAAGTTGGTTAAGTTTTGAAATTGCCATTTTGGAGTTGTTGTGGATATCTAGTTCATTTTATTTACCAATAATTGAATACAAGATGAACTATATTGTCATTTGCAGCTATACCACTAGGCAATAATAATTTCTTTTAATACTGAAAAGATAAAGAACAACTTTATTATATTAAATATGAAATTTCCTTATTTTGCAGGCTCTGTTTTGTGTTGAAAAGCCTCGATAATTGTCTGATATCATCATTCTTCTTTATAGTTTGCAGTTGTCCGTCTATCCAGATAAGTCGTCCAATTAATGTCTCCAATATGTTTTGCTTTACTAGTTGGAGCATTTGTGAGAATAATTTTTTGTGATTGCAAAAGAGGTCTTGTTTTTGTCTTATTGTTTGAAATATTATGAGCATCATGAATGAGTTTTAATGTTCTGATTTAACAATCTAAGTATTTTAGATTGGGTATTGTTTGAAACATTGAGGCATAATAAACCCTTAGGATAGTATATAAGATGGAAACCAGTGATGCAGCTCTGATGAGACTTACCAGTGAAAAATTCCATGAGCCTTGGAGCGACAGCGAGAAGACCCTTCTCGATTCACAAGTGTAAATAGCGTCACGTATCTTAGTGTTTCTTTGTTTTCAAACTTTATCAATGAACTTCAATCAAAAATACTCTAATTAGTAGTAACTTTTATTGTCAAGTAAAATTGAATGAGGATTGCATTTAATAATTCGGTTATTAACTTTTGTTGTATAGCTACATGGATAAAAGTTGGATGTCTCATCAAAAATGATCCAATGAATACGTAGGAGTTAAGAGTTTTATATAATTTGTACAACATCTAGTGATTGATGGATGTCGTATTCGTTATCCTTGCATCTATTACTTAAATGACGACTTTCAAAGTCAATATGTGGTATATAATCAGTTGCTAATCCAAGGCATAGATGAATTCTATACTCCATGGATTTATCATGGGAAATGTAAGGAAGCAAGCTGTAGTAGAAGTGTTGGTACAAGTTATGATGATAGTAACAATAATGATGTAGATGATTGTGATGTTAATGATGATGGAGGTGATGGGATTGGCGAGATGTTAGACGATTATGGGAATTACGTGGAGACTATGAATGAAATAAGTATGCCTAACATAATTGGTAGTAATACAAAAGATAATTTTGGGAAGTTATTGAAATTTGCTCAAGAAGAATTAAAAAGCAAGTGATTAAGACAAATAATGAAGTGAGTTCATAGACATGCAACACATTTCTTGTATATGGTGAAAAAGCAAAGGCTTACAAAGTTCTAAGAACTATGCTTTCCTTAACATGTTAAATTTGTAAATTTTCTATGTAGATATTTGACTTATTGCTTCCATAATCAATTATCATGTTTATCTCCCAATATCAATCCAAGGTGAAGAAAGATGTTATCATGTTCCTATTAATCCCCTAATGCACTTTGTAACACTTTGTTTTATTTTCTGATTTTGTCAAGTCCCAAAGAACATATTTACATATGAACTCTGAATCGCCAAAAAACCAAAGGGTAATAAAGCAATAAGAAAAAGATAGTTACCATAGATGATTGTATTTGGAATCAGAGTCTGTAGGAAAACACAAACAACTCTGACTAGTCACAAACAACTCTGACTAGTCTGTTTTGCATGTGCCTGTCCTGTAAAAACAAAGTTAACAGTTAGGATTCTAATAATAATGCAAAGATCATTCATTTGCATGCGTAATGAACGAGAAAGTAGCCTAATGTAGATTGAGTAATTGTCATCATTTAATAAAAAAACGCAAGAATCGAATAATAATAACAATTAAAAGAAAACAAATAAGATCGTTAAATTAAGAATTGTCACCTGAGGAAGGTTCGCAAGTTTAGGAGCAGGAAATGGAGTTATAAGCCCTGCTCTTGTCGATTCTTGCCGAAGTTTAACTATGTGTTGAATCAGGAAAAAGATAATGAACACAGTAACACCGATCAATATTCTAAGATTGATGTACGCTTACTACTTGCGTCGCTGCCGTATTTGCGGGATGTTTATTCGAATGGTGGAAGTTTAAGAGCGAAGAGAGAGAGAGTGTTTGGTGAGTGCGTTAAAAGTAGAAATTTCTAGACATGTATGTCAATTAAATGGACGTAAATGGACGTGATTGATAGCATTTCATGCAAGAGTTATTAATTGCTGGGAGCAAAAGAGACGAGAGCATTTGAAATGTAGAAATTTCTAGACATGTATGATAATTAAATGGACGTGATTGATAGCATTTGATGGAAGAGTTATTAATTGGTGGGAGCAAAAGAGAAGAGAACATTTGATTGAAGATTAATTGAATTTTAAGTTTAAATTAAATTTAATTGATTTTAATTAAATACTAATTAGGTACAAAGAATGTCTAATATCTAGTATCTGTCCTCATTTATCCAACTTTACAATCAATTATCACGTTTTGATAAATCAATTAATTAATTATATTTTAATTAACTACTAATATTTTAATTACTTAAAATTATATTTTAGTTTACTAAATAGTTATAATTAAATTAATTAAAGATATTTTAAAAATATGTAATTAAAAAAGGAAAAAATACTTCAGAACTTCAATAAAAAAATACTCTAATTAGTAGTAACTTTTATTGTCATGTAAAATTGAATGAGGATTGCATTTAATAATTCGGTTATTAACTTTTTGTTGTATAGCTACATGGATAAAAGTTGGATGTCTCATCGAAAATGGTCTAATGAATACGTAGAAAGAGTTAAGAGTCTTATGCAATTTGTACAACATCTAGTGAGTGATGGATGTCGTATTCATTGTCCTTGCATCTATTGCTTAAATGACGACTTTCAAAGTCAATATGTGGTATATAATCACTTACTAATATGAGGCATATATAAATTCTATACTCCATGGATTTATCATGGGAAATGTAAGGAAACAAGTTGTAGTAGAAGTGTTGGTACAAGTTATGATGATAGTAACAATAACGATGTAACTGATTGTGATGTTAATGATGATGGAGATGGGATTGGTAGTATTAGAGAAGATAATTTTGGGAAGTTATTGAAATTTGCTCAAGAAGAATTATATCTAGGGTGCTCAAATTTCTCACAGCTATCTTTTGTTATGAAGTTGTTGCATTTGAAGGTCTACAATAAATGAAGTAACAAGTGTTTTGACATGTTAATTGACTTGTTCAATGATGCATTACCTGTTGGATAAAAATTGCCCAAATCTTACTATGATGCAAAGAAATTATTAATGGACCTTGGATTAGGAGATATATTAATACATGCCTGTAAGAATGATTGTGCTCTATTTTGGAAGGATAGGAAAGATCTTAAGGAGTGTCTGATTTATGGTACATTAAGGTCGCAATAGGATGATGGGAGAGGGAAAAAGATATCGAATAAAATTCTGCAATACTTTCCTATTAAACCATAACTTCAAAGACTTTTTATGTCAACAAAAACAGTCATAAATATGAAGTGGCATAAAGAGAAACACAATGATGATAACGTTATGCGTCATCCATCAAGCTCAATGGCATAGAAAGAATTTGATAGAAAGTTTCCATGGTTTGCACAGGATTGTTGTAATGTTCTAGTAGGATTAGCCTCAGATGGATTTAATCCTTTCGGTAATATGAGTACTTCATACAACGTGTGGCTGGTAATTCTAGTGCCATACAGTTTACCTTCTGTAATACCCGATATCTAGTTTAACCGGTGCACCGAAATAAATCAGTATTTAAGACTGATGTCATTAAAAATCACAGAATAGTGAATAATAATTTA
>JAOTAX010000198.1:26781973-26795175 GCA_025629825.1 Erythroxylum guanchezii | reverse complement strand
AAAAATATACTTTTTACATATTCTTCTTCAATTTTAGTTTAATTCCCTCAATTTTGATCAATGATCCAAAACCCCCCCTTTTTATCAACTTAAATTACATTTTTGACAATTAGGCTAGCTTAAACCTTTTTCCGTTCGGTTCTAATTAAGTGAGACGACCCAAGGTTGCACCCTATATTGCAATCCTTAGAATTAATTATTTTTGATTCGGTTTCCAAGGGATTGATCTTTAGATCGAGACGAAGAGTCGATCACTTATTCAACCAGGCATTTCTTTGGATTGATTTCCTTCTACCTAAGTGAGATTTGATGTCCACCTATAGGCAATCTAAAAAAAGAACCTGGACAATATTGTTAGATAATAAAACCATCCCATTCTTACCTTCTCTCGGTGTTTGAACGAAGATGTTCCATATCTTGAAAGATTACTCTGGCTTTTAGGCTTCCCACCTCCATGGCTTCATCTTTGAAAGTTCTAGCATTCCTTTCTCCTCATAGGTTATAGATGGTAACCGAAAGGATAATGGTTAAAAGGTTTGTGGGATAGTTTCGAATGTTTTCTGGTTGGTTGACCCAATTTGGAATGGGGTAAAGGTTGATGAGGCGAGGAAAATGGATCTGAAAGTAGTCAAGGCAGTTGACCCATATTGCTTTAGAGAAGGAACACTGAAAAAACAGATGTTCTGTGGTCTCATTATTCGAAATACATAGGGAGCAATGGTTTGGTGATTGTAGGTATAGGAGCTTATCCTGAGTTGGCAATTTTTTAAGGAATGCTAACCATAATATGAAGGAACACCTAGGACTATTAATTTTACACTAGACCAAGTTGTGCCAAGGAACCTTCGGAAATGGGGGTCTCAAAAACTTGTAGGCTGAGGTATTGGTGTACTGTTTTGATGGGCTTGCTAACTATTCTAAACAGTCTGGAGCAAAACAATTTGGAAGGTAATGTAAAGGCTCAAGATTTCTGAATAGGATTATCTCTTGACAACACCACTCATTAGGCCTGATTATTGCTGAAACTGTAGTTTGCATAAGAAGCTCAAACCCATTGATCACTCTCAGTGTGTAGAAATTCTTCAATATTCCTCTAGGGTGCCATGGATCCTACCATAATAGACTAGTGTGCCCATTTCCTATCCTAAATCTAAATTGGTTCCCTAATTTATCCCTTATTAATAAGATCTTTCTCCAACTCCAAGAGCTATTATAACTAGGAAGAACAGTCCAGAAGTTTTTTTGTTTCAGAATGATTGTGTGAACCCACTTGACCCACATGGCTTCTTTATCATGAAATAGAAACTAGATTCTTTTCCCTAGCAACACAGTATTCTAAGATGAAAGATGTTTAATACCTAAACCTCCCTCCCTCTTAGGCCTACAAAGATCACTCCACTTAACTTTTGCTTGAGAGTTTGTAGTGGTCTTTCCAGCCCATAAGAAATTTCTAAGCTTTGATTCTATTGCTTTCAGGATTGAGGAAGGAAGGATAAAGAGAGAAGACCAATAAACTTGGAAGGTTGAGAGTATTGAAATCACTAATTGGAGCCTACCAGCATAAGAAAGGTGTTTATAAGTCTAATTATTAATCTTAGAATCTATTTTTTTTAATAAAGGTAAACACTCTCTTTTAGACAATCTTCCAGTGACAAGAGGCACCCCCAAGTATAAGAAGGGAAGAGTTCTTTCTTAAGACCCGAGATACCTTCTATTTGAGGCCTTAACGACTCCATATCAGGGGATAAAGAAAACTTACTCTTGGCTAGGTTCATGTGCAATCCAAAGAACTTAGATAAAGTAGCTAGACAATTTAACAAAGTTTGCACAGAGTTCAAGTCAACATGGCAAAACAAAAGTAGGTCATCTGCAAATAGTAAATGGGTAAGTTGAAGAGGCTTACATCTCTAGTGGTATTTGAAGGAAGGACTCCTTGTGATGCATGCATGCAAACTTTTGGATAGAACTTCCATACAGAGAATGAATAAGAGTGGTGAAAGTGGGTCACCTTGTCTAAGGTCAGATTTTCCTCTAAAGAATTTGGAAGGTGATCCATTGATAAGAATGGAGTAGGAAGGGGAGGTTATACATTCTTTGATCCAAGCTATGGACTTTTGAGGAAAACCTATGGCTCCTAATGTATTAAGAAGGAAGTTCCAATGAATAGAATCGTAGGCTTTTTGAAGGTCCACTTTAAAAGCACACCTCTTATGATTGTTTGAAAGATGATAGTTTTTGAAGATCTCTTGAGCTAGCAATATGTTATCCCCTATTTGACAATTTTTTATAAAAGCACTTTGAGTGGGACTGACATTATGAGGAGGGGTCGCTCGAAGCCTACTTGCTATGATTTTTTGCAATCACCTTATAAATTAAATTGCAACAAGAAATAAGCCTATAATCTAATACAGTGGAAGGGTGAGCTTTCTTAGGAATAAGAGTGATAAAAGTGGAATTGAGTTCTTTGAGAAGTTTACCATGGTGAAAGAAGTCCTGAATTGCCTTAGTAACTTCCCCTCCTACTATAGACCACGAATGCAAGAAGAAGAAACCATTGAAACCATCCAGCCCAGGAGCCTTATGAGGGTTTAAGGACTTAAAAACCTCCCTAATCTCTTGTGTTGAGACTTCAACAGTGAGGGATTCTAAGAGAGTTTCTGGTAATGAAGGAGAGAACAGATTGTCTACAAAGTCTTTGGAAGGGAGGAGATCCTGATTATCCCCAATAGAAGTTTGAAAGTGTCCAACGAACTGCTCTTGAATCTCTTCAAACTCAACAATCCTATTCCCATTTTCCACTACTAAGGAGTGTATGTTGTTTCTATTCCTGTGAGCTAGGATAGAGTTGTGGAAAAATTTTGTGTTCCTATCTCCTTCTCTAAGCCATTTGATATGGGAAGACTGCCTAAGGAATGATTCCTGGTCATCTAGTGCTTTGATTAAAGCATTTATAGCCTTAGTCTCATTAGTCACCAATTGAGGATAGTTAGGCAACAATCTTCTTTGATCTTGAATACTATTTAGAGCGGCTTGGCATTACTCTACCCTATCATTTACATTGCCTATCTGCCTTGAATTAAGACTTTTAAGAGTTGCTTTAAGCAACTTGAGTTTGGACACCACACAAAACATAGGAGTGCCCTGAACTTGAGTGGACCAAGCTTCTTGTACTATCTGTAAGAAGTTCCGTTGAGAAGCTAGAAAATTGGAAAACCTAAAAGGTGAAAATCTCCTTTAGTGATTTTGTAATTTGTAACAACTTTAGGGTAAAATCGTCTTTTTATTCTTTAATTTCTCAACCACTTTGAGCAAAAATAAAGGAACATTTTCAAAAATAAAGGATTATGTTTAATCTGCTAACTCAATAAGTTGATTATGAGTGATTTAACATGATGAAATAATCAAATATCTCTCGATTCACCAAAAAAAGTTGATAAGCTATTTACCAACCAAGTCTATATTTTCACTTGACGGAAATTAAAAGAAAAAAGATCGTATAAAAATGAGAAAAAAGATCGTACGTTTGGGTGTTTCCTTTTTCTCCCCAGATATTGACTCTCGCACTCGCGCCGCACCGTCAGTCTCAGCTTCTTTTTCTCTTTCTGTCTCATGTCAGTGTGGGAGAGATTTCCCTCTCTTGCCGACTCAATCTCAGCTCTTCTCCAATTGAATTAAGGTTTGCCCTTAATTTTAATATCATTCTTGTTTCTCATTTGCTTTTGCTTTTGTCTCTGAAGGCTCATTTGATCGATTTTATGAGTGATTTGGTTTTGTTTTGTCTGATCTTCTCAGCGTATAATTCCAACCCAGTGTAACCATTTTAAAGCAAGTTTTAGCTGTAAATAACGTGCCATACTTGTGCCTCTCTTAACTCTCGGTGTCGAAACACTAATTTTTCCTTTTCTTCTGGGTTTTGGTTTTATTAATTTTGTATGCCCTGATCACGAGTCATTTCTCAGTTCGATGTGGTTTTCTTTGATACACAAACTATCACCAGCTGCTCTTTTTCTGTTTCCAAAACTATAGTTATATGTTTTTCCTTTGTCTTGTTTAGTCATGGTTTTCCCAAAACTATAGTTATATTGTTAAAGAAACGATAATGATCGATATTTGTGTTGGCCCATGGATTTAGATAGTAGTCTGTCTTTCTGCTGTTGAAACTTTCTTGTCCTCTTCTTCAAATTCAATTTGACCGAGTTTATTCTCATGAATTTTCTAACAGATTCTTGGGTTGATTGGTCAGCAGTCGAGTGCTTTTAGATTGTCAGCAATGGCAGAATTGGTTGTGCCAAGGTTGTACAGTTGCTGTAATTGCAGGAACCATGTTGCCCTTCACGACGATGTCATTTCTAAGGCATTTCAGGTAATAGGTTGATGCTCATGCTCAATCTTCTTTACTTATGCTTTTGTCTTGATTCTCTTTTCTGTTTGATCGAGGGACCAAGTAGTACCTTGAAAATATTTCATAAAGAATGAAGCTTCAAATAATGGAAGCATGTCTTTTTGAAGAACCTTCCCCTGATATTGCTTACGCTGCTCATACAAATGAAATAAGCAGAATTTGTATTGAATCTGTTGAAGAAAGTTCGATATGTTTACTCTCTTTGGTTATCATCAGATCTTTGAATCCACTTTGTGCTACTAGGTAGTGATCACTTGGTTTACTTTGTCTTCAATCTTTTGATTTTATGTCATCTCTGTTCCCTAATGGTCGAATTGGCTTAAATGAATTCTATGGGTGTTATTTCTAGTAAGTGCTTGGTGTAGCTTGATACTCATTATCAACTTTGTTGATCCAGAAGCCACTAAATCTCCGTACTGTGGTTTTAGGGAAGGCATGGTCGAGCGTTTTTATTTTCCCATGCAATGAACATCACAGTGGGGCCAAAGGAGGACAGGCAACTCATGACAGGCCTCCACACAGTTGCTGATGTGTCTTGCTGTGATTGCCGTGAGGTGCTTGGTTGGAAGTATGAACGAGCTTATGAAGAAACACAAAAGTATAAGGAAGGAAAGTTCATACTTGAGAAGTCAAAAATAGTCAAGGAGAACTGGTAGCAGTGAAGCCACTTCTGCTTGTGTTTCGTAGCATCCATTCGAGTGTATAAATGGTACTGCATGTTGACCTTGTTCTGCAAATCTCTTCAATTGCAAATAGTTATATAATATTCCTTGACGTGCATTATTGTTGTTTTCCCTGTGGACAATAGGGGATTGTTATCATTATCAATAAGTTTGTGAATATTTCTTGTCATTATCTATTGTGGTTCTCTTGGTTGACAAAGTGAAAAGTTTACCGTCATTTGAGCTCATTGATACCGTTTACTCGCGGGTTAAGAATGCTGATCATATGCGTTACTTTACAATAATTTTTCCTTTCTTTATATGATCATATTACGATCAGAATGTGGGGTTGTAGAACTATTTCTGCAGCAACCTGATCCGATAATATATATATTTTTTTGATAAATCAGAAGGCTTTTATACAAATAATAGAAGATATGTGAGCCCGAAATCTCTTAACCAAAAGAGTTTAAAGGAATGTACAACACTTCCTTTCATCCTAAAACCATACAACAAATTCAATCATCCTACTCTATATCAGTTTCCACCCAAAATTACTTGAATCTAACAAATCTGGCAAATAACACAAGATACTCAACCCAATTCTAGTAGCACCCTCAATCAACAATATAATAACATATTTTTACAGCCTATGTGTACCAGATAGAACCTAGGAAAGCAAGCCATATATGCATCCCAAATTGTCAGAGAAGGGGTATCTGAGTGGCATTTAGACTTCATCCCTCTAAAACAAGTAAAGAGTTTCTGTCCTCATGCCAACATTGAATCCAACAGGATCAAGATGCTAGCTTCCCTCTATAGACATAACCTTATGATCTGAAGCTGGGAATTTCCTTGTGTATTACTCCCCATGTCATCTTGTTTTGCTATTTTGAGCAATATGTTGCCTGAAGTTGGTTCTTTTGCTGGCCGAAAAGATCTGATAAATTTTGGGTCATATTGTCTAACAAACTGTGCAATTGTTTGTTTATCATTACAGTAGTCAAAATTTATAAGCATTTTCGGCAAATTACTTGTAAATTGTCATCATGTTTACCTGCGGTTTGTTGCATATTTTCTTTTTCATTACGAATGACCGGGATATATACACCATTGATTGGTCAGACCAACATTGTATTCAAAGAGGACATTGTGACAAAATAATTGAATTGGAGAAAGTGACATGCCATAGGATATTTTAGTTAATTGGGAAGATACCCCACTGAAGCGAGACGTTCATATCGCATAGACTTGAAAGAACTGTTGAATGTGCACATATGTGCGTCTTTTGTATTAGGTTGCTGAGTCATGTAACGTTTAGCTGATTAAGGTTTAAATTATAAGTGAAGAAGAGGTGACCGGTGATTCAAGACGTATCTAATGGGATTGCTAGTGCATGATTCGACGTAGAGCATCACAAACCAGGCTTACTCACGCTGGTTGATTAACGGTTAGAAAAAACTAGTACCTGAAACTGCTCAATTGGATTCATTTTCGTATTTATTGCTTTTTCTTATGCCTCCCCTCGATATTCTCTTATTGAAGAAAATATTTTTATTTTCTTAAATAATAAATTGTGTTCTTAAACGTTTAGAGTGGTAAAGATAATGAAACCAAGACATTTCCAATTTTGTAAAGGAGTTGATGGAAACGGATTAATAGAATTGTTGACAACTTGTCTATGAAGAAAAACTAGAAAAGAAAAAGGATTAGAGAAAGCGAAATTCAAATTTTGAATTAGAAGTCGGTAAATGGATATTTGGGTTTCCTGATTTCATCCTCTTAAAATTTCCTTTTAGAAGATAAAAATTTTCTAGACATAAGGAATCTTGAATGATGATGGATACAATAACCTATGACTGTTTCCAGATTTGGAGAATGAATTATAATATAGTTTTGTATTCTTCATTACAAAATTGTTATCATATTTGATTCGATTCCAAAAATGTTGAATCATTTCTGAATTACTGTTTAGCGAAACTTTATCTTCATTTTTGGGCAGGACATCAAATCAATTTATCAATTTTTAAATATTGGAGTAGATGCTATAGAAATTCCACTTCTTAGATATTTATCTTGAATAGAAATTTTTTAGTTCAACTTTATCCTAATTTTGTTGGAGCGACTCCTTTTTTTTTAACCTTGAATTGGGAAAAAAATTCACAATTTCTTATCTTTTTTTTTTGGGAGGATTAGCTTTAGTAATTAAGAGTTTATAGCTGATTGATATTGCATAACAAACTCACCTCTACTTAAATTTAGTTAATTTTAGGTCAATTAAAGTGCAAACCTAAATGAGCATGTATTCAAATCTAATTTATTTGAAATAATTAACTTTTTCATGTTGACAATTTTAAAAAATGTGGAATTTAATACCAACTCTAACAATTATTACTATTTAAAAGATTATTTAAAGATGCACCAGAATAAGATTTCAAGTGTAGACCTAGTTGTGCGTTGTAACACTACACAAAATAACTAAACTTAAAACTATAGCTAGTAATGAGTCTAGGTCGATCCTATAGAGAGTGTGTGTAAAACTTTTGAAATTAAAAGAATTGATGTTTAGGTTATGGGGGGTTTGGTTTAATTTCAAATAAGAAAATAAAGTGAAATTAAACTAACGAAAGCAAATTAAATCAAACAACATAAAAATGAGAAAAGTGATGAATGTATTAGATATCCGGTCATCAGTTCTATCTCGACCTACATACAATTAAATATACTTCATTGAATTGTTATCCTCATACTTATCCTAGTAACTATTAACCGTAGGTTAACAATAACTCTGTTAACTTTAGTTTTCCTTTAGGTTGTCTTTAATTAAAACGAGCTCTTTAATTAAACCTAATTACCATACAATTTAGAACAAGCTCTCTAGATTTAGTCGGACAACTACATTAAGAGTTAGGAAAATAGATTATTCAAGGCAACAATCACATAAGCTCAAGTCATTTAACCAAGGTTACGTTAACCCTAATGATTCAACATCATTTGTAGCTAGTAACAAACACAAAATACAACGATTACATATTGTATTGAAAATTCTAGCAATAAATTTACATAAAAATAATCCAATGACCACATTGAGATCGTTCTTACACAATAACCATCTCAATAAGCATAAGAGAACATAAACAATTTCGAAAGAGAGAAAGAACAACAAACACAATTTAGATAGGTCCAAATGTGTTCTTCAGCGTCGATTTCACCTCCGAATCAAGTTGGATTCACCTCCTAATTTTTAGCTCTGCCCCTCATTTTGCTCTCGAAACAATTCGTGTCTATTTTTTTCCATCAAAATGTTCTATTTATACTAAAAATTAGGTTTCGAGGCAACCCATATCGTGAAAGTCATGGCTGTGCACTTTGGGTCACAGCTGTGAATTTTGAGTCACGAACATGACTCCTTAATGCATGGTCGTGGATTTTGATGCCCAAGTTATGAAGTTCACAACTGTGAACTTTGATGCACGGGCGTGGACTTTGCACTACATTATATACTCTTCATTTTATGTCATTTTCTTATCTCCTCTTTTTCCTCATCCTTCTCTTTCTTATTCCATGAAGACAATTAGGTGTGAATATTAAGAAAGCGGCTCAAAGAATGTGCTTTCAACTCACTTTAACTCCTATGCTTCCAAATTGTACCTAAAACCATATATGAACCAAAACGAGTTTCTTAAACAATTAATAGCATTAATTGCTAAGTGTTATGGAATAAATGTACAATCAATTAAGCACTTATCAAGTTCCCCACACTTAGCTTTTGATTGTCCTTGGGCAAAAAAAATAAATAAATCAAGATCACAAACCAAAACACTTCAACATTTTCCAAGAATAAATAGTCATAAGCAAAGAGAAATAACTTCTAAAACCATAGCAAGAACTCAGCATTCAATGCTTTACTCATGACCAATCAACCATCATTCCCTTCAGAAACTGAGGAATCTAATGGTAGACTTGGAAAAAGTGTGTGTAAATAACATTGATCCATAGGTACACTCAGACAGCATTTATGATCATGACATTTCACGACTTTGCAAATAATGTTATTTCTCCACCACTAAGATTCACATGTATAATCATAAATTAAAGGACTTTTCAAGGTTGTAATATAGGTAAGGGTTAACATGAGATGTATTTGGATAGTGTAGCGTAAAAGCCATCAAAGTTAGTTAAACAAGAAAAAAATTCAATATAACATAAAGCTCAAAAACCAGCATTCACTCACAACTGTGTACGTCAGTTATGATAAACACAAAAACTATGTTCCACGTCTTAGATTCAAGCCCTCATACTATAAACCATATGAAGCATAACCAATTAGAAGGGATCACTCATAAAAATTGATGATATAAAGAGTGATCCATCAAAACAACTTCTCCCTGATATGCATCATACTCAAATCACCCATTCCAAACAATTATAGGAGGAAAAACTAATAATGATTAACTTTGCAAAACATATGCATTTTCCCCTTGATACTTTTATTTAAACAAAAAATTTTCCTTTTCCTTTTATTTTTTCCTTTTCTTTTTCATTCTTCTTTTTTTACAATAAAAATTTAAAGAAGCTATATGGACATTTGAAATTCATTAATAAGAGATAAAATGACATTCCAATCATTGTAACCAACTCACATATATGCAGACTCCAACACTTACTTTTGTGCATTCCACAATCATCAACAATTAGCAAATGGTCCATCATCTTTAAGGTTTGGATAAGACATTTAGTTAGGTTTAACGCATGTAATGTGGTTAGCACAAAAAGAAAGGCTGATAAAGCACAAGGGGCCTTAACAAAGGGAAAATTCATATCAAAAGGTAGGTTATTTGGCTAATGTAACTTGTGAAACAAAGAATACCTATATCATTTCCATATTAATGCATGTGATAAAAATATGGTCTTAAATAGAAAATCAAAGCAAAGTCAAGATGTACATGTCATGAAGGTCACACATGAACAAAAGATAATGAGACTAATATGGAAGTGTCAGTCTATAAAGGTTCAAAATCTCTCTGGCTTATGTCTACCATTTGTTCTACTCTTTTAAGATAGTGCATATTGTCCAATCATAAGAGTAAAAGCACATGCTCAAGTTACCATGGATTTTTCTAGTCATTTCACTCTCTAATTATGACTATATAATCGTAAAAGCAATAGAAAAAGAGAAAATGTTTGATTTTCTTTTTGATTCTCTCTCTTTTGTTTAAAAACGTAAATACATATAAGAAAGAAATGAGAAAATGTAAAGAAAAAGAAATAAACTTCCCTTGGGTTGCCTCCTAAGAAGGTCCTTTGTTTATTATCGCTAGGTTGACTCTTTGTTTTCCTTATCACGTGAAAAAATTATAATCTTTAAAGTCACAGTTTGTGCTTTCTCCACTTAAGGTTCTTCCGGATAGGGCCTAAGTTGACGATAAGTCATATTCAGTGTTTCCGTATCTCTACACTCTTAATCTCTATTGAGTCCGAGCACTCTCGAAACATCTCTTCACCCTTTTCCCCCTCATTTAATTTCTCCAACCTGCCAAGTAAAGCTAAAGAGTTAGTCTTAACAATAATTAGGGACTCAATACTCACCTTCGAGCCAAATGATATATCCATGTTTCCTTTAAGCTCCTTCTTCGCTTCTTTTACACTAGTAATCCCTTGAGTAATCATCCCAGGATTCTCAAGCTCCTTTCCACTCTATAAAGTTTTTGTATTAACATTCCTTGGCCATACCTCAGGTTTAGATGGTTGCATCTGTTTGCTTTGTGATGCTAAGCAGTTGATAGTTCTCGCCATCTGTCCCATCTAATGTGAGATCCCACATCAGTTGGAGAGGAGAACGAAGTACACCTTATAAGGGTACGGATACCTCTTCCCCTTAGATTCGTTTTCCTGGGTACATGAAGAGCAAAACTGTGAGGGCGTTGGCTCGATGGCAATTCAAAGTGGACAATATCTATGGGCAAATAGTTTGGGCTGTTACAAATGGTATCAGAGCCAATTCCTGACCCATTGTGCCAGCGTAGGATGTTAGGCCCTAAAGAGGGTGGATTGTGAGATCCCATATCGGCTAGAGAGGAGAACGAAGTACGCTTTCTAAGGACACGAAAACCTCTTCCTTACATACGTGTTTTTCTAGGTATGGGAAGAGCAAAACCGTGAGAGTCTTGGCCCGAGGGGTAACCTAAAGTGAACAATATCTGTGGGCGGATGATCTGGGCTGTTACAAATAGTATTAGAGTCGGTTCCTAAACCATTGTGCCAGCCAGGATGTTGGGCCCTCAAAGGGGTAGATTGTGAGATCCCACATTGGTTAGAGAGGAGAACGAAGTATGCCTTATAAGAGTATAAATACCACTTCCCCTTAGACGCGTTTTCCTGAGTGCGGGAAGAGTAAAATCGTGAGGACCTTAGCTTGATGGACAATCCAAAGCAGACAATATTGGTGGGCGGATGGTCTAGGCTTTTACACTACGCATTATAAAAATGCATGCCCCTATCACTGATAATCACCCTTAGTGTGTCAAAACGGGAAATTAAACCTTTAAGGAATTTTTCAATGACCCTATCATCATTTGTGGGTAAAGCTTACACTTCGACCCATTTAGAGACGTAATTAACAGCTACTAGGATATATTTATTACCAAGCATACTTGGAAATGGACCCATGAAATCAATCTCTTAGATATCAAACATTTCACAAATAAGGATGAAAATTTTGGGTAATTCATCATAGCGAGAGACATTGCCAAATCTTTGGCATCTAGCACATAAAGCTACCTTTGGGCCTCTTTAAAAATTGACGGCTAGTAAAAACCTGACTTTAGGATTTTCTAAGTCATCCAATTGACACTATGGTTCCCTCTAGTAGGTCCAGCATGATATTGCTGTAGGATCTTCCACCCCTCAGAATGAGTTACACATCTTCTCACTCTTTGGCTTACATAGATATGAAACATATATGGATCTTCCTAGAAATAATCTTACAAATTAGTAAAGAATTTCTTCTTTTACTGATATGACAAGCCTTCTGGCAAGATCTTAGCTATAAGATAATTTTCAATATCTACAAACCTAGGGATATCAGCTTCACTTATCTCCTCCATGTTATAGAGGCGTTCTTCTAGAAAGGCATCTCCAATGTCTTCTTCATTCAGTTCTTCCAAATTTGGATTTTCCAAGCAAGATAGATAGTCTACTGCTAGGTTTTTAGCCCCTTTCTTATCTTTATTCTGTAAATCAAATTCCTATAATAGTAGAATCCATCTGATTAGATGAGGTTTAGCATTTAGTTTATTCATTAAGTGTTTTAGTCCAGAGTGGTTAGCATAAACAACAAATTTACATAGTACTAAATACTATCGAAATTTATCAAATGCAAAAACCATAGCTAGTAGTTCCTTTTCTATTATCGTGTCGTTCTCCTAAGCATCCATTAAAGTCTTGGTAGCGTAGTAAATTAGTTAAAAAATATTTTTTCCTTTCATTATCCAAGTACTGCACCTACTACAAAGTCACTTGCATCTCATATTAGCTCAAAAGGTATATTCCAATATGGTATAACCACGAATGGGGCCTTAGTCAACTTCTCTTTAAAAATGTTAAATGCATCTAAAAATTCATTGGTAAATGTAAAGGTATGTCCTTCTCTAATATTATGGTTAAAGGCTTAGCAGTTTTTGAAAATTCTTTAATAAATCTTCTATAAAAGCCCACATGACCAAAAAAACTCCTTTTTGCCTTAACTGAAGAAGGAGGTGGTAGCTTCTTTACAACTTCAATTTTTGTCTTATCTACCTCAATCCCTTAGTGAGAAATTTTATAGCCTAGAACTATACCTTCTTGTACTATAAAGTGGCATTTTTCTCAATTTAACAACAAATTTATCTTCTTGAATTTTTCCAACACTTTTTCAAAAATTATGGAGGCATAAATAAAAGAATAACCAAAAATAGAGAAATCATCCATAAATACCTCCATTATATCTTCGACGATCTAAAAATAGAGAAATCATCCATAAATACCTCCATTATATCTTCGACTAGATCGTCGAAGATGGCTATTGTTGGACCCCGGATATTTTCTTGATGAATTAAGCATGATTTCGATTTATTTTTGAGGTTTTGAAGTATAAATTG
>JAOTAX010000198.1:26751547-26781873 GCA_025629825.1 Erythroxylum guanchezii | reverse complement strand
CTATTTTCTTCTTATTTGGTTTGAAAAAGAAAGTAGAAAAGATGGGTTTTATGTTGGGAATGAATGGAGAAAGAAGACGGATTAAGGAAACCCATTTGATTTTTAGGTTTCTAAGCTAGGTTTTGGCTTTTCTAACCTAGATGGACTATGGATAGGTTAGGTTTGAGATTGATTTTTGTTGATTTCACTGGTTCTGATTTTTTTGAAGTTTAGGGTTTTTTTATGGAATTGAAATTGAATGAAAAATTGGTTTGTTTTAGGAAAATCAAGAACAACCTACCCAAGTACAAGAGGAAGGGCCCAAATTGAGTTCGGATTTTCGAAAGTTAATGGGTGGGTAATATTTTTATAGTTGCTGTGTGATGGGCAAATGCCCTATGTGTGTGTTATTGTTTAAATTGCATAAATGTTGAATTGTGGTGAATAATTGAAAATGCATGATGAAATATGACATGTTTTCTTGAAATGAATGAAAATTATGAAGATATGAGAATTTGATGAAATGAAAGAAACATGAGAATGCCAATTTGCGAATGACTAAAATGAGCAATTTTGTCTTATGTGTGAATGTGTGCTAGATTGCTTAAATTGAATGAATGTGATTATTGAAAAATGTATGATGATTCATTATCATGTCATGCCATGAAAGACGAATGGATTTTTGTATGATGAAATATGACCATGTTATACCTTGAGAAAGGTTATGACATTTTGAATTCAATGAAAAGAAAGAAGAAAATGCATGAAAGCACATCATTTTTATAAAATGATTCTGAGCATGCTTATGTGCTTTTGTTTGGGCAAGAGTGGAACTATTCTGTTCATCACGTGCACGTTGACAAGAGCCTTCTCTCGGCTACCCGCTTGTGGCATATGAACTCCAAAATTGGACTCATTCTGTTCATGGGGTAAACTTCGGTTTCCTTATTCTATTTCATGAAACCCTCGAGCCATTTATGTGTGCATTTGCATTTTGATTTGTCAGGTTATGATGCAAGATTGAGTGTTAAGTTTTGATGATTAATTACACTTGACATGTTCTATGTGATGATATGTTGAATTACGAGTTGTGAATTTGAATTATGAATGATCGAATTGCTAGTCCAATGAGTTTTAAATGTATATGAACTATATGTATGGTTGATTGTGAGGCTCATTGCCAATGGCTATAAACATATTAGCCACTGAGCTGTGTAGCTCACCCCAGACTTCCCTCCTTAGGTGCAAAAGGAGAAGATTAACGATCTTTGCAAGGCATTGGGAACTCCAAGATAGTTAGAAACTTTTGTAATGAAGTTAGTTCAGGACTTTTTTGTAACTTAGAATCATTGTAAGCATAAGCATTCAAATTGTACCGTGTGTATTGCATATTTTTCTATTTTTTTTGCATTTTTCAAATGGGCTTGTATAAATTCTTTTAGAATTTATTTATGAAATATGATTGGATTTTAGCTTGTGACTCTTAAAATTTTAATTGTTCGATGTTCAACTATTGTGGGCAAGCCACCACTATGGGATGACGGGTTTCTTTTTGTCTCCGAATGTTGGACTCCAAAAACGGGGTCCAACAATTAATATAAGAAATTGTTAAACTGTTTTGATCTGGAAGAAACTAAGACGGAAGCAGAAGCAAAAGTAAGACGGAAGCGGAAGCAAAAGGAAGACAAAAGAAACTAAGACGGAAGCAGAAGCAAAAGTAAGACAGAAGAAACTAAGACAGAAGTAGACGCAAAAGTAAGACGGAAGAAACTAAGACGGAAGAAACTAAGACGGAAGCGAAACTAAGACGAACTCGATACTACGTCGAATGGTTAATCTGTTTGAGTTAGTTACATAACTCAACTGAATAACGGTTTCTACAAAAATCAAAAAATAAGAAGAAAGAAGCAGTTACCAAGAAGCAGTTGAAGACGAAGGCTATAAATACAAGTCGTAGTCGATGACTGAAAAAGTTAGTGAATTCAATTAGTGATTTGAGATAGTGATCTTAAGTTTTTGAATTTTAGCAAACACTGTATTTGTTATACGAAACACTAGAGCTATCATTACTGTAACAAAGCTCGCAATATCTTTCTTGTAAGAGAGAAGAAAAGATGAGAGCCTAAAGAGGATAAGTGAGCAGAAACAATACTTGGTGTAAGAGACCTGAAGAGGCTCTATGATACTTGGTGTAAGAGACCTGAAGAGGCTCTATGGAAAAGGAATACTTGTATATTTGAGAAGAATAGTGAAATCTCAGAAAGGATTCTAAGGACTGGACGTAGCCCACGGTTTAGGATGAACTAGGATAAAATCGTTGTATCTACTTTCTAACTCTCGACTTTTAATGCCTACTTTTTTATACAAGTATATAGAAGTTAATTGCAATATATTGTGATTTTTACTTAATAAACTTTGAAAAAGCAAGTTTTTAAAGAAATATAAAAAATGGGAATGTATTCACGAAAAAAATACATAATTCAAGCCCCCTTCTTGTGCATTTTGTATATTGAACGTAAAGTCTATACTAACGCGTGATTTAGTTCAAGATGGTCTTGAGTGAAGAAAATGAAAAAGATGAAGAAGAGAGCATATGGCAAAAGTGAAAGACAAAAATAATGATGGTCTTTCAAAATGTAAATATCGTGGGATGGGTTTAAAAGCAAGGTAAACAAATGCTTGGTGAGTGTAATGACATATGTCATGACACTTACCACTTAAATAACCAAATTAATAAGTCATTTTCTTAAGCTAACTGATGTCTCTTAGTATCACGTGTTATGACACTTACCACTTAAATAACCAAATTAATAAGTCATTTTCTTAAGCCAACTAATGTCTCTTAACATCTAGTCCATTTGTCTCTAAATTTCCAAACCATTTATCATTTATTTTTATTATCATTTATCAATTATCTTGCCACTTGGCATTTTTCCTAGTCTAAAATTCCTCAAAATTTCCTAAATTTTACCAAAAATTCTAGATCAATAATTTTACTCACCAAATTAATTTTCAAAACATATAATATCCACAATTCACAATATAATCACATTTATAATTCAATTAAGATCAACTATATCCGAAAAATGTCAAATGAGTGCAAGTATAGTTATTGTAATGTGTGCAATTATCAAATTCACGTGTATGTATCCTAAATGATGCACGAGCATGAAATGTATGTCCTATTTTCTCAATATTATCTCTCATTTAGTATTCTAGGGTTTTAACCCTTTAACATGGGGAAAACAAGATGTTACAATACGACTCTTCAACCCTCCTTTGTTGGACCTTTATCCCTAAATATGTCACAAGTATAATTAGTTTATTTATTTATTTGCAATATTTAATTTATGTTTGTAGTTTATTTAATTTAACTTTTTTTATCATATCCATTAAAGTTTATATATATATATATATATCATTATTATATTCTAATTATTTTTATATATAATAATTATCTATATATAATATAGGTCTATATATAATAATTAATTGTAAAATAATGAAAATAATTCAAAATTTTGAATTATTAATTATTTTATCATTATTTTACATCATTGGTATAATCTTTTGATGATTATCCCAACCATATATATTTATCTTATCTTAATTGTTTTGGTAGCTAATGTGGCAGGTATTGCATCATTTCATTAAGAACTCCTTGCTAGTTATTGTGGTTTATCCCTACCTTATATTTGGAGCACTAAGGAAATCTAATGTTGAGAAATTTTTTCATAGAGCACAATTCTTACTCTAATTGTCATAGAGTAAAGAAGTTATTTAGCCATTACCAATTCTATATTTGAAGATCCCTATTAATTCATCTCTAAGCCTCAATAAGTGTTTTAGAAACTAAGAAACTTAGTTAGCTCTATAAAATCACATGATGTAACCTAATTTTGACAACCATTTTAATGGAATTTTTATTTTTTTGAAGAAACTTAAGAAAAAGAAGGCCTATTTTTGGCTCCCAAAGGCTTCTGCCTTTTAAAATGTAGGCTTCCATGCTTCTCACCCACGTAGCTACTTTATTATCTAGTTAGATCTATAATCTTTTCCCTAGGAATACTTTGTTACTAGTGTTGATGTGAGTAATGCTAAGTCTTCCTTCTTTTAGTGGTCTATGCATCTTATGTTGTGATACTTTAGAGAGATAGCTCCCTTCTTTTCCTTCGGACCATAAATATCTTCTCATTATCTTTTCTATGTCCTTAATCACTCCTTTTGAGAGAAAGAAGTGGGAAGACCATTGTACGTGGAGAGAGTTCAAAATTGTCTTTACTAAGGTTCTCCTTATATAAGAGAGTGATTTGTTGCATTAGCTTCTTATTCTTTTCTGCATTTTATCTATCAATGGAATGCAATCCCTGAATTGAAGGCTTCTTATAGATATGGGGAGCCCTAAATATTTGAAAGGTGGGATTATAAGTTAAAGGCTTGAGATATTAGCTAACCACTTTTTGCTTTAAATAACACTCTCTAAAGTGATTGAGTGGCTTTAAGCCTATTAAGCTCTAACCCTAATAGTTCTTTAAAAAATTTTAGGGAAACCATAAATAAACTTATTAAGGCATCATGTGCTTTTAAGAAAAGAATCAAATCATCTGTAAAACTCAATGAAACCAATCCTATTTTCTTGCATTTACTATAAAACCTAAAATTAGGATTATATTTGTTATTGCTCATAATCAACCTTGTTAGTACTCCCATGCTAAAATAAAGAGGTATAAAGATAATGGATCCCCTTGCCTTAAGCCTTTTACATTTGGAAATAGTTTAGTTGGTTCTCTATTAACTAAAACACTTAAAGAAGTATAATTTCTTTAAGAATCTTAATTTTAGGAAAGACTTCCAGTATTACATCTACGGTTGTTGTCTTGATGAAAGCCATATCTTTTAGTAGAAGAAGCCATTTAGGTCATCTAGTCCTCGGGCTTTAGAGCAATTTAGTTTAAAGATCACTCTTTCTATCTCTTGAGGGATGATTGGACTGGTTAAAGTTCATATTATTTCATCAAGGAAGTGATTGGAGATGAAGGACCTCAAGAGAGGAATTGATGAAGAGCTTACTACCAAACTTCCAATTATATTCTTGAAAGAAATAGCCACCTCCTTCAATCCTCTTGCGAAGAAATAACTTAGACCTTATGATTTAAAAGAAAAACGATTATGTTTGAGTTATTTCTGTCTAAGATTAAGTTAAAGAAAAACTTGGAGTTTATGTCCCCTTCTTGAAGTTGTGATTAGTTAAAGCCTTCACACACATTTAAGGTTGATTTCTCTTTTTTGAGGAGAATCTCACTACCTAATTGATTGTCTAATTTATATTGTACCCTTGTTATTACGTCTTTAGTATCCTTTACCAACCCTAGAATGTTATTACCCCCGCATTTAATTCTATCAACTTTAACTCCTTGATTTTTCGTAGTTCCCAAACGTAAAGGAAAGCCTTTCATCTCTTGATGTTATGTGAGAGGCCTTTTAAGATTGCCTAGTAATATCCTTCCATTTCCATAAGGTAATTCTTGAATTAAAATAGGAATTGTTTCTTACTTTTATAGAACATGTTATGAACTAATATTGGTGCATAATTCGAGAATGGTGGGTTTAGGATCATTCCTTTGATTTCAGGAAATTGATTAAGCCATTCTCTATTTACTAAAGCTTTATGTAACCTAAGAATTGCTTTATTTATTGCTCTATGTGAATACTAAGCCTTTTAATTTTAGGTCTGTAACCTCTATGTTTTCCACTTATTCTTAGAAGTCTATTGAGAAATTCTTTAGCTGACATTCCTTTAGCTTCTGTAAGGAAGAGGGTGATGTTAAAGTTACCTAACATTAGCTATAACTCTCAGGTTAGGTTATGCAACTTTTTCAACTTTTCCCAAAGTTATCTCGTCTAAAAGGCAAAGTTTGAACTATATACAAAAGATAATATAACTTTGATTCTTTTATGAATAAACTAGACCTCCAAATGTAGAATTTGATTTAAGCCTTAAATCATTTGGAATATTACAAAATTAACGTCAAAAGCAACACCACTATACCAAAATAATGATGTTTATAATTAGAAATCACAAACCAATGGCTTCCCAAAATATTCCATTTAGAGAGCTTTTCTAATCCTAACTTGATTTCTAGTAATCCAATCAACATTAGTTTATTGTCCAAAACAAAGTCCTTTAGCATATGTTGTTTAAAGTGGTTGTTGATCCCTCTAAAATTCCAAGAGATTACTAAAATGATTGAGTGTTAATTTTAGGAACTTTAGAACTATTTTTCTCTATTTTATTCTCTTTTTATTGACCTTAAATTCCTTATATAGTGATGGAGTAGATATTGCTATGATTGGGGCACTATAAGTAGTTTGATTCAAAGTTTCCTCTCTTTGCACCATTTCATGTTCTCTATTAAGCTCTTTTAAGGATTGAGGATCATTCTCTTTAGTTTCTAAGTTGACTATATTATCATTTGTTATATATATTTTTCCATATTTGCAACCATGTTATTGATCCTTTTAGTAGTTTTCTTTTAGCTGTTACTATTTGGATGGCCTTAATTAGTTTCTTATGAAGTTTGATACAATCCCATCATTTTTGAATAGTCATCCCTAGAAAATGTTTTCCTTGTAGCTCTCCATTGTTTCCCTTTCTCTTTTAGAAAGGGTTTCCTGTAACATCCCATTACCTATAGGAAGGTTAGAATTGTAAATCTTAGTGATCAATGAGAGCTTAGAAATGCATTTGCATGCTCATGCATAATGTGTCATACACATATATGTGAATAGTGAAATTTTTGCACATGAAAATAATTGTACATGCATTCATTGACATTTCGGGTATAATTGTTAATAAATGTGATTGTTATTGAGAATTTTGGTTTATTTTTATTGAAAATTGATTCGGAGAGTGTAATTGTTGATTTAGAATTTTTGGAGAATTTTAGAAAATTTTTTGAAAATTCGGCGTAATTTCTAGGCTAGGAAAAATGCCAAGTGGCAAGACAATTGTTAAATGGTAATAGAAATTACTATCCAATGGTAATGGAAATTTTAATAAATGATTTTAGGATTTATTGACAAGTCCCATTGAAAATTTGGGAGACAATTAGAATAGAAATTGGATTTAAGTTATAAGAATTGGACATGTGGCAAGTGACAAATGTCACTTGCCAAACAATGTCTCAAGTCCACTAAGCATTTTTTTAAGCCCCTTTTGTTGCCTTCCACGTTGTTTCTCATTAAAAGTCCATTTGGTGTGTTTTTTGGCTCTTCCCATCTTCCTCTTTGTGTCTCTCTTCTCTCCTCCTTCATCGTTTTTGTTTTCTTCAATCATTACCACCTCAACTTTGAAGATTGCACTTTCCTTCATTTACTACTAGCATATTTGCTATCTTCTTCCTCATTGCCACAAGAAAACCTATCCTTACCTCTTTCAAGAAGATGATGAACGTGTGATGCTTGAGAGCTAAGGCTAGTGTTGTTTTTGAAGAATTTGAAGTGAAATCAAGTAATTTATGCTTTAAATGTTATAGGTATTGTTAAAATGAAACTAGAATGATGAGAAATGTGGGATTGATGACTTGATTATGTGAGTAGTGTGTGTGTGACGTGGATGGTGAAAAATCTATGTAAATTTCTTGTTTTTGTAATTGTGAATGATCCTTAATGACCCATGATTTGTTATAGAGATGTGTTGGAGGTTGAATGATCATCAAAGTGGTGTTTGGATGAGTGTAGAAAATTGGTTATGAATGGTTAAGTATACATGCTCTGTTTTTTGGTTAATGATCACTATAGATCATGATTTGATTGTGATTGATTTATTAAGTTGAATTAGGTAGAGAATGATGAGGAAATGAAATGGAAGAGATAATCTTGGTATAAGATGAGTTAGATGTAAAATGTTGAGAGAATGAAAACATAGGAAAGTGTATAGAATGGTGAAATGCAGAGTTGAATATCTGATATCTGACTTTTTGATGATTTTGAGGATTTTGACTAAACTTGTATATTTTGGAGCAGTATGAATTTATGGTGAATGAGTTGATTGAAATGGAGTAGAAAAGCAAGAAATAAAAATTTGAAGTGTTCGATTTTAGAGAATGAAGTCTGGAAATTTTATGGGAATGAACAGTAACAGTATTGAGTTTTTGATTTGAAACTTTCGTGAATTTACTGTATTGATTTAGGCAGATTTTGACAAAGTTATCTTCATGAAAATTGTAGATCTTTCTTTTAGCTTTCCATTGATATAAAGTATGAAATTTTTGGACATTGGAGTGGAGAGATATGATATTTAGAAATCTGTGATGTTGCATGGGATGGACATCCAGGACAGCTACATTGATTTGAAATTTAAACCCTTTTAGAGATAAAATATCTTTTTGGGATCTTCATGAAAGTTGTAGGTCTAGAAGTCCTTTTCAAAATAGTTTTTAAATGAACTTAATCTAATATTTGTATTGAAAGTTATGCTCTTTTACCAAGACAGGTCGGTGGAAGAAAAGAGAAAAGAGGAAAGTCGCGATCGCGACACTGCCCGGGTCATGATCGCGACCTATAGGTCCTCCCCTGCCTAGCCTAAACATGTTCTACAATTTTGGCCACAACTTTGCCATCTGACTTCCAAATGACCTGATTTTTAAAGCATTGGATTCATAACACGTCTCTCTATCTCTTCGTAAAAATTTATAGCTTTTGGTTTTGACTCAAAAAAGATTGATCGAATCAAAATAAGGGTATCGTTTGGAAGAGCATGAAATGGATATTTTACTAAACATGTTTTAGTATTTTGATATGTAGGATTCCAAATAAGATTAATTTTAATTTGGAGTAAACTAGAGATATAAGCCTACAAATTGTCTCAAGAAGTCGAATGTTGATTCTTTCTCTAAGATATTGAATTTCTAGATGGAATATGTACATAGTACATTGTTTTTTAATGTGAACAACTCGATACTGTTGGAGGTATATCTTCCAAATTACTGAACTAAATTGAGTAATTTTGATGTCAATTTATAAATAATACATAGAGGAACACTTTTCTAGAAGAGAGTATGACCAAGTTACGTCAGTTTCACTTTATGATTTAATGTGAATAGTAGACCCAAAAGTGTGACTTGGAAAAAAATAATTCTGAAGTGAATCAATGAGAAAGGAATGGAGATTTTAATAGTTTTAGTGAGGCATAAAATTAAGTATAAATTATACTTAGATGAGTTTTGATAAGAGAATGATTTTGTGATGGAATGATACCTGGGATTGTCATGAACATGCATTGTACATATTTCATTTCATTCATGTGCATTATTAAACACCTATGATTGTACAAATTGTGATATATGTGTATTTATTTGTTGTAGAGGAGCAGCTGGAACGTCAAACCACAGACATTGCCGAAACTTCCAGGCACTAGCTTTGGGAGCAGTTGGAGAGTGACCTAGACAGTTTCTCTCAATTATTGTTTGCTTATAAATTATGTTTTGAATGATAACTGAATGTGTTTAATTGTGGATTTCAGACAGCAGTTCGATGAATGTGACTGTGGATTGAGATATTGAAGTGCTATTTGAATGTGAATGTGAAGACCTAAATGCTTTATAATATGAGTGATTGTGGTACATGCAGTCCATACATGAATGCATAATCAGATAATGGCAGTTGTGACCAAAATAGCCACCGAGCATAGCTTAAAGCTCAACGAGTAAAAATGAGCTTCGAGCTCAAAAGTTATTAAGAGCCTAAGGCTCACTATGTAAAATGCGCCTTGTATATCCCAAGCGAACAAGGGACAGTTATTAATGAGCCCGACATTTAGAATGGATACAGAACAGTTCAGACACTCGGTCACAACAATGTAATAATTGGAAAGTGTCTTATGAGCACTTTATATGCACATTATTAAGTATATTTGTTGAAATGAAATGCCTATGCTTAAGTGAAAATGTGAAATTTATGTAAAGCGCACTATGTGATTATATGTTATGTGAATTGTTGTGATGCATGAATTGAGTGAACCATCGTTGATAGTTTCCTCATTGAGTTCGCAAAACTCACCAAAATTGCAACGTTGTCTTTTCAGGACCGAGAGACGACTCCAGCTACTAAGAGGCTCTACCAACTGTGTAGATTGTGATTGGCAAGGAAGTCATGGCTCAAAGGTCAGTTAGCTGGGATTTTTGGACAGATTAGTTAGATTGTGTATATTTTCCTCTTTCATGTAGCACTTTTGTATTAGGTTTTGATGATGCACATATAGAAAATATTGAAAGACACAATGTAGACATTTGGGTTTTATGAAATGAAACGAGAAAAAAGTTGGTTTTAAAATATTGTGGTTTTTCTATTGATGCTTTATAAGTGCATATTGATATGATGCCATGAGAAGTGAATGTAGTGATTGAACGTAGCTCGCCCTTATCGTAGGTTATATACCGGAATGACCTCCGGACGTGCCAGCGTGTACCCTGCGGTAAGGGGCGCTACATTTCTATTAATAAGCAACCCCAACTAATCTTCTAAGAGCTTATCTCCTTCACCTAATCTTAGTTTAATATTGGCATCCAAAGGTTCTTTCCCAGATCAATACTCACATATAATCTTACATAAGCCATCCTACTCCTCTAGGTAGTGATTACATTTATTCTCAGTCTCTTTCTTATAAAGCTAGCCATTATACTAAGCCCCTTGGTAAACCAGTATTCCAAACGAACTCTATACAGGTTAATCTATATAAGAAAGTTTGCATGTTTAATATTCTCTAGGCTTATACCTGGAGAATAAAACTGAAAGAATAGAGGATTATCTTGCATGTGTCATGGTCTTGCTCCTAATATTTCCTTAGTGCAATTGATAGTTTTAAGCTTGAATATTATCATATTTTCTTTTAAAAGTATTATTTCTTTTAAGCCGATTTTTCCACTATTTTGGTGCCTGATATTTAATGAAAGGGAAAGGAGGACATTTCCTTATAAAGAAACCAAAAAAATGTTATTTTTTAACTATATGTACCATTCTTGAGGATTTAAATATTTAGATCCACCAAAGTTCAATCGTCAATTATCGTGGGAGGGAAAAGCTCTAGTGAGCCACCATCTTTTCCCCAACTACTTAGCATTATTCAATTGAGACTCTAGCGGGAGATGTTGGTTATTAAAGGTGGAGGCTGAGTGTTTAGTAGAGGGTAGTGGAGGGAATTCATCCATTGTTTTGGTTTCTACATACATAAAGCCTAGATGACCTTAGCTTATAATGAAAACAAAATTAATATGTTAAATGGATTTTTGCAAAGAAGTTCCAAGAATGGCAAATTTGGGCCAGGAGAAAAATATTTTTCTAGTTGAAATAAAGAGTAGATCTCCCCCAGAGGGAAGGGATGCAGAGTGGGAAAGTAGAGAAAGTAGGAAGCAATAGCAAATGAAATGTAGTTGAAGGAAGAAGAAAGAAGTAGGAAGATTAAACAAACATAATAAAAAGAAGATGGAGAAGATGGAAGAAAGTGAAAGGAGTAAGGGACATGAACAAGGGAACTCTACTCTCTCTCTTTTTGCAAACCTAATTAGAGACTTCTTCAAATAAAACTTTAAGTAGAAGAACTTTAATTTGAGCAATAATTCTATTATTTGTTTTATATTCAAAATTTTGGAAGTAATTTTAAGTTTTAATAATAATTAATTTGAAATTTTTATTATTAAATTTTTTCTTATGAATTAAGAAAGTGAAATAAAATAAAAAATAAAATTAGAGATATCCATTTTGTTTAAAATAAAGAACATATAAAATATATAATTAGTAAAATATATCATAAATTATTTAAAAAAAAGAGGTATTTACTTTTTATTCATTTGATGTGAGTTACATGAAAGAAAATTTAGATTGAATTATATATGTCATGTTGTGCAGTGAGAGTTTGTACCATAATAAACCTATAAACATCATATTAATAGGCAACTGAAGAGAGACCTTAATTATTTATAAGTTACCCTTAGGATAGCTTTAAATCCAATTGTATAGTTAGGAAGAGTTTTGATAGATCAAGCGGTCACAATTCAATTCTTATCTATTTTAATTAGGATTAATTAGTTAGATCTCGAGAAAGGGAAATCATAACTATTGGATATCTAAAGTCGAGTATTATTAAATCAAGAAGGTGAAGTGAAAAAAAAAGGATAGAAGTGATTCTTAAGTTTTCGTCATTGATTAATCAACAAATTCTATTGATGTTTTCTTAAATATTCAATATTCAATTTCATTTAGTTTAGTTTATTTTGTAATTATTTTATCATATTGTTAACCTTAGACAAAGTGTTACAAGAATTTTTAGTTTACTAATACATTCCTCTTGGGAACAATAATTTTTTATACTATAATAAACTATCCGTAGACTTACAATATAGATAAATTTAAATTAAACTTCAACATGTTTTTGGCACTATTGTTGGGGATTGTTAAGTTAGCATCTAATGCAATTTGTGTTACTTTAATTTAAAGATTGTAGCACTTTTCTTGTGTGATTCTAGGTGCATGAACATAAGAGTAACAAGGAGTCCAAGCAAACTCTTAGATGCACAAGTTTTTGACATCACCAAGAAAAAGAGAAATATTTGAAAAGAAAGACACTAAGAAGCTATAAAGAGATCAATGGCAGAAGAAGGGAACTAAGAGGGACAACAAATCTCTCTCATAGACTATATAAGGTTAGGGTTCAATGCTAATTAATAAGGGATCACGAGATCACTAGCGTAGATAAATACTTTTGAGATTAAACTAGCCCTGCTAAACATACTACAAATTGATGTACAATTTTATAGACCGGACAATGAGGATCCTCATGCTCATTTGGACAATTTCTTAGAGGTATGTGACACATTTAGATATAATGGGTTGTCAGAGGATGCAGCTAAGACGAGGCTATTCCTATTTACACTTAAAGATTGAGTCGTGGCGTAGTTGAATTCTTTTAGCCCAGAGAAAATGATGAAATGGGAGTAGTTGATACAAACCTTTTCTCATAAGTAATTCCTTTAATGAAGACTACAAAGATTATAAAGGAGATAACAATTTTTCAAAAAATGAAGGGGAATCATTGCACGAAACATGGGAAAGATTCAAGGAGCTACCCAAAATATAACTTACTGAAGGAATTCCTAACTTCTACAATGGAGTAAATCCACCAATTAGAGGTATCATTGATGTAGCATCTGAAGGCTTATTAATGAGGAGGACTAATTAGTAGGAATTATAACATATTTTACACCCATATTTGATATTGTCTTAAATAATTCACATAGCACATTTGGGAAAAAATTGTTACATTTTATTATTAATAACCTAACTTATGTAGTTCCACTATTTTTTTTTCCTAAAAGGGATTTAAATTGTTGTAAATATTTTAATTTAAGCTTGGTGGACTTAAGGAAAGGAATCTAGAAGAAAATCCAAAAAAAAAAAAACTGTAGCCAAAAGTCCAAATCATAGCAGTATACAACGTACAATACCAGTAGAAAGAAGAGCACATAATGACAGTAATTAGGATCGGGAAACACTAGCAACTTGAGACAAGTAAAACCCAAAGCATAAGCCTAGAGGAGACCAAAATGCCATAAAAAAAAAGATAAAATGCACATTACTAGCATAAAGACAAATGAGAAAACGCAATGTAGCCAAAAGAGGAGGAAGTGAAATGCAGAAGCTAAGGAAGCAACATCCAAAACACAGAGCATCCACCAAAATGTAGCATCAAAAGGGAATAAACATAGCAAAAAATGAGGATAATCAACCACAAAATGACACAGCACAACAGAACAACCAAAAGAAAGCGCAAAAGCAAAACAAAAATGCGGAAAAATGATGCAGCACCTAGAGGGAATGCAAGAAAAAAATGTAGCTGCAGAGGAGAAACAACGGATAGCCTAAAAACACATAACACCAAATTGGTGCCCACTAAAACACATAGCAGAAGCAAGGCACAACATGCCAAAGAAGATAAAACGACATCACAAAGAGGAGCACAACAGAGAAAAACAAGAAATGAAGATGATACAAAACATGCAATAGAATAGAAATCTCTTTCCCAACGTCTTCATCCACGTGAAAATCAATTTTAAAATGGATGAGATAAGATTTTTATCTTCATCAAAATAAAAGAAAAAAATCAACTCCACATTCATTTGAAATTTCATAAACATGCATTGTTTAAAGTGTCTTGCGAAGCTATGAAAAGGCAATAGTGGATGGAAAGAAAAAGAGCAAGCATTCATGCGAGAAGAGAGTTCTTCAAGAGGTTCTGTCTTTCAAGAGAAATTCTAGACCTTTAGGGCTGGTCCAAAGTCTATGAAGGGAGAAAATTTGCATAAGTTTTTCGAAAACCTTACTCTCTTTGTTTTCAGTTTCCTATTCTTAATTTATGATTAATTATTGAATTCTAGTTAAGTTAAGTTATTTGATTATTTGAGATATTATCTTTATTAAATTGATTACTAAGTGGATTTAACATTTATGAAATTGCTGAAATTTTGACGTTAAATTTTGGTTGTTGATTGTGTTTCTTGGTACTTAACGTGTTGAGCTAGTTCAATTTCTAAGAGTAAAAAGGAACAAGTAGAAATTAGCTAGTTGGTTTTCTATAATTAATTTGTCAAATGTCTCGGATTATCTTAGATATACTAAAATTGCATGACTAAACTAAGCAAGTTCACTTCTAAATATTAAATTAGATTTACGTTTCGTTGCTTTCTAGATTCAATTTGATTCGATTTAAAAAAAAGCAAGCCTCCCCCTCTTTTTATTTATGTATTAGCTTAGTGTAATTTATAGGTTTCCATAATTATAACTGCTTTAGTTTTTAAAATTTTCCTAATTAATGAGGTTACTTTTTATGTGATATACTTGGATAAAATCTTTAGATGTGCTTCATCGTATATGTTTAACTTCTTTTCAATTAGAAAAAGCATTGTTTATATTGTGTTCAAAAGAATTATGTATTATAAAATTGGATTTTATTTTTATTATAGGAATGTGTTATAAGTTTGTTAAATTTTGATGTTATATCTTACGAATGTGGATAAAAAAGATATTATCTGTTTATATTTTGTTTTAGAATTCCTTTTGTATAAGTGAAATTATTAAGATGTTATTGTTTCTTTTTAAAAGTATTGTAATTAATAAACTAATTTAGTAAATTAACTTTCCTTATGGGTCGACCCTTATTTTCTCTATACTACACTGTTTAATACATTTGTCAAATGAATTGAAATTAAAATAAGGATTTAATTTGTATATGCCTAACGACCTGTATCAAATACATTGATGCTGCACATGATTTATTAGAGGATATGGCAAAATAATAGATGTCTAGGGATGTTGGAGAGAAGCAAATAGCAACCAAACTTCAAAGATCAGAAGGGAGTGCATGATAATGATTTGATGACAACATTATAGACTAAAGTATCAAACCTAGCTAAGTAAATAAATAATTTGAAAAACATGTCATCCAACCCACTAAAAGCAATACAACATGGATGTAAATTTTGTAGGAAATAAGGCCATATTATTGTTGATTACTTCCTAGTGGAGAGAAACAATATAAAGTAACATAATGCCATAGGAGCACAACTAGGTCGAGGTGGTAGCAATCCCTATTTTAATACTTATAATCTTGGATAGAAGAACCACTCAAATATCTCTTCGTCTAATAACACATAAAACTAAATGAGAGTACAATGCCCACTAGGATTTCAACAAGATAGGCTCAGTTCATCAGATTCAAAGATGGACAAGCTAATGGATGTGCTAAATTCCAAGTTCACAATCCAACATGAGAGCCAAAAGAGGATGAAAGCTAAGTTTAACCAATTTATGAAGAGTTAAGCTTCTTTTGTCCATATTTTGGAGGTTTTAGTGGCCTAACTTGCTAACATCTTATCTACACAAAGTGTGGAAAGTCCTTCGAGTAACACAGATTTTAATATAAAGGACAAACTAAAGGCCATCACACTTAGAAGTGGGAAAGAGTTGGAAGAAACAACTGAGAAGTAGGTTGAATCCCATCAAGAAGATAAGAAGGAGGATACACCATATGTCCCATGCCCTCCATATGTTCCAAATATTCCATTCCCACAAAGGTTGAGGAAGAATAAAATGGATGTGCAATTTGAAAAAATTGTAGAGAAGTTGAAGAAATTGCAAACTAACTTGTCGTTTGTGGAAGCATTGGAGAAATGCTCAAGTATGCAAAGTTTCTTAAAGATATCATATTAAATAAGCAGACTTGGGAAGACAATCAAATGGTCTACCTAAAGAGAGTTGTAGCTCCATAATTACTAGCCACATGTCCTTAAATTTGAAAGATCCAGGGAGTTTTTCTATAGCCCATGTAGTTGGTAATTTATATAATTTTAATGTTTATATAACTTAGGTGCAAGTACTAATCTTATGCCTTTGTATATTTTTAGGAAATTGGGCTAGGATATGTAAGCCAACTTTCATGCTCATTCAATTAGTAAACTAATCAATAAAGAAATTGTTTGCCATGGTAGAGGATGTGTTAATTAAAGTCGACAAGTTTATTGTTCTTGTGAATTTTGTAGTACTAGATTTTGAAGAGGATTAAAACTATCCATTAATTCTTAGTAGACTACTTATAAATACGAGAAGAGAATTGGTGGATGTTCCTCAAGTAAAATTGATTCTTCAAATCGGTGATGAATAGGTTGAGATAAACATGAGTAACGTATTGAAGAATTTGAACGAGGACAACTCTTGCATAAAAATTGATATAGTTAATGAATTTTGTAAAAGAGTAAGAGGAGAACTATAAAGACGACTCTGATGTTGATAATGTGGAAGATGATGAAGAGTTAGAAAAGGAGAAGGAGGTAGGTGAGAAATCAAAACAATAAATCATAGTGAGAACAAAAGCATCCTTACCACCTTCCATTTAGAAATCCCCCACTATTTGAAACCCTTACCCATACACTATAGATATATCTTTTTAAGTGAGGATCATATTCTACCCATCATAATTTTAAATAAGCTAGATGAAAAGAAGAAAACTGAGTGATGCACAAGGGTGTCATTTTAGGACATAAATTATAGTATAAGGGTATAGAGGTGGCTAGATCGAAAGCTAAGGTCATTCAGAAGCTTCCACCGCCCTTTAATGGAAAAAACAAGTGAGGGAATGGTCAAGCTAGTGACCTTAAAATTAGCATATTATTTTTTAAATAGGTTTTTGTAATTTCTTATATGTTTGTTGCATTTTTTTATGGTTTTTAAGTTAGTTTGATTGATGGATATCATAGCATGAAATATTTTACGGTGTAATGCGTCCAAGATCCTTATTCGACACCATCACCACCACAATCCCTTTAAATTTTCTTGCCCTTATCTTTTATTTGTTTTATTTTTATTTGTTACATTAGTTATGTGTGTTTATTTTTAATTGTGTGCTGTTTTTCACATTGATTATAATGTGTTGTTCAAGTGTGGGGACGTATATGTAATTTCATATCAATTGTATGTGACCTTGTAATTACATTGGATTGGTTTTTGTTAGCATTTGCACTGTGTAAAATTTTTGTTGCATGATGTTGAAGTTTGTGTATTTATCACATGTGTCAATGGCATGAAAATGAAAGGAATTAGCTTATCTATGAACATGATCGTTTTAATTGTGAAGAAACACTAGGTTCTAAAGTTTATGTTTGAGTGCTTTTTTGGTGAATATGCATGTTGAATAGAATATTGTACCTATTAGTAACATTTCATAGATACGGATTGACTAAAAAAAATGACGTAGTTTAAAGTATAAAAAGAAATTTGTTGAATAAATGTGTTAAATAAATATCCTATTTTGTTAGATCTTTTCGAAAAATTTTAGTTAAGAATAAAGCTGGTAGCCAGTTGTGAGTTATGATATAACTGAGTGATAGTGGGACATTTATGACAAAATGTTTTCCTTTCCATCAAAAGGCTAGAATGACATTTCAAACAAGCTTGAAATCATAAAACCTAGTTGAGTAACTGAGGGAAATTTACAACAAAATGGTTTACCTTCGTGTCAAAAGACTAGGTGATCATTAAATAAAAATGTAAAATATAGTTCTCTAGATAAAATGAAACCTATTGATCTTCTTATGAACTGTCAAAAATTTCTATAAGGGGGTACCTAATGATGTCCTAACTTTTTGTTTAGTCAGTAACAATTAGTTCATGCTTACAATTTCCATAGATTTATGAATAAGGTCTCAAAATTTTGGGTAATATGTATATTAAGTCAAAACATTTGAATATGAATGGAACAAGTTAGTGTTTTAGATGTTTTTGAGTGATTGATGTTTATAGGTAAGTTAATTTCATGAGATATGATACTATTATTACACTGTTGCATGATTGGGTGATTTGTGTTTTATGTTTCACTTTTAATTTTGTGGCATTAGTTTTGATTAGAGATAAGTTTTAAGTGTGGTAAAGTTCATAGTGTATCTTATAGTAAGTTTTAAAGTATTTTCTCAAGTGATAATCATGTATTTAGGACTTAGATTTATTTCTTTATTAATGTTTTTATGTGTTTTGTTTTACTAGAGTAATAATTTGATCTTAATGCACGTTTTAAGGGATATTTAATGTGCTTTGATGATGAGTGGAGATATGAAACTTGAAGAAAAATAGAAGAAAAAGCTAAAGAAGGAGATTAATCACGATCGTGCACCTACACATTCTTGCAAGATTAATGTTAAAGCAGTTGGAAGCCCTTTGTCACGATCATGTGACAATGCATGGTCGTGAAAAAACATGCATGCAGAAGACAATGCATGATAATGCATATGCAAGATTATACAAATGTTATAATTCTAGGTCACAAGATTTTGTATTTTCTGTGATTTGGGGCTATTTTTAAAACAAAAACAAGTGAGGAAACCCTAGAAAGAGGCCTAGGAGGATTAAGAAGCATAAAAGACAAAGAGAAACACCAAAACAGGTGGCTGGAAAGCACTTAAGAAGAGATTAAAGAGAGGAAATTCCGAAAGAACAAGATTACATAATTTTCTAGCTAAAGGACAGGAAGAAGAAGGCATCCAAAATTCAAACTTCTATTCCTTTCTTTTGTTTCCTTATTATCCTTGAATGTTAATGATGAATCTATTAGGATATACAGTTTCATTTATGGATTACTTAACTTATTTTAGGGATTACTCTTCAACTGTTTGTTAAAATTTACATTCTTAATTTAATAGGGATATGCTTTGTGGTGTTTATCATTTTATATGTTATCTAAATTGAGAGGTTAGATTGAATTATCTGTTTTATGTTTCACAGTGAGAGAAAGTACTGTAATAGACCTATAAGCTTCAAATTAATAGGCAATTGAAAAGAGATGTTAGTTGTTTATTAGTTACCTTTAGGATAGCTTCAAATTTGATTGGATAGCTAGGAAGAGTTTTGATAGATTGAGAGGTCACAATTTTTATCTATTACAATTAGGATTACTTAGTTGGATCTAAAGATAGGGTAATCATAAATATTAGATATACAAGGTCAAGTATTATTAAATAAAGAAGGTGAAGTGAAACAAAACAAGGATAGAAGTAATTCCTAAGTTTTCATCATTAATTAATCAACAAATTCATTACTACTTGTTTAATTATTCAATTATCAATTTTCTGTAGTTTAGTTTATTTTCTAATAGTGTTTAAGTGTTAAAACAATTATTGGGAGACGAATACAATCTTTATGGGAACGATACGTTTTGATATAATAAGATACAATCTGTATACTTATGGTATAGATAAGTTTAAATTAATCTCCAACCTTACTATTGATGTCTTATGAGACCAACCAAAACCTGTCAAATCACCTCTACTTGATTTTGGATAAGATCCTATATATATAAAATTAAGAATATCCCTGCTTATGATACTTAGAAATAACCCCAAGTAGAAGATGACTATGAAAAATATTTATGTAGTAAGAAGGTCATCTACTTTTGATTGTTATAATAGGAAGTTTGTTGTTGGGTATAACCAATATAATACTCTCTCCTTTTCAACACTTCATGGAATTTTTAACTCTGTAATAGATTAGAAGAGACCAGAGTATGGTTAAGCAGTGTTATGCAATGCATTTAAAACAAATAATAATAAAAACTTACTTGATGAATGTGGAGGAATTAGAAATGAGGGACTCGGGAAAAAAAGTAAAGAGACCAAGTCATTAAGGATTGGAGAATATATAGATTCTTATCTTATAAAAATCTTAAAGAAATTTTTGAAAGAGTATATCCCCAAGAGAACATTTTATGAATAAGTTCGATCATTTCTTATAAGTTGAAATGGATCTTCAATTTAGGCCTATGAAGAAAACAATAGGGAATTTTTCCTTAAAAATAGCAAGTTGTTGAGTTTGAGGTATTGGAGTTTTTAAAGGCAAGCTTTATAAATAATTTGATTACATATAATGGAATGCAATTATGCTATGATGAAGAAGGCAAGTGAAAAATGGAGATAATGTCTAGAAAAGGTATTAAGTTTCATTGATGCTTACTTAGGATATAATTAAATAAGAATGAATAAGGTTGGAAAATGAAATAAAATCTTTTATCACCTATAAAGGCATATATGATTAAAGTGTAATGTCATTTGACTTGAATAATTGAAGAGAGAAAAAACAAGGGTTGGTAAAGTCATCTTCTAAAAATAGTGGAGAAGGAACATAGAGGCATACATATACTAAATAATTATACATTCACTTCTTAGCTGTTAGCTATTATTGTTGTGAAATGCTTAAGATACTCATTTTAGTTCATATTTGATTTTAGGTACAATTTGGAAGCATAAAAGCTAAAATGACTTAGAAGCACATTCCTTGAGCCAACATTTTGACGTTTAAACTCTTACTCTTGTGGAATAAGAAAGAGATGGATTAGGATGAGGATTAGACAAGAAATCATAAGAAGAAGAAAATTCAGCAAAACCTAGGAGATACATGGTCGTGTATATACTTATATAGTCATGTATGCAATTGGAAGACACATTTTGGACTTACATGGTTGTATATATGACTGTGTATCCAGTCGTGTATCTTCACCATGTTCACATTTTTTTACTTATATAGTTTGATACACGATGTATATGTCCGAAAACCTAAATTTTCATATAAATAGAACATTTGGATGGAAAAAGAATGAGAATCAATTTTGGACTTCATGAAGGGTGTAAAAATTACTCTTTCAAGACCCATGGAGTGCTAAGCTTCTCTATTTAGATTTGGAGGTGAAATCGATGCCTAGGATCATAGTTAAGCATATCTTTTCATTGTTTCATGTTGAATCCCTCTCTTTGTGGATTGTTATCGTTCTTCAATGTCTATTGATTTGGGTATTGTAAAGATGATCTGAATGTGTTAATTGGGTTGTTTTTATGAAAACCCATTGCTATAATCTTCAATACAATATGTAATCATTTTGTTTTAGATTTTTTTGTAGCTACTAATGACAGTGAATTATTAGGAACAACGTAATATAGAATGAATAACCCAAACTTGCGTGGTTATTGCCTAAATTTGTTTGTTTTTCATATTTGTAATGTGGTTGTCCAATTAAATCTAGAGAGCTTGTTCTAGGTTGTTTGATAATTAGGTTTAATTAAAGAGCTTGTTTTAATTAAACACGACTTGAGGGAAAACTGGGATTAATAAAATTTGTTGTTAATCTCTGACCAATAGTTCTAAAAGAGGTGTGGAAACATTAGAACAATGAAATATTTTTAATTATGTGTAGGCTGAGATTGATTCGAGAATCAGATTCTAACATATTCATCACTTTCATCAATTTCAACTGTTTTCTATAATTTGTTTTTGTTAGTTTAATTTTACTTTGTTTTCATAATTGCATTCAACTAAACCTCCCCTCTTTTATCTTCAAAATCAATTATTTTCATTGCAAAAATTACATATACATTCCCTGTGAATATGATATTTGCTCACCACCACTACAAATTTTTAGTATTCAGAGATAAATTTATTTTGTGGTGCACTTGACGTGTACTATTAATTTTGTCACCATTGTAGGGGAGTGTGATGCTTTGGTTTTTCTTTTGATTTCAATTGGTTTTCGGTGTATATAATTGTTTATAATCAATTTTCACAGTTGTTTCTTAATTGTTTTCATGTTTGTTAGTTTTGGTGTATGGTAGCAACAAGATCTCCTCCTATAGAATCTGTATAATTTGAACATGTTACTTTTGAACTTAAGTCTGTATTAATCCATTTGTTCCTAATTTTTATGGTCTTGCTGGTGAGGATGCTCATAAGCATCTTAAGGAGCTCAATGTGTTATGTCTGAGTATGAAGCCTCCTGGGGTGACGGCCAAGCAAATCATATTGAAGGCTTTCCCATTCTCACTAAAGATGTAGCATATGATTGGTTATTTGACCTATCTGCTGGGAGCATTAATACATGGATTGAGATGAAGAGACTATTTTTGGAGAAATATTTTCCAGCATCGAAAACAACCAGTATAAAGAAGGAAATTTGTGGGATAAAACATCATAGCGACAAGTTGATTTACAAGTACTGGGAACACTTTAAGAAGTTATGTGCTAGTTGCCCACATCTCAACATTTCATAACAACTTCTTATCTAGCATTTCTATGAAGGATTGCTACCTATGGAGAGGAGTTTGGCTGATGCGGTGGGGAATTATGTGAGAAGACTCCCATAGAAGCTAGGATTTTGATTGAGCTCATGGTTGCTAATACTCAACAATTCTGCACTCACAATGATGTTCATTGGGTAAACTAGGTAAATACTTCATCCATTGAACATCATTTAGATGGGTTAATGTCTTTTGTTAGAAAACTTATAGTTGGATAGGCACAGGTAAAAGCGTACAGAATATTTGCAAAAGCAAGTCATTTGACTAATGGGTGCTTAATGTTACAAAAGGGAAGCATGGAATATGTAAATGTTGAGGGAGGAAAATTTCCTAACTAGTACAACCCCTATTGCCATACTTATCACCCTAGTTGAAGAGATCATCTCGACTTATGTTATGGGGGAAATAGGTAGCAGAATCTCTTCCAAAATAGCAAACAAAGAGAATAACAATTCCAACTAAGACCACAAACCTCTTCCTCGAATTTAAGTCCATCTTTAGAAGACTTAGTTAAGACACTTACTACTAAGACTACTCTTCAATTTAAATAGGATGTAAAATTGAGATGGTGGTGGCTATCAACCTTTTAGAGTCACAAAGTGGAGGAAAGATGTCAACTCAACCCGAGGTGAGCCTAAAGAATGTTAGTGTAATAACCTTGAGGTGTAGAAAGGAGCTTGAGGTTCCTAAATGGAACCCACTGAGGATTGCCAATGAAAAAGAAATTGAGAAGTAGCTAGAAAATGAAGGAAATCCCTTATTTGGTACAAAGGTAAACTTCAAAAGTCCTAATACAGCTAAAACTAATCCTTCATCTTTTCATAGTAGATTAGCAAAATCTAACAAGAAGGAAAAAGATAAGGAGATATCAGAGACTTTCCAAAAGGTAGAATTAAACATACTTTTGCTAAACACAATCAAGCAAATACCCAGGTATGTAAAATTCCTTAAGGAATTATATACCAATAAAAGAAAGCTGAGAGGTGATGAGAAAGTGATGATGGGTGAGAACATTTCTACGATTTTTAAGAAGAAGATACCTCGAAAATGTCAGCATCTAGGTATGCTCACTATCCTATGTAAAATTGTTAACACTGTGATTGATAGAGCTATGCTGGATTTGGGAGCTTCAATCAATGTTATGCCTCGTTCAATTTATGCTTCCTAAAATCTAAGCCTTTTAAAAGAAACAAGTGTTATCATATAATTAGCTGACCGCACTAACACTTACCCTGATGATGTAGTTAAGGATGTGTTAGTGCTGGTGAATAAGTTGGTGTTTCCTGCAAACTTTTATGTAGTTGATATGGATGGTGAAACTTTGTACAATCTAATACCTATCCTATTTGGAAGGTCATTTCTTATCATAGCTCATACTAAGATAGTTGTTCTTAAGGGCACCCTCATGATGGAATTTGATAGGGAAGTCATTCATTTTAACATTTTTATTGCAATGAAACATCCTCATGATGACCATTCTATTTTTTATGTTGATGTGATTGAACCCCTAGTGCAGGGAATGTTTAAATTGAGTTGTAGGGATCATTAGAGATAGTCTTGATTGAGCACTTAGAATCATGAGCCACTAATGATTTTAAGTTGGGAGAAGAGTTAGTTAAAATGGCAGGTGCTTTAGAATCATTGGAGAACTCTCCCAGAAGGTATGATTTGGCTTCTATATAATTATCTAATTCTTACCAGAGGTTATTACTTTCTAATATGCAGGTACCTAAAGTAGAGATGAAACCATTGCCCAGTCACTTAAAGTACACTTATTTGGGAGATTAAAAAAAAAGCTTACCGGTCATTATTTCTGCATTGTTAACTTCGGATAAAAAAGATAAACTGATTTAAATGTTAAGAGAGCATAAGAAGGCCATCGGATGGATGATTGCAAAGATCAGGTGAATAAGCCCTTCTAGATGCATGCATTGTATTTTATTGGAGGAGGATGTCAAGTCCACATGGCAAGCTCAACATAGCTTGAATCTTTTGATGATGGAGGTCATGAAGAAGGAAGTGTTGAAGCTTCTCGATGTTGGGGTCATTTACCCAATCTTCAATTGTAAGTGGGTAAGCCCAGTTTAGATAGTTCCAAAGAAACATGGAATCACAGTGGTGGCTAACCAGGAAGATAGCTTTGTCCCTACCCACGTGCAAACTAGGTGGTGAGTGTTTATTGATTATAAAAAAAGACTAAATGTTGTAACTCGTAAAGACCATTTCCCCCTCACCTTTATTAACCAAATGCTTGTGAGATTAACTGGCTATGCATATTATTGTTTTCTAGATGGCTTTTTAGATATCTTCAGATCCCTATTGCACTAGAGGATCAAGAAAAGACCACCTTTACATGCCTATATACATTTGCTTACTGAAGGATACCATTCGATCTGACACTTTCCAAAGATGTATGGTGAGCATTTTCTCTGAGTACGTTGAGAAACTCATTGAGGTATTCATGGATGATTTTAGCATTTATGGTTTTTCCTTTGATGAATGCCTAGAGAATCTTGCTCTTATTTTGGAATGATGCATTGAAACTAACCTTGTGCTTAATTGGGAATATTGTCATTTTATGGTAGATTAAGGTATAGTTTTAGGGCATGTTATATCTATTAGGGGTATAGAGGTAGATAAGTATAAAATTGATATCATTTCCTCCTCACCTTACCCCTCAAATGTGTGAAAAGTATGTTCTTTTCTTGGCCATTCAGGTTTCTATTGTAGATTCATCAAGGACTTCTCGAGTATAGCCTCACCAATATGCAAGCTATTACAACAAGATGTCTTAAAGAGCTCCTAACATCCCCACTAGTAATTCAACATCCTAATTAAAGCCTCTCTTTCGAGATCATGTGTGATGTAAATAACTATGCAATGGGGACAATTCTAGGACAAATATTGGGCAAAGCTTCGCATTCCATCTATTATGCTTCAAATACTCTTAGTACAACTCAATTAAATTACTTTACCATAAAAAAAAATTATCTGTGATTTTTGCTTTAGTTTCGGTTATATTTGCTAGGTGCTAAGGTTATTGTTTATTCTGATCATGCAGCTTTAAAGTACTTGCTCATAAAGAAAGAAGCAAAACTAAAGTTGATCATATGGATTCTTATCCTTCAAAAGTTTAACTTATAGATAAGGGACAGTAAGGGTGTAGAAAACGTGGTTGTTGATCACCTCAGTCACTTGATTAGAAGAGAAGATGGCATCCCTTTAAGAGAGGCATTTCTAGATGAATAACTAATTTCTAATGATTTGCCACCTTTATGGCATACAAATATCATGAATTTTTTATTTACTAATAAATTTTCTGTTGGCTTGTCAATGGATCAAAGGGATAGATTGAAGAATGAAATGAAGTACTATATTTGGGACGACTCGTATTTATAGAGGCACTGTGTAAATCAAGTTATAAGGATTTGTGTTCTTGAAAGTGAAACGTCTTCGATTTTAACCTTCTACCACTTATATGCATGTGGAGGACATTTTGAGGTCAAGAGGACTGGACGTAAAGTATTGGATAGTGGCTTCTACTGACCCTCATTGTTCAAGGATGCATACATCTTTTGCAAGTCATGTGATAGGTTCTAACGGTCAGGTAACTTGTTTGGTAATAATCAAATGCCACAAACTCCCATTTTTTTCTGTGAAATTTTTTATATTTGGGTTATTGATTTTATGGAACCTTTTCCTCTTTCTTTTAGTTTTAACTATATATTGCTTGCGGTTATTATGTTTCCAAATGGATAGAAGCTAAAGCCACCAAAAATAATGATGCCAAAGTTATTGCAACTTTTGTCAAATCTATCATCTTTTCTAGGTTTGGGATGCCAAATCCAATCATAAGCAAAAGTGGAACCCATTTTTGCGATGGGGTGTTTACAACATTGTTTAAAAAACATCACATCATGCACAAGGTTTCAACCTCTTAACATCCCTAGAACAGTGGCTAAACTAAAGTGTCAAGTTGAGAAATTAAGTCAATCCTGGAGAAACAATTCAACCTAATAGAAAGGATTGGAGCGTGAGGTTGGAAGATGCATTGTAGGCTCATAAGACGCCAATTGGGACGTGTCCATATAGACTATTGTTTGGGAAGTCATGTCATACTCTAGTGGAGCTGTAATATAAGACATGTTAGGCTATAAAACAATTTAATATAACTTTTGATGACATGAGAGTGCATAGAAAATTACAACTAGAAGAGTTGGAGGCGATGTAGAATGACTCCTATCAGAATGCGATGATATATATAAGGAAAAGAAAAAGGATTTTTATGACAAGATGATCTCGAGGAAAAGCTTTGTTGTGCATCAGACAGTGCTTCTCTATCACTCCAGACTCAAATTGTTCCCAGATAAGTTGCGTTTCTGTTGGGTTGGTCTATTTTTTGTTATTCATGTCTTTCCTTATGCTGCAGTAGAGATATGGAGTTTGAAAATAGAAAAGAAATTTAAAGAAAATGATCATCGCCTGAAACCATATTATGAGGGCTTCTAAACAGAGAATATGGAAGTGTTGATGCTTGAAGATGCAAACAACATCACTTGATGAGAGCAACATGGAGTCGAGCCAACGATATGAAACAAAGGCACTGCTTAGGAGGCAACCCAAGGGAAGTTCATTTCTTTTCATTTACATTCTCACATTTGTTATTTATGCTCAATGCTCCATTTCTTGCATTTGATGTTACATTAGGGATAATGTCAGTTTTAAGTGTGAGGATGGGGATCTTAGTTTTCAAGCACATTTTAAGCTTGTTTGTTGCTTATATGTGTTTCTTAGATGTTTTCAAAATCAAGCAACCAAATGAACATTTTCTCTTTTTCTATTGCTTTTAAGACTATATGTTCATAATGTTAAAGTTATGTAAATATAGTGCCTTGGAAAGCAAGTGTATTTACATATAACTTAATCTTCTTCCAATTACTTTTTTAATGAAAATATTTATTATTAATAAAACAAAAGAGTTTGGTTTTATTTGTATGACCATTATATAATTAGTCATAAGGTAACACGATTCTTTTATAAGTAATATACATATACATGGAAATGTATGGGAAATATGTATATTATTAGAATATAAAAGAATTGATTCATAGTTGAATAATCAAGTTGGTCGCTTGATTATGGTTTAGATTGAAGTGTTGTGATTTATCTTCGTGCAAGTAAAGGAGTCTACTTCAAGGGAATGATGAGTTTCATATCATGATAGTAGTTGACTATCGATAATGACACTATTAAATGAATTTGGAATCACGTATGTTTTAAAGAATAAAGTAGGCCGTTACTTTAATCTTAAAACATACACTTTAATATTATTTTATTACAAACCACAATCTTTATGAGTGGTGAACTAATATGTGTTTCATTATAATTCTTGATATGATCGAAATGGATTTTTATAGAGCATCAATCCAATGTCTGCATGTTGGAATTATTAATTGAAACATATATCAGGGAACATTCTCTCAAATAAAGAGTTTATAGTGATATCATCACTTCCAGATGTTTTACGGAGAATGGTGATTAAATTGGCGCCAGTAGTTTGATGGACTAGCTATCCATCAAATCTTAACACCAAGATTAGATCTTGTGTGCTAATCACCATATAGAGTAAAGCGAGAGATCTAGAAGAAAAAACCAACATAAGGGCAAAATGGTAATTTTACCCTTTATTGTGCGGATGGCTATAATATAGTTCATAATAAAGTGTGTAATTAGACATCTTATTTGAAACATGTGCTCTCATAATATTTAGTAATTCAAGAGTTCAATTAATTTTCTTTAGTAGAATGACATTTGGTTAATAAGTTGGAATTAATCTAATGAGATTAAATTAATTCCGGGCTTATTGGAGCTTGAATTATATAAGTCCAATTAGATTCCCCACTTGGCTTCTAGGAAGGTTATCAAGCAAAGTAAGAAATATAAATAGAGGTTTTAAAGCCTATGATTAAATGTTGGGCTTACTTTAATTAATTGCTAATTAGAAGCCCAAATGAACATTCAATATTGGGCTTTGGGCTTGACTTTGGTTTGATTAGATTAATTAAATTGAAACAAAGTTATTAAAGAAAAAAGAAGGGCATATTTTGGTTTTTTATAGGTAAATGTGCAGCTTCACATTTAGGATTGAATTGCTAAATTTAAGATGGTTTCTATCATACTTTATCATCATTAAATGGAGTAATGATCTTATCATTAAATGGATTAATGGTTGTCTTTTAATGATGACATATAATGTAACCTTTTTAGCATTCATTTGATTAAAGAAGAAGGAGGTGCATTTGATGTACTCTCTCCCTTCTTTAATCTCATAACTGAAAATGAGAGGGTCTCATTTAGGTTATTGGTCTTTTTATATAGCCATCTTAAAACAAATGAGAAGAGTCTCATTTATTGGCTTCTTTATGGTTGATTAAAGAATGAAGTGATCCATCAGATGCAAAACACTTCTTTCTTTCATGTTTAACCGAAATTGAGAAGGAGAGAAGAAGGTGTTCTTGTAATTTTTGACTCACTCTCTCCTCTCTTGTATAGCCCAGCTGAAACTGGAATGAGAAGAGTCTCATTTTTGTCTTCTTCTCTTTTCCCACCAAAGGATCTTGGTAACCAAGTTGTCCAAGTAGAGCAAGTGGTAGATTGAATTGGTTGAGGATACAATAATAAGGTGACAATACATTGATAAGGAGAGGATACAAAAGTGAGGAGTCAAAGCTATAGCAAGGAGTCGATATAATCTCCATCTTGTTCTTATGTTAATTATTTTCCTTATACCGTATCATTTATTGCTGAAACATGTTGATTTGGTTATGTAGTTTCCGCTACGTTTTAATTTCGAAAAAAAGTTTTGAAATCTATCGTTTTAGCCAAATCCTGCATGCTTTTATTTTCGATTCAATAATTGGTATTAGAGCCATTTTATTATGCATGATTTCGGTTCCTATATGTGATGCATGGGTTGGCAATTAAATTTTGTATGCTGCATATTTTTATGTGATAGAAATATATATGGTGTATGTTTTGATCTTTTGGTTGTCTATATAATATAGTTTTTTTTTTGTAAGTTTTCTTCATTTGGTTTATATCAAAGAGGGTGGCCTATCATCGTCATGTTTCCTCCTTGGCTTCATTTTCCTTTTTTCTTTGATTTTGTAAAGTACAAATTTCGGTAATATTGAAGATGAAGCAACCATGGATCGAAGAAAAGACTAGGTAATGGTTTTGGTGTATCCTTTGGTATATTGGCAAAGTTTCGATTTGTGAAAACCAAAATGTTGAAATTTTTGTTGTAACAAAGTTTCAGTTTTATGAAAACAAATAATATTGGAAATTTTTGTTTATTAACAAAGTTTCTGTTGGGACCTGATATCGAGACCGGACCCTAACCGGAAAAGCGAAAATACGAAAATCTAAAAACAAAAGCCCGAAGCGAAAACGAAGGGCCAAAATCAAAACGAATAACAAAAGAACGGACGAGGAATCAAAGGAAACAAATTCACAAATTTTCCGACATCCGAAACGAATACTTTAGAAAAGCGTCGAGTTGGAAACCATACGACACCTTCGGTCTAATCTAATACAAAACGGTACAAATTTTTCTTTTTTCTTTTTCATCATACATAACCGAAGCACTTCTATAATTCTCAATCCTCAAATTCATCAGACCTCCTGTCCGGA
>JAOTAX010000198.1:26719469-26729878 GCA_025629825.1 Erythroxylum guanchezii | reverse complement strand
CGAAGGAGGCCATGGCTTTCGATTTCAGAACCATCGTGTAGGCTGATACTATTATTAACATTGCTGAAACCTTCGAAGAAGAGTTCATCAAGCCGAGAAATTACTGGGTTTGTGAGGAAGACGAGAAATAAGAAACTGGTGAGTGGCTGACACATGACTCAGAAGAAAATTTTAACCAAGGGTTTAAAACCGGACTGGACCGGTCCGGTCCGGTTCGACCAAAAAAATTAAACCGTTCGGTTTTTATATAGAGAGATTATTAAGTAAAACCGAACTGGACCACTGATCGGTTCAAACTTTTTCCGGTCGGATCGGACGGTCCGACCCGGTTTTTAAAACATTGGATATCACATCTTTTTCTCAATTTAGTCTTTCGATTCCTTGCAATGTAATTATTCATCATCATGACAATTTCACACCGTTTCTAGTAGGATCTTGATTTGGTGAATTTGGTATTAGTCTGTTACGTCAAGGACAAGGTTGTACAATTCGCAGACCATGTTGCCCTCATAACTCCATCCGAGGATTTTCCGGTGATAGTGATTACTGTAGATTCTGTTATGGTTCTGCTTTTTTTCCTTTTTCGCTTTTTGTTTTTGGTTGAAAGGTGGTCAATCCGCATATGGTTGAGATTGTATAAAGGAGTGTTCATAAAGAAATCTATTCTACTTCTACCTGGCTGCAGATTACGAAACTTTTCTCTTATTCATTCACTTGTCATCCACCATGCCAGTTCTCACTTACGACCCCACCCCTGCGTCCTCGATTAGCTCCTCCCTTTCGTCAACTCTTAAAAATCTATCAGAAGTTCCACTTTTACTGAGTAAATCACATCTCAACTTCAAACCCCTGAACCCCACCTCAGCTACTTTCTCATCCTTTAAACCTCTTAAGTGCACTGCCTCCCCCTCTGATATATCTCTTGTGGATTCTGATACCACTGCCACCTCTGTTTCTTCCTCCACCTCCCACAAATCACTTAAATCTCGTCTTCAAGATGGTGAGACTCTCTAAGGACTTTTCCTACTTAGCTTTTGCCCTACCCTTGCAGAAATCGCAGGACTCTCTGGTTATGATTTTGTGGTTGTTGACATGGAACATGGACCAGGCGGCATTACAGAAGCCCTTCATTGCCTCCTTGTTCTTTCTGCCACTGCGACTCCTGCGATAATAAGATTGCCAGACTGCTGTCCTGTTTGGGCCAAAAAGGCCCTTGATCTGGGACCGCAGGGCATCATGTTTCCAATGATTGATAGCCCAAAAATGGCAAGGAAAGCTGTGTCGTATTGCAGGTTCCCACCGGCGGGTATCCGAGGATCAGCCCATACGGTGGTTAGAGCATCTAAGTATGGAATTGAGCAGGGGTATCTGAGCAATTATGAAGATGAGTTGCTAATTATGTGCCAAGTGGAAAGCGAGGAAGGGGTAAAGAAAGCAGAGGAGATTGCTGCTGTTGATGGGGTTGATTGCATACAAATGGGACCATTGGATTTGAGTGCTAGCATGGGGTACTTGCGGGACCCAGGGCACGAAAAGGTTAGAGCTATGTTGAGTGAGCTGAGAAGGCAGTATTGGGGTCCAAAGCAGGGAAAGGTTGCGGAGCCTACTTGGCTGGTTTTGCTATGCCACATGACGCACCTGCCGATCTCAAGTCCCGTGGGTATAACATGGTTTCCGGTTCTGTGGATGTGGGCCTGTTTAGAAGAGCTGCTCTGGAAGATGTGAAGAGCTTCAAGTTGAGTTTGACAGAAGGTTCTGATGACGAGAGTGGTGATTCAAAAGATGGAGATGAGTACTGGAGTGAGTGAGATGTTACCTGAAGTGCATTAATGTGGTATGTTTTTGTGATAATAAAAAGATAATTCGTTTTTGTTTCTGCTGGTTTCATACCTTCAAATAATGATGCGCGGGACTACATATGGACTAAGAATACAGGATGCGTGCAGTTTCACTGCACTAATATTCTGTACCAAAGTTTAAGTGCTCCTTTTATCCCGTATATGGACGAAGAGTTAAGTTTTTCTTCTTTTTTTTTTTGAAAATAATGAATATATTACAACCATAAAAGGCTGAACAAAAGAGCTTTAATTGTATATAAGAACACGTGGAAGGATGAATATCAAGTGTTACAAATAAATCAAAAGATTAGTATATAGTGAAGGATTCTAATAAGCTTATGCAATACAAGAAAGTGCTAATTGATTCCCCACTTTGTAAGTTGTTCCTGGATGAATGAATGTTTCTTCTTGTAGACAAAGATGTGTGCTTTAGTTATGCCATATGTAGCTTGTAAAAGGCTTTCTTTGCTAGTGGCATTATCAGCGAAGATTCTTTTGTTTCTTTCGTCCCATAAACCAGAGACTAAGTAGCTAAAAGCCAATTTGAAGATCCATAAATCCCCTTCAAACCTAATCTTAATGTTCAGATTTTGTTTAATAATGCTAATCTAGAGAATTAGAGATTACTTACATTGCAGGGTTGAATAACTGCTTGCCATAGGTAATTGCTATAATGGCATTGAAAGAATAGATTATTTATATTTTCAAGGGATGATTTACAAAATATACACCAATTTGGTAAATGATAGAATTTGACTAATATGTCAAAGTGAGAGGCATGATTTTGATAGCTTGTTATAGTATGATTGAAGATCTAGGTGAATGATGTTTAAGCCACACTATTTTGAGTCAAAGTTCAACATAAGAAGGGTTGCTAAAGAGAGACCAGTAGAAACTATTTATGTAGCTACTAAAGGGAGTGAGATTCCAAGAAATAGAGTCTTCAACTGAATTGTCTAATACGTAGCTGAGGAGGAATTAGGTAATGCTTAGAGTAGGATTGAATCTATTAAGGTTGTTAATTGATAGTCCTTCAACAATCGAGACATTAGTTGGCATAATTTCTTTTAGGGGATTAGCTTCAATAACAGAATTTGGAGGCCCAATTGTCATACTAGAATGAGGTACTCCTTATCATTCTTGACGATGGATCTACAGGAATCCTTAATGCTCCATCTCAGCTTAAATAGGTGATTCATAAGGAAAGAGGCATTTGTTGGAATCTTAGCAGCCTAGATGTTCTGATCCTTGATATAGTATATTTGCACCCATTTAACACATTGGATAAGACTCCAAAGTCTTTTAACTAATAGAACATAATTAAGGTTTTTGACAGGTAAAAGACCAAGACCATTGTAATTTCTAGGCAAGCAAACTTCATACCAGTTTATTATGTTGCTTACATTTTTGCTATTGCTAGTTGACCATAAGAAGTTTCAAAACATTTTTTCTATTGTCTTGATAATAACCTGAGGAAATACAATATGACAGGCCCATTGTGAACTTAAAAAAGAGAGCACAAATTTGATTAGTTGACATCTGTCAGCTAGGGAAAGTGATATAGAGGACCAACTTTTAATTATGCTCTTGATTGTTTCAATAAGAGGCTTGAAGTCTAAGAAGAAAGGCTTAATGGAGGAGATTGGAATACCAAGATACTTTACAAGTAGATGATATAGCTTGAAGCCAGTAATTATTGTCAATCGAGCTGCAAATTTTATTGTAGTTTTAAAGATGGGTGTGATAAAGGGATTGTCAGCTTTGGAGAAGACAAATTTGTCATCAGCAAAACTCATACTGACTTTACCAAGCTTCTTGCATTTAGAATGAAATTTTAATACTCTTTTCCTAGTGGCATTTCTTTTAATTAGTGTACATAACACTTCAGAGACTAAAGAGAATAAGTATGGGGAAATAAGGCCACCTTGTCTGATGCCTCTAATAGCACGGATACGTTTGGTAGGCTCACTATTCACTACAATTCTAAATGAAATAATTAAGATGTGTTGATGGATCCATTATGTGAAAACATTAGAGAATTGAAAAGCTCTTAAAAAAATGAGGATAAATTTTTCATCAACCTTAGTATAAGCTTTCTCAAAATCAATTTTTAGCGCACAATTTTTCATGTTGTTCTTCCTAGTGTAGTGCTTGAACAGCTCTAAGCTAGTGCAATATTGCCACCAATTTGTCTTTTAGGAATGTAAGCAGACTGAGATGAATCAATAAGTCCAAGAATTATTGGATGCAACCTTAAAGCAATCAATTTAGAAATAATTTTGTAGCAGGAGATGGGTTTGTAGTCTTTTAAAGACTTGTATTATTTCCTTTTTTGAACTAAAGTGATGAATATATTGTTTATGGCTTTGAGAAGGTTACCACTATTAAAGAATTCCAACACTGCTTCAAATACCACATTGCCTAAAATGGACCAATTTTTTGTGAAAAAATGTATATTGAAGCCTTTTGGTCCTAGAGCTTTGCAAGGAGCTAGAGATTTCAAAGCATTTTCAATTTTAGATCTGGTAATAAAAGAAGTTAGAGCTTTTACTTCAGGAGCAAACAGTTTTTGTTGAACTATTTTCTCAATAAAATCTATAAGGAGCTAGTATATGAGGGAGAGCCCAAAAAGGACTGAAAAAAGCGTGTAGCTTCATGGCTAAATTGACTTTGAGTTTGACGCAAAAATCTATTGGTTTTAAGTGTAAAAATTTTGTTTGAGGTATTCCTTGCAATGAGAGATCTCTGAAAGAAAGTTGTATTTTTATCTCCATCTCGTAACCACTTAATCCTAGATCTTTGTTTCAATAGAAAATAGTCAAAGTTAACTACTTGTGAGATAGTTGTTTAATGCAATTTTTCTGCCTCTTGAAGTCTTAGACAAGCAGGATTGAAGTATAGGTCATTTTGAGCTTTATTGATAGCAAATTTGGCAATGTTAAGCAAATGATGATATTTCCCACATTTTTCTTATAAAAGGCTTTAATCTTATCTTGGATGCTAATTTTCATAGAATATTGAAATTTATTGAAGTTAAAAAATGAAGAGCCATAACTCTTCTAACAGCATCCTAAAAACCAAATATGGAAGTTAGGAAGTTATTGAATCGAAAAGGATACTTGGTAGGTGCATGTTCTGGTTCAAATTTGACATCCATTAGAAAGTGATCACAAATGCTTGTGTTGAGAAAATGACAACGATGTTGCGAAAATGTTGTAACCAAAGCAAAATGGATACGCCTCTACCATGCTTTTTCCTTAAGAAATTTTCATTCTTGTGTTTATTGCTATAAGTAAAAAAGTTGCTCCTAAGGTAAATCAAAAACTTGTAAGTCAGCCAAGCAACATTTAAGCTCATCATAGATAGGTCTGTTGGAGTAATGACCTTCAGATTCATCTTAATGAATGATGGAATTGAAATCACCAATCAAGATCTATGGGGAATGGATACTAGGAGCTAGCTCTTTTAGCTTACTCTATAAGGAAATTCTTTGAAAGCCATGATTAAGAGCATATATAATAGAAATATCTAAGACTTTGCTAAGATTTTTGGAGAAGACCTATAACTGGATTAATTGGTTAGTAATGGTGGAACCAATAATGTCAATCTTGTTACTATTATACATGCCTATAATCCTCCCACTAGCGTGATAATCTTGATTGGAAATGGGACCTCCAGTTATTAGGCAAAAAAATGCAGGTGGCTATTGATGTTTTTCTTCATTTTGGTTTCTAAAATACCCATCAAGCATGGCTTATTTTCAATAATAAAGTCTTTGATTATTTGCTTCTTTACAGGGGAATTCATACCCCTAATTTTCTAGGAGTATATAGACATTAAGAAGTAGAAGAAGAAGTATACTTAAGAAGTAGAAGAAGAAGTATACTTCTTTCTACCAAATCGTCTCTTTGACACATTTTTGAAATCAGCTTCATTAGTTAGTGCTTAGGTTATGATTACTAATTTAGGTTCAATATCTTCAATTAAAATTTCCTTTTAAGCTAGAGTATCTACTTCTATGATATCTACGAGATTATTATGGTTTGTATGATGATCAGCACAGTCAATTTTATGCTTATCAACGACTACCAAGGTATTAGAATGGGAACCCTCACTGATATCTCCAATAAGTACCTAAACCTATACTTCACCCATCAGTTCCTCAAAGCTGCCTGTTTTGAATAATTTGCCAATTGGTTGCTATGTTTTTATTTGTTTAATTGAAGGGGCTTTTATGCATATATGAACTTAACTGTTCCTTCAATTAGCTCAAGATTATCATCATACTTTATAATTGATATCTCCTTAGGCAGCTTAGCAAAAGCATCAACAACCTTATATATTCTAGCAAAATTGACCCTTCTAATTTCAGCCATAACCATATCAAGACATAAAGGTCTACCAATTGAACTCGCTAAATAGGTCAATCCTTTAGTGGTCCAATATCTACGGTATATCATGTATACAAAGTCATAAAGGGATGTTAGTTTGCCTTATCTCCTTAAATTTAACACTAGATTTCTAAGCTTAGATGAGGAAAGGTTTATTATAAATATGCCAAAGACTAGATTTAAAGGCTACATCCACTTCAAAAGAAGAAAACACGACATAAAATGAAGATTTGAAGAACATAAGGGATGCATAACCTTGCATTGGCCCGTGTACTTCTCTCAGGCCATGCAAATTTACGAATTTTGGAGATTTTGGTTGTGCATAGTTTGATTGAGCACCGTGTATCAACCCGTGCATCTCCAGAGCCCTAAATTTCACTATAAAACAACTTGAATGGAGGCAAACTTGAGAGGGTAGACATTAAGGGGCAATTTCAAACGTGGTGATCATTCTCAAGGGGCAGTTTCCATCTGGAGAAGTGGAAAAGATGAAGAAATCATCAAAAGATCCATCAGAATGCAAGATCCAACCTCTACTTTGCAAGAATAGTCAATAGAAGAAAAACAGAGAGACTTAGAATTATGAAGCCATCGTTTTCAATTCATTTTCTTTCTATTGGTTTGATTTAGCGTCTGATCATGTGTAACTAAATTCCTTTAGTGTCTAGGTTAGATGAACCCTATGTTGATACTTTAACATGTTTTGATTCTTTTATTAATGCAATTAGTTCCATTGACATATTGTGATCGAATTACGCATTTTATTTATGTTCTAATAGATCCAAAATATTAGATCATAATCTAATTTCATATAAAGGTTTAGAAATCCTATTTATGAATAGATCTACCGTAATTCAAAGGAGTTGATTGCAACCCTAGAGATAAAATGACATAAATCTTTCATATTAGGGTTAACCTAATAGAGGAATTCGCAAATTAGTAAAGTAATACTATAAACTTTAACCTAAGAAATTCGGGTTGAAAACCTTAGGATTAGTTGTTAGTAGACTCAAGGTTAGCTGTTAGCATACTATAGGAGTCTTTATGGTCCAATAAATTAATAAAACAATTGTATGTTAAAAGATCAATTTTTAAAGGGTTTTAAGGGGATTCGAAACCTAGATACTAATTTTCTGATATCGATAGTTTACTAAGTATTTCCTTAATTTTTTGATTCAGTCTTACTACCTATTTATTTTATTTGTTTATCTTCTTTAATTCAAAAATCACAATCAATTTATAGACAAGATAATAGGATAACGATAACTACTAATAATAATTGTCCTCATGGGATCGACTCGTATTTGCTGGTACTAGCTGCAGCTACACTGTGCACTTACGGTAATTCAATATTGACACTTAGAAAAAGTCAATCAGTTATTATATCACATATAGTCTTGGGTGGCAATATCACCCAAATTATTCTAGGATTAACAATGCGAGAGATTACATGAGAGCACAAGGTCCATCAGGTTTTAATCAAGATAGGGTTGAATATTTAGAGTCCAGGTTAGACAAATTAATAAACAAGTTGGACAAATTGGAAAGTGAGAGAAGTTTTGAAGCCAAATTTGATCAATTCATAAAGAACCACTCCTCTACTCTTCTTAACTCAAAGGTTCAAGTTGGCCAACCCTCCAATTTTTTGTTAACGAGGAATGTCGGGAATCTTCTAAGTGACATAGAAGTCCAACTGACATCTGTCTTGTATTGTGACATTTATGGAGATAACCACCATAATTTTCAATGTCAAGCATCAAATTTTATATGTGGGAGAATCTATAGTGCTTGCGAAACTAGTCTCAAAATACACTACATGAGCATACTGATAATTCAAAATGGAGCAACTCTTATGCTTATGCATTGAACGATTATGCTTCATTTGAATCTTTAATGGAAGATCTTGCCAACAGTGAAGCTAGCCACCATTTCTTACAAGAGAGTTTTTATTCAACCGAAGACATTGATCTAGATACAACATGTTATAGGAGTCTATTAATTGCACAGAGTGTTCAAGAGATCAAGGTTGAATTCATAAATGCAGTTTCTATTTAGGAAGAGATAGAAGAACAGAGAATAAAGGAGATAGATTTCGAAGAAGATAAGTAAGTTTCTGTTCAAGAAGCAAAATAAGAAGATAATGGTTGCGCATCATTAAAGATAACAAAGTATAGGATACATGACCCAAGATTATGTGGTTGTTACATAGATTAACATGTTTTCCTATTTCATAATACAATTGTCACTCTAAATCTAGAGAACTTAATTTAGGTTGTCTAATAGTTTGATTTAATTTTAAAAAAAGTTAGATACAACCTAAGGGAAAACTGGAATTAACAAAACTTATTGTTAATCTATATATAGTTAATAGTTTCAAAGAGAGGTACGAGAATAATATGATGATTAATTATTTTCATTCTTATGAAGGTTGAGATTGAAACGCGAATTGGATGCAAAACCTATTGTTTAGTTTTATCACTTTTGTACTGTTTGATTTGATTTACCTTCAATAGTTTAGTTTTACTTTATTTTGTCAATTAAATTCAACCACCCCCACCCCAAATCTTAAACCCTAATTTATTCATTACAAAAGTTAGACACACACTTTCTATGATTATGATCCTTGCTTACCACTACTAAAAATTTAGTTGTGCAGACTTATGTTTTATTTTTTATTATGTTCAACATGTATCAAGAATTTTAGAGTCTTTGTTGAGGAAAGAATTGATATATATATATATATATATATATATTGGTATTTTGTATATATATTTGTTTATAATTGTTTTTTAACAGTTATTTCTTGATCATTTTATTTTTTTTAGTGTTATTTATGATCTAATGATAAACCTACAAAATATGATATATTCTTACCACATAAACCTTATTTCTAAAAAATCTTCCTTTATTCATACCGTCTCACATTTTAGATGACCTTCATCTTTGTAGAGATAGCATATAATAGCTTTACCTTACTTTCATTCTACTTTTTTTAATTGTTATCGAAGGAGTATATTCTTATCTTATGTTGTGTTATTTGTCTATCTTTAAATATCTTCCATTTCAAGGTTTGTAGGATGATAAAAAATGTTTGCATACGTAAAGATTTACAGTATCTGTACCATACAGTAGTTGTATCTAAACTACCATAAGATTTTAAAGCGAAGTAAGAGGTAGAAGTAACTTATCTTCTTCTTAACATTAACATCAATTTTCTATAATCGATCCATGAGACTATTAAACATGTTATAGTGTTCCTTAAGATTTTCATTTTCTTGTATATTTAATCAATGATTAAAAAACTCAACCAATTCAACCGGTTCAATTGAAAAAGCTTTAAATTGTCCCACTTTCTAGTTCAATTAATTGAATTTCGAATCTGTCTTCAACTTTTTTAACAAAATTTTAAATTTTAAATTGAACTCAAACATTATTTTTTTATTATGAGTAAGATTAAAGTCACAACTTGTTACCATCTCTATATAAGTGTTTTCTTTTAACCTTCTAAATTTAAGATTTTTCAATATTCAAATTTGAATCCCAAATTTCATTTGCATTTTTAATTTAACCTAAAATTTCATAAAATACAAAATTGATGCCAAAAAAAGAAAGTCAAACTCCAGCATTAAATCTAACTTACCTGATATTTTGATTTTGCAAATGCATTTAATCAAGAAAAATGTATGCTAATTTATAAGTAATTGTTGTATATTAAACAAAAATGATATATGTTGTATGTTGTATTTTTCAAAAATTTAACTAAAACAATTAAAAAATATAGATAAAATTCATGGCATACCTTACTTTAAAATAATATATAATATATCTGAATTTTTTTAAAAAATATTCATCCAAAAATAATTATAAATCATTTTTGGCGTACGAAAATTGTTCTGCAAGTATAAAGTTGGTAAACCAAAGAAAAACTTCCAATATCACTTAAAAAGATTGATTTTATTTTGTCAAGCTTCATGTCCTTATCCAAATTGTTACAAACATCAAAGAAAAACTGGAGAAGCATTTAAAAATTTTAAAACTTATTGGTCATGACAAACTGAAGGGGGTTAATTTTGCGAACTTTCAGATTCATTTCTGACAAATATAAAAATCAGAAAAATTAAAAGAACCAAAAATAAATCAACACCAGAAAATTTGGTAACGCAGTTCGGCACACCTTGCC
>JAOTAX010000198.1:26701583-26714081 GCA_025629825.1 Erythroxylum guanchezii | reverse complement strand
TTATATTATCTTTCATTCTCATTAATGCAACAAACCAAACAATATTATTGGTATTAATACAGAAACTCAAGTTACAATCCAAACATCATTTTTTTTTATTTTTTATACCTATTCCCATTCTCTTCTACTATTATACTCATATCTATACCCAACCTCGTGCTCTTACCAAACGCTCCCTTAAATATATCGAAACAAAATGCTAGAAATCCAGTACAATCAAGGATCTCTAGGAAATATCAACAAATGAACATTTCCAGCCGAGCAACAAATAAAGCAGACACCAGTACAAGCTAAGGCTAATAATTGAGACGTGCAATACATGACAATAAATAGCAAGATAGATCTGTCAACTAATCAAAATAATTACTGAAGCTAATGTTACTGAGGGGATCTCGACGATTGGAAAAGGCTTAGAGAAGAATTCTAGAGTTGATGCTTTTGCCTTAATGGATAGAGACTCCACCTAGCCGAGAGGAACATTGATTCTTTTTTGCCATGAGAGTTTCTCTTATCCGATTGACAATGAACCTTAAGAGTTCCAAGGCAGTCCTTTGTCTTTTCGAGTACTCTGAAGTTTGTTTGATTCCCTGTCAAGTACACACTACAGTTGAGTAACATTTTGATTATTGGAATCTAGTATTTCCCACAGATGCATGTTGCCCAAGCCACAGATTTATGCCAAACCTGTGAGTACTGCAAAGATGCTTTATAGATTTCTAAATGGTGCCTGTGAAGGGGCAATTAACGAACAAGTGATTATGACTTTCAAAGGAAAGGAGCCAAGACAAAGGACATAGTAATATAGTGAAATTTTTTTCCCTAATTTTCAACCTATGTTTAGGTACGGTTCAAAAGACGAAGTTAGTTTTAAGGATGCAGTTCACATGCTTCAAAAAATAGAAAAGGCTGCCGACATGTTATTCGTATGCTTCAAGTACTTAATAAACCTATTTTAAAGTCAAATGGGTCATAAATATCTTAAATAACACGCCTTCACAGCCTTGTACAAATTTTTTAGATAGATTGAAGTTTCTAAGAATTCTTATATGAATTTCTGGACAATATTTGAGTTTCTAAGTATTCGTGAGCATGCAAAAGGCTTAATTATCCCTTTTTTTTCCTAGGAATTGCTATAAATAGGCATTGAATTACACTCAAAAATGGTACTTTGGCATTTTATAAAAATTGGGAGAAAATTTCTTTTATGAACTTATCAAATGAGATGTATATATATCTCTATTTCCTGGCTGAGTACCTTAGACTTGATTATACAAACAAGATAGAGTTCCAATGGAATTCAAGCTTTTCTTCAAAAGATTAGTTTACAAATTTCAGAGGGATATGAACTTCTGACTATTTCGGGACAAAAGGAAACAGAATAAATACCTACTAAACTAGCTCCTCTATCAAACGAGGGAACACAACTTTGAGTCTAAGTGAGTTGGGTCATGTTTCCTTAAGATTTTAGCATACAACTTTTTGTAACCCTCGACTCTTTATTCATTTCATTTAATTTCCAAACAAAAGAGAACTATATTGAAAATTGAAGGGGATAAAGTTGCGGTGAACGGTGGAGTTTGTTCAACAGAACAATTTGGTTAAAAATTATTGGGTCCATTTTAGATGACAATAATAGCTTAAAAGTTCAAAAATTAATAAGTAGAAATGTCAAGCCTAAATATTACAACACTTGTTTTCATTAACTAAGAAGTAAGTACTGTACTTCTTTGGCATCTAATATTGGATCATATGATTAATAATAATAAAAAGTAATTAAGTAATGGTCACTTGACTTTACCCTGTTTATAATTATACATATATATAACTGCTGCTGCTGAGGCCTGAGATTCATAATTTACAATCTCGTTAGAATTAGGAGAATCAATGGAGCGCCAATCACATGGCCTCCGCCGCTACAACAAGAAGAAGAACAACGGCGACGGCGACGACACCACCCTAGGCACAATCAAGAGGCTTCGTTCTCAGCTTGAGACCCGCATAGAGGCACAGCACTCAGCCCAGCTCGATCTCATTGCCTCACTTCAATCTGTACTCCCAAACATTGTCTCCTCTCTCGACCTATCTCTTCGCATCGTCTCTGCTTTCAACCGCAAACCCTTCATTCCTACGCCTCCTCTCCCCGACCCCACCAAGAAACCCTTGGAATTCACCAGCCAATCGAAGAACCCATCAAGCCCTCCAGACACTCTCGCTATTTCCAAGATTGAAAGCGCGAAATTAGATAATGGAAATTTAGGTTTTGATGATAGTGGGAGTCCGTTGTCGGTGGTGAGGGTGATGGTGGCCGAGTGTTTGTTGCAAAGAGTGCCCTTTGATCCGATAGATTCGTCGACGGTGTTGAGGAAGGTGGAGAATGATCAGAATGTCACTGCGTCGGAGAAAGCGGCGTTGCGTGAGGTGGGGGGAGAGTCCGGAGCCATTCTGGCGGTGGAGATGGCTTTAAGGTCTATGGCGGAGGAAAACCGTGGAATTGAGCTAGAGGAGTTTGTCGTTAGTGGTAAGTCTAGAGTCATGGTATTGAATATTGATCGCAATAGGTTGGTTAAAGAATTGCCTGAAAGTATACAGTATCAACAACAGTTGGAATCATCAAATTCTAGTGATGTGAATCAGAACAGAAGTGAGAGTGGCAGTGGTGGCATTGATGTGAATGGTAATGGGATTTTTGGAATGGGAGGGCCGATGGTGCAGCGGCAAATGGTGGGTGATATATGGATGGGTGGTGGACACGGTGGGGATATGTGGAGTGGGCCGCCGCCGAGGGGTGGAATGTTGGGTCCAAGAGGGATGATTATGGGTCCAAGAGGGATGTTGCAGAGGCCGCCGCCGATGGGACCAAATAACATGCCATTGCCAATGCAGTCACAGCAGCAGCAAAAGCCTAGGACTGAGGAAGATGATTTGAAAGATTTGGAGGTTCTGCTGAATAAGAAGTCTGTTAGGGAGATGCAAAAATCGAAGACTGGTGAGGAGCTTCTGGACCTCATTCATCGGCCTACTGCAAGAGAAACCGCGGTGGCTGCTAGGGTATTTGACAAATTTATTTACGTTACTTTCATTATCCATGTGTTCTCATATTAGTTGACATAGTAGTCTGTTCATTTACCATTATGTTGAACACGAATTGAGTATAACTTACCTGATTATGCCTGTTTTACTGCTAGCCCAGATCAGATTCATCACTATAATCAGTTTATGAAACTTAATTTATCCACCATTTCTCTAGTATATTGTGTTTGTTACAATTAGTATCACTTATTTAAATATTTATTTCAGTTCAAAACTAAAGGAGGGCCTCAGCTGAAGGAGTACTGCTCAGCTTTAACAAAAGAGGACTGTCGGCGGCAATCTGGTTCCTTTATAGCGTGTGAGAAGGTCAGCTAGAATTACATCATATCCATTTTCTTATATGCTGTGAGTACATGTTCAGTTCTTATAAGATTACCTTTTTCACCCGTGGAAGTCGTTGACTAAGTGATTCTGTAAGGATTCACTTGAAAAATATTATTCGTTAGATATTTAGCCCACCAATGGAGGGTAAAGAATCTTCTTAGTATATCACATGTTCATTTTTCACAATTCACGTTGAACTACTCATAACCAATTACCACAATAGGCAAGTTTCCAAGTGTAGCAGAACTAAAGAGATATAAGAGGGCACAATACAAAAAAATTGAATTGACCGGTTAACTAGTTTTAAGATAAAGGAGTAGTTCTTACACAAAGGTTCATAAGCAATGAGAAATGAATTGGCAGAAACAATGTACAAATTTCTTATGCTCTTGATTTGGCTCGTGTTGCTTTCACCACCTGAGCATATTTCTCCTAAAGTTATTGGTGGCCTCAGGGTGGCTGATTATTGTATGGGAGAAGACAACTCATACACATGGGGAGGCTTAGGTTTTTTCATCCATAGTCTTCCAGAGTTCACTTGAATAAGCTGGACATTGGTGGCAAATTATTGTGAATTTCTAGTTCCACTGAAACTGTGTTTAGTATTTCTGTTATGCACACGTTAATAACTTTTCAGTGCTTCAACCATATGCAGGTTCATTTTCGGCGAATCATTGCTCCTCACACGGATGTCAGTCAAGGGGACTGCTCTTTTCTAGACACTTGCCGGCACATGAAGGTAAAGGCTTTCATTTTACTCATTTGGCATTACATTTAAATTTAGTGGGACTTTCTATGACTTTTTAGTCAACTTTTAACTGGATGATTATATTTGTTTTGTTGCAGACGTGCAAGTATGTTCACTATGAGCTTGACCCAACACCTGATGTGCCATCAATGATTTTGGGTGCTGGAACTCTTCCACCACAAAAACCTTTGAAACCCCAGCGTGCTGAATACTGTTCAGAAGTAGAACTTGGTGAACCACAGTGGATCAATTGTGACATTCGTAACTTTAAAATGGAGATCTTAGGGCAATTTGGAGTCATAATGGCAGATCCACCCTGGGATATTCATATGGAGCTGCCTTATGGGACAATGGCTGATGATGAAATGCGGAACCTTAATGTCCCAGTGTTGCAAACTGATGGCCTGATTTTTCTATGGGTTACTGGACGTGCAATGGAACTTGGACGAGAATGGTTTGTAATTGTTTTCCATTTGTCAATCGCCAATTTGTGTAAACTGTCTATACTCAATAATGGAAATTGTGATTGCTGGTTTTGTTCATCTGCATTTCAAATGTATGCAGTCTGGAGCTCTGGGGCTACAAACGTGTTGAGGAGATCATTTGGGTGAAAACTAATCAACTTCAAAGAATAATTAGAACTGGCCGAACAGGGCATTGGCTCAATCATAGCAAAGAGCATTGCCTTGTTGGTATAAAGGGAAATCCGGAAGTAAACAGAAACATTGATACCGATGTCATTGTCGCTGAGGTTCGAGAGACCAGCCGCAAGCCAGATGAGGTTTGTAGCAACAGTTATGCTACTTCTTGAACCTTTTCTGAATGCTTTATTGGTTTTCACTTAAAGATGTTTTTGGCTATTTAATAATTTTTAAGATTTAATTTCTCCTAAAGAAAGAAGTGCAACATTCTATGAGATCTTAAAATTATTTTTATTTTTATTTTTGTGTTCAGTTCTTTTGAAATGTTTATTTTCATGTTTATAGCACCTAAGAACTTCTCATAATATTTTGCAGATGTACCCAATGCTGGAGAGAATAAGTCCAAGGACTAGAAAGCTAGAACTGTTTGCGCGCATGCACAATACTCATGCAGGGTATGTGTCCTGAATGTTTCAAAATTTGAGATCCTTTAACTCACTTTTTTATCATTTTGACATGGTTGATGAGGAATATAAAAATCGTTAAAATCAGGTTGTAAGTGTAATATCTTTTTGGGTAAAAGACACGTGGTTTTTTTTGTGTAGTTTAAGTAGCTTTCAAAATCTTAAAATTTTCCAAAATAACTCTGTAGTTTTAAATTTTTCAAAAAAATTCTTCTTAGACATGTTCAAAAGCTCGCTGAAATAAATGTAACATGAACATCGCATGTGGACCAATTAAATGTTGTCGATATGACTACTTAATTTGGATTTTAAATTTGACTATTAATTAAACTTATCCTAACCTAATAATTTATTTTAGTTATTTTAAATTATTAGTTTGAGTTGAGTTTAATTAATTTAGATCGAGTTTAAAAGTTAAGTTAAAGCATTATATAATAATTTGATTGATCTATGGTGATGTTTATTTTATGTCTATTTACTGTTGTTTTTTAACAGAGGTTTAAGAGGACTTTTTTCTTTTAAAAATTAAAAATTATAAAGAATTTTTTGAAAATTTTAAAAGTCAATTTTTTAAAATTACGTAAATTACAAGGAAGTGTGAAATTTTCGTTATTTCTTATTTTAACATTTATAAGTTGTTAGTTAGCGTAGGTTATAAGGGGCGGAACCTTGTTTAGAATGATATATTTTCTCTGCTCAACTCGTTATCTATCATCATAGCGAACCTGTTTATTGGGAAATTAGGTTTCGCACATGTTACAGAAGGCGTCATCTCATTTGGGTTAAGCATCTTCGTTTGAATCCACGATTCTGTTTTCCATCAGGTGGATGTCACTTGGTAATCAGTTGGATGGAGTGCGACTGGTTGATGAAGGCCTGCGAGCAAGATTCAAGGCTGCTTACCCTGATGTAGTAGTACAACCACCTTCCCCTCCCCGGGCTTCTGCAGTGGAAGTAGACCCTTCCGCATCACAACAGAATCCTTTTGCGGCAACAGAATCGAAGTCCACCCCTCAGTTTGCAGACCATACTGTCCCTGACACTGCCTATGCTTCCTAAGTCAATGGCTGTTGTCATGGACAAGAGCCACTTGACCAAATGGATAGGGGCTTTATGCATTTGGGCAACTTACCACTCACTGGACATAGAAGGAGGGCATCCTTTTCCCTCTGGCCATTTTTGTTTTTCACATGTTAGATATGTATTTGTAAACAATGGGAATTGAGAGGAGAGCATAAATGATTTTGTATAACCTGTTTTGTGTTATCTCCATGGATCAAGCGACTTGTAAGCTGGATTGAAGTTATTAATCGAAATTATTTGGCGTTACACGAATGTAGAAGTGTGCTACGCAGGATCTTTAAATTTTCCCAGGAGGATATGAAAGGCCACCGCTAGGAAAAGACGCAACTTGCTTAAGAGTTAAAAGTGATCCAGGAAAAAAAAAAAAGTATACGTGAAGACACGTAAGGTGCTGTCGGCTAGATGTTGGCGGCCAGTTGGCAACTCCAACTCTCAATTATTTTATTGCTGGCTAGATGTTGCTGTCTGTCATTTTGTTATGGTATCTTATTGTTCGACATAGAAAACTATTTTCCCTCTAAGAACAGAACTATGAATAGCAGAAAGCAGAGAACTTTCCTTTATACGAGCTCCAAAGATGCCCTACCTACATTACATGAATGAAGTTTTAATGAGAAATAGTTATAATCCATTAGTTAAATATTTACATTTTTTCTTTTTCTCCATATCCACTTTTATCCAGAAAGAGGAAAAAAAACATAGTGAAGGCGATTATCTAAGGAAGCTTACAACACAACCGGTACAGTTTGATCCACCGGCATGAATTTCCAAACCCGTAACTTAAAAGTAAACTCTTTTCAAGTAAGCAAACTGGAGTACTGTTACCATAAAGAATCGAGTAAAATAAAACAAATCAATGATTGTTCATTCGGTTCAGCTGGTAACAATACCCTTCACATTATACCACTGATGAATGCAGAAACAGCCGTCCCAATGACAACTGACAGGATCACTGAGAATGTGATAACTGGTGAAGAAGAAGGTGGCAGGGGGATTGAACCAAACACAGTAGGGTAAGATGGTGCTGTGTCAGGCAATTCACTTGGACCATTAGATGGAGAGTATGCTGACGAGCCATTTCCAGAGCCCACAGATATGTGCACTTTCTGCTTCTTTTCACAATGCCCAGGAGCCCCGCTCGTGAAGTAGAAATCCCCATTTGTGGTGATATTGAACAAAGAGTTCCCATTGTTCATGTACAAAATTGGATCTTTCAGGTTGCAGGTGTTGTAGCTTTGTTCTGTGATTTGAATCACCGAGTCCTGACTTGGTGGGTATAGAAACACTGGAAATCAAAGGATAGGGTTTATGAGAAACAGCTAAAAGTTGTTCTAAGAACACAGGAAAACTGTGATCTGCTTTTTTAAGAGACAAGAAGTAAGATAATATAAAGGGGAGACAGAAAGATGAAGACCAGCTTACAGATCGAATCTCCAATCTTGAGGGTGTGATATTTGGACCAGTAGGTATAGATTTGTGGGTTGCCTGAGGTGGGAACGCCCCAGGCATCCAAATCTCCAACCTTGTATTGATAGCAAGAAACCTTAATTTGCATCAACAAAAGAAGCTGAAAAACACACAGGACCAGCATTCTAGGACTTCCAAGATTGGCCATTTCACCTGCCCTTGACAAAGAACTCCTCTTTCTAATAGTTGTCTGAGGCAAGACTGGACACTTGCCTTGAGGCAGACTGTCGAAATCTTACAAGACTAGGCAGACTATTGGAATCTTACAAGACTCAAGTACCTGTGTACAGATCGGAGATGCAGAGAAAAGCAATTTGTCAGTGATTTCACTTAAATGCCCCTCTCGTTTTTAATTGGGAAGCTCTGACATCCATTGCCTCACGCAACTTGCGTCTAAGAGGTTGAGGATAGAAACGGAAATATAATTCTTTAGCGGACTTGGACAGAAATAATCATAGGGCCAATAATGGCACGTGGGCCGGTATGGTCACTGCTAATCATAAGCGAATTGGGCATGTGCAAAGGAGACAACCAGAAGCATATTAGGGGTGGAAAATTTCTGTCAACTGTTGAGGCCTGTTGATATGAACTGCTAATAATCATTTTTGCGCACATCTTTTTTTCATGAACATTTATCCTAGTGTTTTAAAAATCTGATCGAACCGGTAAGTTAAATCAAAGAACCAATAAATTGGAGTATAAAATGGTCCGATTTAGTCCTTTTTTTGTGAGTGATTGACTCGTTTATTTTACGGTTGGACCGGTAAAAACTGCTGAATCAGTGAAAGAATGAACCGGCTGGTTCATTTAAAAAAAAATTTCATTTAAAAACCAAAAGATTTAAAACTCTGGGAATTAAAAAGACAGAACGCCGCCCTCTGCTACTGTTCACTTCACTCTTCATCGGCTAAAATTCTTAGCATGTCTTTTTTCATCTCTCTCTCTCACGTCTTTCTCTCTATCTCTCTTAATAAGTTTGTGTCATTTTTCCTGTGCTTCTCTTGGGAATTTGCAGGTTCATTCTTTCGGACTTTTGTAGCTTTTCATTCTTTTCTGGGTGAAAGTCTTGGGTATGTTTCTGGTTCTGGATATCAACTTTTGTGTTGTGTCTGTTTCGGTGTTTCCAGCTCTACTTAAGGCACGTGATTATGGAGAAACAAAACATAAAGTATTGGGAAGAAAAAAAGCAAAGTTGGAATGACGATGACTAGGAATCCCATTTTCTTTATCATTCTCTTCAATAAACAAATGATTGGCTAGGCACACTTTCAACTTTTGCATTTGTTACTTTTCAGTTTCTACTTTTGCGTATTGTGCTTTGTAAAATTCTAAGTTTTTTTTAATATTTTTAATAACAAGATATTTTTTATGTTATATTGTACTTTAAATTAGCAGCACCTTTTTAAATTAAACTATTGCAAACTATGCTAGATTTAAAGAATTAATTAATAACCTTTAGTATATTTTTAATTAAAGAAAAATTTAGAGCATGTTTTGTTTTATTTTTATTTTTATTTTTTTTGTTTAAAAAATGTTTATTTGAGTTTTTTGTTTTTAGTTTTAGTTTCTTTCTGTTTTCAAAAATTATGAAAACTATAAAAATTTGTTTTTTTTTTCATAATCTGATTTACTATTAACTAAATATATATTATTAAATTATTTAACATATATTAATAAGAAGTATGAATAATTTAATTTAATATTATGTGTTTAATTAACTAAAATTAATTATTAATATGAATTATGAACTATGGTACTATCTAATGTTATATAAAAATTTAGCAAATTTTGTTGCTTTATGCCTTTATCTAATAACTTTTTTTTTCAAAGAACGATCCAATTTTTGGTTATTCTTTGTTTAATTCTAATTAATGAATTTGTTTAATTTTAATTATGGACAAGTTTTTTTAAAATCACATATTTTTTTCTTTTTTGGTATCTTCTAGTTATATCTTAATTAGATTATTAGATGTAATAATTTACTTGCTATAATTTGTATCACTTAATAGCTTGTTGTGAGTAACTTACCTACATAAAAGCAAGTTTGGTACATAATCTATTATCTAGTTAGTGGTCTTCCTAAAAAATTTGTGATTAGAGAGATTTAATGTTATATATGAATATGACATTATCAAATTTTGTGTAATTTTTGTAGGAAGTTCAGAATTTAGAAACATGGATATTCCTAATGAGGTTAGTACTCCAAATGATTCGAGTACTCCTAATCCCAACACACAATCATTCGGACAACAATTTACAGCGAACTCAGTTAATCCACACCGTCGAAAAACTGATCCTGCATGGGAGCATTTTGCTTTGCATAAAGAGGGCGCTACTAATATATTTACTTGTCTACATTACTCATTGGTTTTTAGAGGAGGTGGCATAAATAGGATGAAACAACATCTTGCTGGTGTACTTGATCAAACAAGTTCTTGTAAAAAGGTTAGTCATGATGTCCATCAAAAAATGTTGGAGTCATTAAGACAAGTGCAACAAAAGAAGCGAAATGAGGATTTTAATGAAGTACATGGTGATCAACCTGAATCTCAAGAGGAAATTCAAGAACTACAACAAACGTGTTCAACTAAGAGACAAGCACTTGGTAAACGCAAAGAGAAAAGAAAAGCTGTTGATATGGAAATATATTCATATTTTTCTCCAAGGACAACTCCAGGATCTCAACCAAGTTTGAGAATTGTGTTATCTAGTAAGGAAGCAATTCACAAGGCATATATTGCAATTGCTAGATGGATTTTTGATGTTTGTATTCCTTTTAATGCAATTCAGTCTCCTTACGTCCAAGAAGCTTTGGATGCAATTGCTGCTATTGGGCCTGGAATTAAAGGTCCATCATATTATGATTTGAGGGTTAATTTGTTAGGAGATTGCAAGAGAGAATGTCAGCTAGTTGTTGATAAAAATCGACAAAATTGGGATAAAACAGGTTGTACAATCATGACAGATGGGTGGAGTGATCAAAGATAAAGAACTCTGATAAACTTTCTAGTTTATTGTCCAGCAAGTATAATATTATGAATTTGGCTTATTATTATACAAGTTAACTTTTTAACTTTATTTTTTTTTTACAGGTATAACATTTGTGAAATCTGCTGATGCTTTAGATATGGTGAAAGATGTGAGATCATTATTTAATTTATTTTCTGAAGTTATTGAGTGTGTTGAAGTAGATAATGTTGTTCACGTATTGACAGATAATGCAGCAAATTATGTAGCAGCTGAAAAATTGGTACATGAATGCTACGAGCATATTTTTTGGTCACCTTATGTTGCACATTGTTTGAATCTTCTTTTAAAGGATATTGGTAATATGCCTCACGTTGTAGAACTTATTTCAAAGGCTTTAAAGGTAACTTTTTTTGTGTACAATCATATAGTCCTCTTATCTTAGTTAAGAAAAAGGGAAGGCCGGAGAGAGATTGTGCGTCTAGGGGTAACTCGGTTTGTCACTACTTTCATTACTTTGAAAAGCGTTTATAATCATAAGCATGACTTATAGGCTTTGGTTATTGATAAGCACTTTACTAGTCATAGATTGACAAAGACTGCAACAGGAAAATCTGTTAGTTCTATTTTGTTAAATAGCAAGTTTTGGAATGATTGCTTGATCATGGTGAAAGCTGTGGCTCCTATCATTTGGTTGTTGAAAATTGTAGATGTGGATGAAAAACCTTCTTTGGGTTATGTTTATGAGGGCATGCTTAGGATAAAAAATGCAGTGAAGGAGATCTTTAAACAGAAGCCACAATTATATAAGCCTTACATCGATATCATCAAGGCTCGATGGGATAAGCACTTAAAGCTTAATTTTCATGCTGTAGTGTATTTTTTGAATCCTACTTTCTTTTATGCTAAAGGCTATCGTGAGAAGAATATAATTGTATATGCTCTTCTTGATATGCTTGATATAAAAAGTTTTTGTGCTGACTTGTCGAAAGGCATTTAAGAGATTCAAGTTTATCGTGATCGCCAAGGTACTTTCAATCGAGAAAGCGCTCTTATGGTGTTAAAGTGAAACTCCTTACGCCCTAATAAGTATTATATTACCACTAATATAATACTTTTTATTTTTTAATTATATTCTTTAATACTTTTAATGTTTATTATCTATGAATATTTTGTTGTTTGATAGTTACAAATTTTTGGTAGATGAATGGTAGCGATTGTATGGGGTAGTGCTCCAACATTGCAAAAGTTGGCTATTCGTATTCTTAGCCAAACATCTTCCTCTTCTGGTTGCGAGAGAAATTGGAGCTTTTTTTAACGCATTCACATAAAGAAGAGAAATAAAATGGAGCATCAAAGGCTATGTGATCATGTTTATGTCACTTACAACTTACGTTTGAAGAATCTGTATTGTCGTTTGCCACTTTTAGTTAAATATTATTAACTTATTGTTATTGTTTGCGATTTCCAACATAGTTATATTTGAACTTACCATTAATGTTTTGTTTTAGGTTGCCAAACAAGAAGATGAAATATGATTCTATTGATTATGAATTTATAGACAAACTTGATTTTTGGATCATTGAAAATGATGGATCCCCAGAGCTTGGCAAGGAAGATCTTGAAAATGCAATTCTAATAATTGATGAAGCACCACAACAATACGAAGGTTATTAATTAATTTACTTTGTAATATAATATTAAAGATTAGATA
>JAOTAX010000198.1:26662914-26695422 GCA_025629825.1 Erythroxylum guanchezii | reverse complement strand
ACTCAAAACCCGAAGGTATCAAAATCAAAATCATTCTTTTCTTATGAATTTTCTCAAAGCATAATTACTTTTATTTCACAATATATATATAAAACCACTCATTTAGTTTCACTGATTATTTCCAAATTCCACTTAAAAATCAGGGTCTAACAATTTCACTTTGATATCTTCACTAAAGTTGTAGATCTAGAAGTCTTCTTCAAAACCATCTAAAGATGGTCTTAATCCGACATCTCTAGAGAAAGTTATACTAATTGTACCAAAATAGGTACAATAGGATTGAAGATACAATTATGTTTGATTAGTTTGGCTATAACTTCACCATTGGACCTCCAAATGAAGTGATTCTTAAACCAACAGATTCCTAACACATTTTTGTATCTCTCCACGAAAAATTGTAGCATTTTGAATTGATTTGGAAAAGATTGATAAAATGAAAAAGTGGGAATCTGTTGGAACAGTGTAAATAGGATTATTTTTACTGAGCATACTTTAGTGTTTTGATTATATCTGGATTTTTAGGATTCCAATTGAGATGATTTTGATTTGGAGTAAACTATAGTAATAGGGTTACAATTCATGTGAAATAGTCAAATTATGATTCAGTCTCTAAGATCTTCAATTTCTGGATGAAAATTGTACATAGTGAACTATTTTTGAATAAGAATAGTCCAAAAATGTTTGAGGTATGTCTTCCAAAGTACTAAACCAAATTGAGTGATTTTGGTGTCAATAGAAACATCAGACATAGAGGAACACTTTTTTAGAAGAGAGTATGACCAAATTATATCAGTTTCACTTTCTAACTGAACGTGAACAGTAGACCCGAAAGTGTATTTTGGAAAATTTTGAAAGTGAGTCAATGAGAAAGGAATAGAGATTTTAATAGTTTTAGTGAGGCATAAACCTAAGTATAAGTTAAACTTAGATGAGTTTTGATATGGGAATAGTTTTGTTATGAAATTTAGGGAATGATACCCGAGATTATCATGAACATGTATTGTACATAATTCATTTCATTCATGTGCATTATTAAACACTTATGATTGTAAAATTGTGATGTATGTGTATCTTGCATAAATGGATTGTGCAGGTTAAATGATCACATTCAGGCGTTCCCAGAATTTGAAAACAAATGCTAATCTGGAGCGTACTGTGAGTAGACCTAGATGGTCTCTGTTTTGTGTGTATTTTGGTATTGATTAACTACCGAATGTCTATATGAATGTGATTGATTGTGTTGGTTTCCGGACAGGAGGTCCGATGATTGTGATGCTGGGTTGAGATATTGAAGTGTTGCTTGTATATGAATGAGATGAGCTAAGTGTACATAATTTGATGATAAATGTGTTTTGAATGAGCATTTGCATGTGAGTGAAAATGTGATTCTCAATTTAATGTTGAATGTCGAATTAAGGTTCGATGATATGGGAATGTGATTGAATGAGATTATGCAAATGTGATTGATGCATTTCATTTCATGAATGTATGAAACATAATGGCAGTTGTGACTAGAGTATCGATTAGAGCTTAAAGCTCAACAAGTGAACAAGGGCCTCGAGCTCAAAAGTTATTCAGAGCCTCAGGCCCAATGTTTAATGAGCCCTATATGGGACAGTTATTAATGAGCCCTATATGAGATAGTTTAGGCACTCAGTCACAACAAAGTAATAAATGGAAAGTGAGTCTCATGTGCACTGCATATGCATATTATGAATGATCAAATTGTATTGAATGTGAAATGTTAGATGATGTGAATGTAAATTATGTGTTACGTGATTGGGTGAGCCATCAATGACAGTCACTCATTGAGTTCGCAAAACTTACCCAAAATTTGCAACTATTTTTCAGGATCAGAAGAATACCTCATTAGGCAAACGGGAGTATACCTACTGCATACAAGTCAGAGATAGAGGTAAGGATCAGTTCATGTCTGCATTAGTGTTATCCTATTCTCGTATAAATTTATATTCTGCAATTTCTGTAAAATAGTGTAGTGGGCCTCAATTGGCTATTGAAATTCTATTGATTGTAATGTGTTGATTGAAGGTGTTTATGAATAAAAGTGGGCCCAAATTGTTTACTGATTTCCGCACGTTTGATTATATATATAAAAAAAGTTGCACTGAGTTTTGACTGTTTCAGTGTGTTAGCAAGTCACTCTTACGGGGCACGGACTCGGATATCACCCACGATGTTGAGTTCGGGTCCTGCGGGAGTGGGGTATTACATTAAAGTCCTAAGTTAATGAAAATTTTGGTAGGAAATTAATTAGAAATAAGTTAATTTTATTGGGAGTTGATCTCATAACAATTCTTATAATAATACCTATAATTTGGGATAAAGAAACTATCTAAACTTCCTATAGGATAACTAAGGATAACAGGACAAAATCCTTCACCTAAATTTCAACAATAATAACAACAGTAAAAGAAAAATAATCATAAGGATCTTAGAGCTAAGTTTATTACTACATCTGAGATGTGCTTACAAAATCAAGATGCCTCCATCAATACCTTAGAAGTGCAGATTAGATAGCTTTTTAAGCTTGTCTTTAAAAGGTAGCAACGTGCCCTACCTAGTAACACTAAGCCAAACTTAAGAAAGAAAGTAAAAGCAGTAACATTAAAGAGTGGAAAGGAGTTGGTAATAGAAGAAGTAGAGAGGATATTAATGATAAGGTTGTTGTGAAAGAAAAGAATGTTAAGGATAAGGAGAACAAGAAGGAAGATGAGCTAAAGAAGAAAGCAATCAAGGAATATAAACCTTTGCTTCTACGACTAGGAAGGCTTAAAAAATATCGAAAGTAAGATCAATTTAGTAAGTTTTTAAAATTATTTAAACAATTAAATGTTATCATTCCTTTTATTGAAGCTTTGTTGCAGATGCTAAGATAAGCCAAGTTCCTAAAGGGTCTACTTTTGAATAAGAAGAAACTTGATGAGTTGTTAATAGTTACTTTAAGTGAGGAATGCTTTGTCATCCTTCAAAACAAGTTTCCTCAAAAGATTAAATATCGGGGGAGTTTCACTATCCTCTGCAGCAATGGTAGCTGATTAATAAAAAGGAAACTAGTGGATTTAGGAGTGATCATTTATTTAATTTGTATGATATGTTTAAAGAATTAGGAATAGGTAAGCCAAAGTCTACTAAGATGAGCATTTAACTAGAAGATAGGAAAAATAGGTATCCTATGGGCATTATAGAGGAAGTATTGGTTAATATTGATAATTTTATATTTTCTATTAACTTTGTGGTTTTGGACATAAAGGATGATATAGAGGTTCCTTTATTTTTAGTGTTACCTGTCATTGCTACCACTAAGATAATTATAATTGTACATGATGAAAAATGAATCCTTAGGGTAGAGGATGAAAAAGTCATTTTTAAGATACACAAAGCTATCAAATATATCTTTGATAAAGATGATACTTATTTTTACTCGGATGTTATTGATATTTAACTATCTCATTCTATATAGAAAATTATCTAATAAGATCCATTAGGAGCCTATATCATGCAAATAAAAGATGAGAAGAGATTTAACCCCTTCAATAGAGAACATCTGGCATTCTTAGAGACTTATGAGCCTATGAAAGTGAAGAACTTTCATGAGATTGAAAGATAAAAGAATAGTAGAGTAGCCATCAATTGAGGAATCAGCAGACTTAGAGCAAAAAATATTAACAAAGAACTTAAAGTGTGCTTTTCTAGCTAAAACTAACAAATTGAGATAATTGCAACATATTTGAACCATGACTAGAAAGGAAAGTTACCTAAGGTCTAAAGGGATAATAAGAGGGTGATTGCATGGAAAATTCCTGACATTGAAGGAATCATTCCCACTTTTTATATTCATAAAATCCTATTGGAAGATGATTCAAGCTTATAGTGTAATCCTAAAAGCTATTAAACCTAAATATGAAAGATGTCATAAAAGTTGAGATAATTAAACATGTTGAGCAAGTTTTACAATTTGTAAAATCCTCAATATTTCACAAGTGTGCTGGCCGTAGTGTAGTATCTAAGGTGTCTATCCCACGAGGAATTAGTTAACTAATTGAATCCCAATTTGTCTAGGCCAAAAAGTGTAATTAAAATGGAAATAAAAACTAAACAGAAAAGTAAACAATTGAATATGGAGTGATTGAAATGGGAATTCTAAATTATGCAAGAAATCAAATTTGAGCACCACTAATTGACAATTGAGATTCAAACAAAGAAGATTAACAAATTATGAGAAAGGGGATTTATCCTATCATCAATGCTAACTTATTCACTTTTGTGTTAATGCAGTATTGGTTCTAGACTTTCAAAGGGTAGATTAGTCTCTCTTGAGTTGTAATCACCGAGCCCTAAATCATAAACTCTAATTAAATTAAGTTACTGAGGATGTAATCTCTTGATTAACAAAACAACCCACAAACTAATTAGTTCTTAAGCATTCTAATAAACAATCGGGTCCTCACATAAGATCTCTCTCCGTATAATTGCCGATTTGATTATTTGTGTGGTTTATTAAATTAGTTAACTCTCATTAACCAACGTAATCATTTTGCATTCAGTTCACTCTCTCAATTTATTACAAAAGCTTGCAGTTACAACAAATAATCACAACATTTTCAATGCTTAACTTCTACTTAGATTTAAACAATTTGAACTTTTCGAGATTTTTAAATTATTGTTTTGTTTAATACTTATGAATATATCACATAAAGTCATTAGTAATCTAATGAAATAAAAGTATCATACTTTTATGAATTTTTATAACATCTAACACCACATTTTTGTAAGATTTACCAATTTAATACCATCAGCATCCTTTCACCAAAGGTTGATTTGGTTATTGTTTAACTTAACAAGTTTCACAAGTTGCATACGATTCATAATCAAAATGATACATATACCCTAGTAAGTACTTCAATTCTCATTACGTTGGTTTAACTAATATAACATAAAAGGATAGTCTTGGTTATCAAACTTTGTATTCTTTCCATTTATGCTACGCATAAGTCTGCCTTGATTCAATAGATACAAATTATTTGTATTAGACTAAATCATCTACTTTTACTTAACAAGTTATTTCTCATAATGCATTGAACATTATAATAATGTTAATTCTAAATTCAATATCAAATACTCATAAACATGAATTAGAAATACATATGATCTTTATCTTATCACATATAGGTAAGAAAAGTCATGCAATCATTTTCTTCTTATGAAAAATATTATCATACTATAGCAAAGCCTGTAATTTATGTCTCCGTTTATGCTTTTACTAGGCTAAATTAAGTGAAAACAATACCATCAAGGTATTATACCTTTCAGCTTTACTCCATACAACCTTTTACATCTTGCTATCACGATTTTGAAATATATCTTACATAATGTCCTTGAAGTTTATGAGATATCAGTCAACTTAAAATGTCATTATATTTTGTCATCCATATGATTTTGACATATCTACAAAGCCTTACTATCAAATCCTTAACAAGGATTAATAGCAAAATTACATAATAGATATACAACTTTTCTACCTTTCTTTGAGAACTCTTCTCAAACTTAATCTATATCCAAGAAATTTGGTTTATTAGTGACTTAGTATCAACTATACTAAACAAAGGTAATTTATAGTTAAAAAATATAAAAAATGTAAGAAAAGCAAGTATTGGTTATATGTCATGACTACCAAATAAAATAAGGACTTTAATCATGTACTTGGTTACTCCCACTATTTTATTCAAAATAATAGCCCTCACTACTATTCAGGAAGATTACGCTAATCTTTCTAATGGGCTATGATCCTATTCAAATTTAGTTGATCTTGAGTTTGTTCGATAAACCAACTAAACTTAAATTTTGTGGATAACAACTATATCAATCACATCTCATGTAGCCAAAACATATTGTATATGTTATTCTTTACTTTGTTTCTAAATTTATGTGATCATGAGTCTGCTCATCCAAATCGCGTAAATTTAGTTAAGTAGGCCTCATTATTGTATTTGTGTTTACTCAACAAACCTAATAATAAATAGAACTTTGGTTTATTCTTATAACAATAGAAGGTGACAATCACATTCTCATTGTGTACTTAATATTTTAATGAGGGATTTAATTTTATTCGTCTCATTAAACACAAAATTACATATAATAATATTACATTTAAAATATGTATATATATATATATATATATATATATATATATATATAAACAAAGCATACAATTTCTCATTCCAATATAATTAAATTATATGCATGAAATATCAAGCTTCGTTTAATTATAGTTATTGATCATCATAATCTAAAATAATATATCTATCTCTTTTGAAAATTCTATTGATTCCTAAAGGAATTAAATAGAAATTTAATTTGATTTGAAAATAATTTTTAAATCCAATTAAAAACTATTTCTAATTATCTTGACTCTTTTAACAAAATTTAATTGAAAACAAATTTTCAATAAATTATGCTTCTTACTCATTATAATTTTAAAAACTCTTTTCCAAAATTTAGTAAGTAAGAAATTATAATTCAATTAAAAATTTGTTTTTAATCTAATTAGAAATTATTTTTCCTAAATTAGAAAAATGTTTTCTAATATTAAAATGAATCTACTTTCAAAATTAAATAATTTTTTTTATTTAATTAAGAAAGTCTTTTATATTATTTTTTTAAAGATTGGTTTCTTAATTAATTAGAAAATCTTTCTAAAAATAATTTCTAAATTATTAAAGAAAACCCTTTTTTTGAAATAATAAATGAAAACAATTTCAAAATTTTAATCAAGAACATTAAATTTTCTAGTAAATCAAGAAACTTATTATTCATAAATAAAGAAACATTTTATAAATAAATAGAATAATTATTCTCTAAACAAATAAAATAAATAAATTTAATTTATCTCAATCAAATTGAAATAAATAAATTCAAATTACTTTTAAAAAGCACTTTTTAAAAGAGTCTAATTAATTAATTTCAATCTAATTAAAGATAATTAATTTTAACTTTAGAACCAACCTTCTAAAATTTAAATAAGAATCAATTTAATTATTAATCTTAATTATATTAAGAAAATAATTAATATAATTTTAGAATTTCAAACTCTTTTAAATTCTAATTGCAATAAAATATTTTATAAAGGTGTTCTTAATACGATTTTATTTAGACTTAGATTTCATTTTTGGTCGGGTGATTTAGGGTCTATGTGTTAGTAATATTAGTATGATCTTTGCAGATTTGATAATTTAAAGTTTACAATAATTGCAATTTTAATTTCAATTCTAAAATTTTGATTGATAACAATCGATTATTTTTTTATAAATTTATAGAACTAAAGTCAACTTTGATACACTTTTGAGAAATTGGTTTGGGATCCAATCATGTTCGCAGCAAAATAATTATGAAACGTTGCCATATTTTAATTTTCCTTAAAGCTTAAGGCTATTTAGAATAAATTTTGGACATTATGTAATTTATAATTAATTCTAATTAAATGTCAATTATATCCTAATAAGATCTAATATATCATATTTATCTTTATTTATTAATATATCATATTTAATCATAAAATTTCTCAAACTTTACAATCAAATCCAATTTGATTACAATATCTTTTCTTTCTTTAACCTATATTTTATGGGTGACCTATTAAATTCCCAAATATGTTGATAATGAATATAAATTATAACTCTAAATCATATTTAAGATTATATAAATTAAACTTTTTTCATTTGTATTTAATTCTATAATTAACTAATTTATATTCATATATTAATATTGACGTCTAGCAACACATCATGACCAGCTAAATATTTAAGAATGTCACTCAAAGTGATTTTTACTAATCTTTTTGTGCATAATTTTTCTGTATAATTTAATCCTTCATCTTACAATTTTCTGATAAGACATAGAGTATGAAATTAATGTTTACTGTATTTTTAAGTCCAATCATATTAGTTCTTTACCATGAGTAATTGATTTCATTAATAATATTTATAAACTATTGACAAAGCGTCGTTTCACCTTAGCCAAAGATCTCCCATATTTATTCTAATTGGGAACAATAAAATATTCTCCATAATTACTTTAAGGTGATGAATCATATATTGATCACTCAACTACCTAGATATAGATCATATTATATTCAATAACTACAACTATTAAACCTATTCTATCGGAATCCTTGAAATATGTTTCATGTATACTAATTTTAACTCCAAAATTAGAGCCATTGAACAAATAATGACAAGACAGAACACAAGCACAAATGCAACAATTTTCAATGCCTGACCACGACAGTTGAGTGCTATCACTGCCGTGCTGAAGAGTCCTCTTTTCATGTGATGCGAGATTGCCCCAAAGCGAGAAGTTTGTGGCTTCAATTCCTTATGCTAGTCATCTTTTTAGATTTTTTAATCTAAATGCTCCGGATTGGCTTCATCGAAATCTTTAACAGCACCAACTAGTTTCTGGCCTGGATTGGTTCCTTTTCTTTGATACCGCTTGCTAGTTCCTCTGGTCTTGGAGGAACATGGCCCTATTTGATGCCTAGTTTTCTTGGCCGACTTCTCCAGCTCAACTCGTTATGGACTGTGCTCACTGGATTCAACAAGCTGCGATCTGGCAAAACTGATCATTTTCTAGTCATCGACCTTGACAAAAGCATCTAATTGGATGGAGCAAACCTATTCCTGGTTGGGTAAAATTGAACACTAACGGGGCATGTAAAAACTCATCCTATTTGGCTACAGCAGGACGCCTAATTCAAGATAGCTCTGATACTTGGCTGGGACGTTTTGTTCAAAATATTGGTTAGTGTTCCTCGGTTTCTGCAGAACTCTGGGGTGTCCTCTCTGAACTGAATCTGGCGTGGGACCTTGGTCATCGCAAGGTAGAATTAGAGCTCGACTCTCAGATAGCAATGAGTTTTTTTTTTTTTTTTTCTGATTCCACCAAATGCACCACGTTGCTAAATCCTCTAGTCATGGGCATCAACGTATTATTAAATCACAACTGGATCGTAGTCCCCTGTCATACCTACCGCGAAGAAAATAGGTGTGTCGACTGGCTCGCCAACTTTGCTGTAAATTTTAAGTTAGGAAATACCACTTTTATTTCCTTGTGAATCTTGAACGCTTTCTACATTGCTTTTTATTGTTGATAAAACTTTGTGTTCTTTCCACTCCAGTTAGATTTTAAATAGATTATGCTTGAAACTTAATCACATACAATTGAGAAATGAGGAGGGGAAAGAGCTAAGTAAAATAGTTAAACCCTCACCATTTTACTTGTTAGCCATGTAACATGGGTAATTTAGAGTTACCATTAGGAATGTGAGGGCATCGTCCCATTCGAGTCATATCACGTAAATGTCAAATTGCACTTTATCTCGAGTCCTTTATGGAGCGCAACATCCAAAATTATTCACATAAAACTATGCACCGATCAATTGAACTTTTTGAAAAATGTAAGACTTTATTAATGAAAAATTGTTATCTTAAAATTTAATACATATATCCATTTAGTTGTATATTTGAATTTCTACAATATATTTTAGGTTAGAAGGAATCTCCTCAGTAAATTTGTATAATTTTTTCTCCTATTTATAGTGATTGATGGCTTCAAGTTTTAATATAAAGTCCTTTTAACTTTGAGTTGCTTCTATCTCTATTTGGACAACCAATTTCTCTAGATAATATTTTTCCTTCTTAATTGAATAGATTATTTTCTTCATAGAAATCCGTTTATAGCAATCCGAAAGAAGAGTTCAGTTAAATTTAGTTTGTAATGGTTAAAAGTGACTTCCAAAGATAGTTGCCGTTGATTGCAAGAAGCAAGTATATAAGCCCATTTTGTCAAATTTAAAGTAGCAATAATAATTTTAGCTAAAAAGAAATTTAGAATTGTAATTTATACATGATTGTTCTCTTGAAAAAAACGTTAGGTGTCTGCTATGAGGGTGTGCAGTCTTCCCACTACACGTTTAAGGCCTTTCATGTGCCTATTTGATTAAAATAGTTTATGCATAACAGCAAAATTAAATATTGATCACCTGCTAGAAACAAATATAGAACACTTTCTATTATATTTATTTCTTTGTTTTCATACAAGCTTGCGGGAGGGTAGAAAGAAGCAACAACTCTACATTGAATGACAAGGAAACAACAGAAGTTATTGCAATCTCTCTCGACCAAATCATAAGTGCAATGAAATGACCAAAAGATTTGCAAGTAAAGATGTACATACATCAATTCATAGGATTGCTCCCAATCGTATCTTTTTGAGAGAGACAGTAAACATGACGAATTCCCAGAAAGAACATGTACTCAAACCTTCATTTATACCGCCTAATAAAAATAACTTGTAAATTTCCTAGTATTGGTTTCTAAGGAATATAGATATATCCAGCACTGGATGTACACCAGTTTACTGTACGTAGTTGCAGAAAGTCAAATAACCGTAACTATAGTAACTTTCGTCATTCTATGTAACTAGAGGTCATTTTTTAACTGTAAACTGCCTCTTCGCCCAAAGACATTCAAAACCATTTATCCACTTATTGATTCCACAAGGGACGGCCTCCAACACAGGAAGAATTGCATTGTTGCCAATCCCCAAAGAATTTTGGAGGCTTCTTCCTGCCAAATCAGACAGTCAATGGCTCAGCTTCTACCTCCCTCTCTTTCCTTGCTATCCAGTCTTCTGATTCTGCAAACAGATTTGTTCAAAACCATAGGCAGTTCAACCAGAATTTAAAGCATAAAGAACTGAAAAAAACTATCCATTACACCAGAGCTTTAGAATCAGCACTAGGAGACGCCTCTGCACTAACATTGATAGTTCAGAGATAGCGAAAATCAAACATCAGAAGTTCAAACGAGAATAACTTACTTGATCTTTGGCTCTCAGCAATAATCATGAGCCGCCTCTGCAGCAGAAAAGCCACAAATAGGAAAATAGCGCACATGCCAAACATCACTATCATTGAAAATGCATCAACCTTCAAACAGACAGGTATACATCAGCTCTTAGGATAGAAGTATGAGAAAAATATATCCACTGGCAGAACAGTATAACAACATTATATAAAGTTTGTACATTGAAAAAATACTCCAAGACATGGGTATTTATATGAGATCAACGGGGAGAATATGTTGTTTTATACAATAGAAGCTTACATTGTATAAAACAACACAAACAAATATGTTGAGAGGAATGCGGAAGAAATTCATTATGGTGCTCCTAGCTTCCTCAGGAATATATTGGGACCTCATCTTCATAATAGATGGCCAGAATATACCAACGCAGGCCTCAAAGGCACAGAAACCACCGAGCTGAATGCATCCAGAAAAGGAGATGCTTCCACCTTTCACTCCAGTGGGCACCAAAATGAACTGTTCAAAAAATTCGATCGTCAATTTTTTTTTTTCCATCACCTTTACAAGGTAATTAAAAACAAGAGGATGAATGAAAGGATGAATGAATTTACTACATACACTTGTTATAACAGGAAGTAGAAGCGAAGCTGCAGAGACTATGAAAACAATCTGCATATAGCTCTCAACCTTCAAGGATGCCCGAGCCATTAGTCGAGAGGCAATGGAGCTTCCCAACATTGAAGCCAACATGAATGTCGCGAAAATGAAACCATGAGGAATTTCCTCACCATTGGGACTAAGAGCAGGAGTCCAGAGGAACACAAAGGTATACATTGATCCTTCAAACAGAGACTGTATGGCACCCAGCAAAGCAATTTTTTCATCTGATTCAATGTGGAATATAAAATAAAAACTGAGGTAACTGAAATAATTGAAAGATTAACATGGAGAAATATATAGCAAAGGACGAGATGATAGTCACTCTATTTGCAAATTAATGCTGACTCAGTTATGTTATGCAAAATTCCTGTCAAATTGGAACTTAATGAACAATACACTACAAGAAGCTTGCGAGGATCCATATAATGTAACCAGAACCAAGACAAAATACAAAAAAGAAAACATGCATATCTATATTTATTTAATTTCCTAAATCCTGATATCATATTAACAGCATGGAAACTAGAATAGAAAACATGCAGAAGAAAACAATTTCTTCCCTTAAGAATCTCATTGCTCTGTACCTAGCTAGAAAATAGAAGGGAAGGGAATCTTCATCAGGGTTCTATAGCTTTTGCTTCTCAACTCTGTATTTCAAAAATCCAACCGAAAAGTATTCTAAGATTGTTTCTTACTGAAATTTGTTTATCAAGTTTATTTCATCTCATGGTCTGTGTTTAACCCATCCATCTACATAACGGCACCTCTGCACCTGTCATCATCATCACCACCACCCTAACCTCAGTTAACATTCTGATGTGAGCATGCTTCCAATCTAAAAAGTGCAAGATATCGAGGAGTACAAGGGCACAAAGAGAGGGCAGGTGTATCTGATGGTGGGGAAAATAAATGGAGATGAATGGTAGAGGGAGGGAGGGGTGGGACTGACAGGTTCTAGTGAGACGAAAGCCATAATTGTGGAGGTTGTGGGTGGAAAGAGTGGTGATGGTGGGTGGCACTAATCATGGTGATTGTGATGAACAAGGCCAATGAAGACTGATAGTGGTTGATGGTGTGGTAGTGATGGTTGTGATGGTGAGGCTGTGGTGGGTGGCGATAGTTGTGGAGGCTGTGATGGATGAAGATAGCACAGAGGTTGTGCTAGGAAGCCAAATGGAAGTGCAGACGGTGACTGTCTTGTTTAGGGTATACAAATACGATAACTAGCTCTTGAAATATACATGAAAACAAACAATAAACAGACTTGAAAACATCAAACTGATATTATGTAAAATGTGCTATGCTCTCAGAACTGATAATCGAGATGGAAAGTACAACCATTATCTGTTTCCAGAATAAATAGAGAACAGAAACTTGATCCCAAAATAACTTGCCAAACATAACCTAAGGGATCACCTGAAGCAATGGCAACAGCAGCACCCTTGAATTGGGTGAGCAAGTCCTTGTTCTCTGACGAGTCTCCATAGTTTTCACCCCATGTAGACATAATGATTGCCATGCCAATAGCAAGAAAGCATGCTGCAGCATCAAATGGAGCAACAGGGCCTAGTGCCAAGGTATCCACAAGTAGATTGCCAAACAATCCAGAAATAATGGCAACTAAACCATTTCCAAGAAAGATTGCCTTGGAGAATGTTACTGACAACCACTGAGGATCAAAACCCCTCTGCCAAATTATAAGACAGCAATACGAACCAGCATAAGCAGCAGATCTTACAGAATCCTCTCAAGTGAAAATGCATACAATAACCAAAACTACTTCAAAAGATTTTCAAGCATGAGTACACTTATTGAGATCTTACAGACAAATAATTGCAAAGGAAAACAAGTTCAATTGAGAAAAAGTTCAGAGTATTGATCACAAAATTGCAGTTTAATAGGATCCAGGAAGCCATAGTAATCACCTCCTCAGCATGCATAGCAATGAGTGAATGCCATTGTACATGTAAAAAGTTAAACACTATCCTCAAAAGCAATAAAAAAGAAAGACAAGGAATTATAGCATTCCAGAAAATTACCCACCTTAAAGTGCTCAGCGACAAGCCAAGACTCAAAGGCTGAAAAGAGTAGAGAAGTGGCAATGCCTCCCAATACACGACCTAACATCAAAACTTTATACAGGGGAGAATGTTTGGTGACGCAGCTCAGTATGTAAGTGATGCAGTATGTAATACATGCTCTCTTCCGACCCCTGCTTCCATCACACAAGCCAGTAAGAAGTTCCAAAGACATATCTAATCCACAAGATAAATAAGCTAAAACTAATAAACAGAATCTTACTGTTTATCAGCAAGAGAGCCAACAAGAGTTCCAAACAACATAGAGGATCCAAATCCAGCAATGAAGAGTTGACCGATTTCTCCTTTCCCATAACCGTACTGACTGTATAAGTAGTACACATATGGACCCTGCAACCAATCACCAGCTGTTCCCAGAATTAAGATCAGTGAGTCGCATTAGTATAAGTTGCTTCGCAATAGCAAGCAAAACTATAAGCTTTTATTATCAAATACGGATCCAGGTACCACACTTCATATTAATCAAGTAAAAGAACATTCATTTCCATTTCAATGCAAGTCTCTAGCGACCCAAGACATTGAGTGGTACAAGTAGTATTAGTAAGCAAATAACCAAATCACAGATCGAAGCAATGCAAGAGAACAAATTTTGAAGGAACAAAATCTCAACAAAGTGGATCAAACCCAGGCTAAAAAGAAAATTACATTGCCACGAATACAACTAGAAGTGACAAAAACTCATAAGAGACGGAACGAAAAGAAGAAAACAAAGGGCAGATCTAAAGCGTACCCATCATGAGAGAGTAGACAACAAGGTAATTGTTTTTGAGAGCATTGAAAGCAGAGGATGTATTGATGAGATCTCTGCTTGTTTTGGTGAATTCAAGGAGAGCGACCACAGCCGCCAAGGCCCCGAAAACAAGGAAGTAGAAGATCTCCATTTAGTTTGCTGAATGATCACCCGGGGTACTCACTCAAAGAGGATTACTGTATTAGAGAGAGAGCCGCGTAATATAGCTCAACACAGCCGAAGAGAATATGAAGTTCAAAGGAAGCAGTGATACCTGTTAATTATACGCAATGTTTTAAAATACATATTAGAATTTAAATCGATAAGTTAAAAAATTTTAAAGAGATTAAACTGATATTAGGCGTAGTTTTAAGATTTAAAATTTTAAAAATTTAAAATTTAAAATATAATTAAAAAAGAATTTACTTATTTATTAAAAAATTTAATTAAAAATATTTTAAATAAAAATTAATTTATTTTATTTTATAAAATTTTATACAAATTAATTGATCAATTTTTAATAATAAAAATTATTAAAATAAATTAAACTAAAAATTGAATATTTTAATATTTTTATAATTAAATCAGTTCATTAATTATAATAATTAAATTAAACTAAAAATTGAATATTTCAATTTTTTTACAGTTAGATCAATTCATTAATTATAAGCTTAGATGGGTGAGTAGGTTTTGTATTTTCTTCTCTTCTAGGTGCGCCTGCGCTGTGACTCACTATTTAGAATTTATTGGTGTCTTAAAAATTAGAATAAAGATCATATTGAACCTTTAGGTTTGCTTCTCTGACAAATTTTTTTTGAAAAAAAATAGATTAATAATAAAAGAATAATACACGGTATAGTCCAAGGAGGTCAAAGAAAAAAGCTAATTCAAAAAAGCAAGGAACTAAGAACATAATAATAACAGAGCTTCGAAGATTATGAGTAGAGAATTCCAGCGTTAGGAGTGCCTTTGGAACCACAGTCAAAGCTAGGCATAAGACCAAAGCCTAGACCCTTAATGTTGCGCGAAGACTGGAGCCGCAATAGTGAGATAAATTCATAGTCAATAGAATCTCACGAATTTCCTCTACTAGCATCGATATCAAACCATATTAGTGGAAACTTGAGTTTTGAAGCGTCGAAGGTTCCTCTCCTGCCATAGCCGATAAATACATACTCCCAAGACAATAAGGTGTAATGGGTGTTGTGCGGAGAGACCAGCTGTGATCTCTGAGATAGTGGTACCTGGCACTCTCCACTCACATAAGGCAGTAATATGGTTCCACACTGAGTTGTTAAAATCACATGCAAAGAAGAGATGATCACATGATTCAAGATGCAAGGAACACATTGGACAAGTCTTATCGGTTTGAATATATGGGAGGCGATCAGCTGTAGAGAGTTTGTTTTGTATGGCCAACCAGTAGATGAAGGATATCCTCGGAGGGAGATGCTTGTTCCATACCTTAGGAGCCCAAGTAAAAGGTTGACGATGCTTGCGTAATAGATCACAAATAACTCTGCTTGAGAGCTTACCAGTAGGTATACCCTTCCAGAAGAAAATATCAGAGGCCTGCGGATTGCGGGGATAATTCGGCTGAAATGGCAACAAGCTACGAGGAAATCTCCAAGTAGAGCCATCTATGAAGACATGCATCCGAGTGCGCAGTGAAAAGGAGTAAGAAGCTTTAGGAATCAAGTGAATTAAAAGGACCCCTTCGAGACCAGTTATCAAACCATAATGAGATCAAATGACCATTTTTAATCTTGCAAGAGCAATCCTGTTTGACAACATCTCGTAATTTAAGCAATTGACTAAGGAAAAAAGAGTGAGTACGTTTCGGTTTAATCGCCCAAATACTATTCTCCTTGAGGAAGTAGACATGAAGCCATTTTATCCATAAGCTTTTCTTGTCCTCCAAAATCCACCAGAATCGCTTGAGTATGAAAGAGTGATTAGCTGTTTTAATGGAAAGGATGTTTAAGCCCCCTTCTTTTTTTGGAAAGTTAATATCTGCCCATTTCACCTTTGCAGCACCTGGGTTCCCATTAGAGTGACTCCATAAGAAAGATCTACAGATTCTTTCAATTTCTTTGATAATGCTTTGAGATAAGAAAATATGGGAGCTCCAATAGATATGTAAGGAATTGAGGATGGATTTGATAAGCTGAAGTTTACCCGCATAGGAAAGGGATTTGTTCACCTAAGACTTGACACGCTTCTGAATCTTGTCTAGTAAAGGTCGGCACTCAGCAAAACTTAAACGCTTTGTGGAGATTGGAAGGCCAAGGTATAAGAGAGGAGGCTGCTGTGATCTTATCCCAGTTGCCGCCAAAACTATATTTTTTAGGTGAGCCACACCTTTTGAAAGAAGGAAATGGCTTTTATCTTGATTCATATGAAGGCCAGACACGGTTTTGAAAGCAGTGAGGGCACGCAGAAAAGAGACAATGGACTCTCGATCAGCCCTACAAAACAGAAGAAGATCGTCCGCAAAACATAGGTTAGTGAGATTAAGCTTCTTACACTTAGAATGGTATTTGAAGTTGGCATTTGAGATTGTCTCCTTATGAATGTAAGCGTTTAACACTTCCATGGCAAGAATGAAGATGTATGGGGAGATGGGATCTCCCTGTCTGAGGCCTCGTGCAACTTTAAAGTAAGGGGAAGGGGATCCATTGATAAGAACCGAATAGGAAGTCGTGAAGATACATTCCATAATCCATTGGATGAACATGTTTGGAAAACCGAAGACTTCAAACATGTGGTGTATGAAAGTCCAGCTGAGGCTATCAAAAGCTTTGTGGAAGTCAATCTTCATCGTGCAATTCGGGGGACTATTGGAGGTGGAGTATCCCTTTAGCAATTCTTGAACAATAAGCACATTGTCGCCGATGTATCGATCTAGCAAGAAGGCACTCTGATTCTCACTTATGAGAGGAGTAATAACTTCCTTTAAATAGGCAGCCAATATTTTCGAGATATCCTTATAGAGAAAATTGGTACACGAAATGGGACGGTAGTCGGCGAATCTCTTTGGATTCGCTCCCCTGGGAATCAAGCATAGAAAAGTTTTACTGAGTTCCTTGAGAAGAACTCCAGTCCTGAAGAATTCATGGATAGCCCCCTTGACAAAACCACCAATGATATTCCACGAATGTTGGTAGAAGAAACCATTAAAGCCATCGGGACCTGGAGCCTTCTTACCATTCATAGCAAAAACACATTTGTCAATTTCATCATCATCAACTGGCTTGGTTAAACTAGCAAAGGTTGAAGGAGAGACTTGTGGCGGATTAAGACTCTGTAGCTCTCCAAGAGAGGAAGCTGTTGACGCTGCTATACCAAGGGAAGAGCTAAAAAATCTAAAGGCTTCACAACGTATTTCCTGTGGATCCGTGATGAGGCTGCCAGTAGAGGAAGAGATAGTAAAGATTTTGTTGCTGTTTTTCCTGGCAAGAATAGAGTGAAAGAAAAATTGGGTGCTTCGGTCTCCATCTTGTAACCAATTCACCCAAGCACACTGCTGAAAAAGGGAGGAGTGATTGTGGATAGCCTGAAGATAGTTAGAGAGAGCATGTTTCTCTTGCTCAATTAGAGAGTGAAGCCCCGAATTGGCGGCTAATAGAGTCTGCGTTCTCGTCAATTCCAATCTAGTAGTGTTGATAGCTTCAGTTGTAGGACCCTTTGAAGAGTTCAAGAGTTTCAATCGTTGCTTAATGAGCTTTAGTTTCTAAGTGTAGCAGAATTGTTTGGTCCCGCTAACATGGAGTGTAGCTCCTGCCCTGCAAGCATGAGCAAAACCCGAATCCTTAACCAAGAAATTGTTGAATCGGAAGGGATGATGATTAGCAGTCGGAGTGGAAAAGTTGGAGACCAGGATAGGCGTATGGTCAGAGAATAGAGGATCCAAAAAGTGTGCCAGACTGTTGGGAAAATGCTGAAGCCAAAGGTCATTTACAAGAGCTCTATCGAGTTTTTTCCTGATGAACCATCCTGCTCTTTGCTTGTTGGACCATGTGAAAGAGTGCCCAGTGAACTTAAGATCAGTCAGTCGAACATGTTCAAGGCAGTCCCATAAATCTGTTGAAGGAGTTCTCAAACTAACATTACCTTTGGCTTCAGCAACAAAAAGAATGGAGTTGAAGTCCCCACTAACAAGCCAAGGTTTGGATATAGTGGTACCAATCTGACAAATGTTAGTCCAAAGGTCCCTACGTTGAAATTCAAAGTTACTGGCATAAACAAAAGAAACATTCATCTCAAGATTTCCTTGCAATAGTAAAATGTCTAGATGCATTAGCTGATCAGTCATATGTAAAAGCTCCACTTTAACTTCATCTGAGTTGAAACAAGCAATTATCCGGCCATAAGCATGCATACTATGGTTGGATAACATACGCCAATAAGGACCCAAAATATGGAGCTTATTCAGATTGCCCAATCGAAGTTTGGTTTCCAATAACCCAAGCAAAAAAGGTTTCTCTCTATGAACAAAATCTCTGAGAGCAAGTAGTTTGAAGGGATTATTGATTCCTCTCACATTCCAAGCGACGACAGTCATATTATAGAGGAAGAGGTTTTAAGGCCTTTACCCTTAGAGGAAGAGGTTTTAAGGCCTTTACCCTTACCTCGTTGGGATTTTCTCTTAGAAAGGGACAGTGAGGTGCCACTGTGTTCATCCTGGGAAGGGGGCTGAGAGGAGGTTGAATTATCTTCGAGCGCAGGTTCACTCTCCTGAGATGACTCAAGTAAACCATTTGTCTCGTCAGGAAGGGGAGCCGCAGGAATATCTAAAAGTTCACCGTGAGAAGGAACTATGGTAGTTGGGCTGGCTTGCTCAGTAGCAGAGTGCGCCACAGCACACACCTCAGACAAGGTCTTCTCTGTGGTTAGCGGTGATTCAGATTTTGTAGTAGCAGGAATGAGAGTGGCTCCTTTAGCAGCAAGGGGTGCCTCATCACCGTTTACAAGTTCAACATCCTTCAAGCTACTAGAGATAGGTTCATTCACAGGTAGATCAACAGGCTCTTGATTCATTAATTCCTGATAGGTACTAGACTTGAAAAGCTTATCTGTGGGTCTCCATTTAGCAGATTGATCCTTCATAAGAGGTCTCCAATGGTAAGACACAACGATACTATCCTCCCATAAGTGATTCCCTTCACCTAAACGCATTATAGGAATTTCATCGGGGAGATGTTGAGAGAGTTCAATACTAACACATATACAGGCATAGCCAATCCTCTTTTTGGTGGCAGTGTTTTCATCCATGCATAGCGGTTTTCCAATGAAGCTTGCTATTTGGCTAAGGCCTTGGGTGGTCCAATACTCAAGGGGGACATTGTGGAAATTGATCCAGACGGGGAGGCTTTGGATTTATAGATTCCAGCTTCAGACCAGGTTGTCAAAGCTGCAGAAAAATTGGTTGACTCCCAAGATGCCAAGGACCTTCCTCTAAGATTTTGGTAGCCGTGGAAAGGGAGGTGAAGGTAAAGAGAAGTAAGTTGTCCTCCGAGAGCAGAACATCCACTAGTCCTATGCTTTTCCACATTTTATTTGCCCAACGAAGGATCAAGGGAAAAGCTGGTCGGTGATCCAAGAAGAAACCAACAAGTGTAGATTTCCAACAGTTTGCCCCATCTTGCAAAGTTTCCAGATCTGGGTACACAATAAGCTTATCATCAACTTCTGTCGGAGGTTTGTACGATAGGGTGGACGCAATGGTGTCGCCAATGACTTGTTTCCAAGTTCTAGAAATAGGAACGGAAGCTAGTGGTCGAGGGGTTTGAATGGGTAAAGAGGGAGCAGTAGAAAGAGGGGGAAAATCCTCAGAAGGGTGGGTGAAAGGTTCAGACATGGTGGTAGGCGGGAGATTGAAAGGGTAGGGAAAAGACAAAAGGGCCCTTAGAGAAAAGATCAGAAGAGGGGGAGAGAAAGGACAGGATGGGAAGAAAAAAATAGGTAGAAAGAGGCGCAAAGTAGGAGAAGTGGCTGAAGGGTGTCTAGGTGAAATCTAGAGAGAGGGCAGAGCATCTCTCTCTAGAGCCTCATGCATGCTTTGCCTCATTTAATCACATTTCTCTGACAAATTTTATACAACAATAGTTTAGTTAACCTGATACATATTTATAATATTTTAATAACTAGTGAGTTCTACAGTTTTATGGCCTTGTGAAGGGAATTGCATCAAATCACTTAAATAAAAAAAGCCCTTATGAAGGGAAGTGCATCAAATCACTTAAACAACCCAGTTTCTTAATCTCTTTTGCCTCTTCAGGGCTTCTCTAGTTTTGTCGTAGTTGTAGCTCCTGCCATTGAAACAATATATAGTTAAGAAAGTAGCACCTTGTGGTTGTTAAGGTGGTAAAACGATTCAGATCCAAGTCTTCGGTTTCAAGAAACAATAAAAAAGAACAAGTGAAGGTATTAGATGGAAATTTGCAACACCAGTAGATAGGAAGAGCACCACTGCCATGGTAAGAAACTCCTGGAGTGCAAGGATATGTGTACTTGTAATAGTCATCACAATAGATTCTTATTTCCTTGTTATAACAAAGATCCCAAGACAATGGCCCTCCTATTGCCACTTTATAGCCACCTGCAAAAATTTCTCAAATAAGATCATTTCTCAAGTACTTATACAGATCCATGAAAAAGTTTTAAAGAAACTTACATGAAGTTTTGCTTCTAACATGTCCAAGAAAATATGCAACTTCCTTTAGTCCTATGAGCTTCCCTCCTGTAGTACCAAAACCATGAGGCTGGTACACACAGCAATTGCAGTGATAAACGAATGGCAGTTCTAGAATCCTAAAGCGTGAGCCACAAGTGTGTTCCTCTTCGAGAAAAAGTTCTTGAACTAGTAAGTCTGGAAGTAATCAGAGATACTCTAGTTACAACAGAACACCCACCAGCCTTTGCACGCCTACCCTTTGTCACCCACTTTCTTCTCCTTTAGTACCTTCACCAACGTCTTCATCAGAGATGTTTAACATCAATGAGTTTGTTCATCTGCGACGGCGGTTACGTTCAACAGTAATGTGCATTTGTTGGCTCTCTACTTCTTCTTTGGAATCTAGATCTTCTGTTCAATATTATGGTGTCTTATTGTATCCAATGAATCTAACCATTTATTTATGTGGGTCCTGCGTGAGTCCCGCGTGGGTCCTGCAAAATAAATGGCTGAGATTTCATGGGACAGAATAAGACAGAGTAAAATTGGACAGAGAATCTTGTCCCCTTCTTTGTGTATATGAGTCCCCACTGGATATTAAAATATTATAAATATGTTTCATGTTAGCGCTGACCAGTCGGAAAAATGAAGGGCACCACGTTGTTGTCAAATTTTAGGTTAATTAAAGGTTAAATTTTAACATTTGTCAAATAATAGAATTTAATTTGTACTCTCTCAAATGTTAAGGTTAAATGCGACCTTTTTGCCTAAAAATAATACCAAACATCAAATTGGTTAAAGGAAAATTTAAAGTTTAAAAGTTTAATCAGTATTAAATTGTTATAAAATTAATATATAATAAATAAGAAGTAAAAATTATAATAATAAATAAAAATATAACATAAAAATTAAATAATTTATTGAAATAAAAATAATATACCAATATCTATTATTGTATAATGAACTAGTAATAAATCAAATCTAATAATTCAAATTAAATCTGAATTAAGCATAAAACTTAGAATAATAACAATAATCAAAATTGTATTTCTAAATGCTGATTTGTCTCATAATTGTCAAAAGTTCTAAATTCTTTAATTGTATTTAAAGACTCTTAAACCACCCATTCATCCAAACTATCTATATCAACTTCTTCTATTGCATTCAAATAAATTACAAATTAGTAATGTATGAGATTACTCTTTGTTGTAAATTTGTAATACATTGTACTTTTAATGTTAAGTATAATCAAAATAAGATTTCTAATTGACCATTAGTAGATATTCTTAATTTATTCGTTATGAAAGTTGTATTATCTTCATAAATTGCCTTTTCAAGTTCATTATAATAAAAAACAAGCAATTACTCTTCTTCTTTAATCTAAAAATTAGTATGGTCAATACAATCAATATCAACTAGATTATACTTTCTCTTTTTACTAAGTGATATGAATATATAATAGAGAAATTATAAAGTTAATAACAAAAATAAAATTAATGAAAAATAAAGCAATTCAATAAAATACATGTTCTTAATTCTTAGTTTATAAGTCACGTAAAAGAGGTCATTGAGTCTTTAATGTTCCAAATGATTTTATTTCTTTGTATGAATACATTAAAAAAATGCTCCAATTACATTTACAACTTGATGCAGAAGCTGTTTGACTGAGTAATCTAATAGTGAAGTGTCTTAATGTTGGAGTAGTTTCACCAAATAATTTTCAGCACTCATTTGTACTTTGAACTACTATTTACGAGAAATAAAAAAATATGTTACTAATAAGTAAAGAATGAACTAAAAGTATGAAAACTTATAAGGCTGTATTTTTTTTTATCATAAGTTCTCTCTTTGCAGATGATCTAGTAAAACTCTATAAACCTTCATGATATAATTTAGTTTCATTTGTCACCTTTGATTGCTTTTTAATTGAAAAAAACCTTTGGATTTAATCACATCAAAAAGATGACCCATAACATCATTTGTACATGTGTCTCTACTTTATAAGCAGCAATGATTGAGAAAATATTCCCTTAAGTGGATTCTTTGAGTGAGATGCTTATCCCATCGTCGATCAAGAATATCTATATAAGGCTTGTACAATTTCCCCTTCCCTTTAGAAAGATTATAATTGTTTTGCAAGCTCTATATATACCATCATATATATACCTTAAAAATTATTTCTCATTTGAGTCATCAATCCTCAAAAACCTTATAAGCAAAGCCCTTATCTTCATAATGATCAAGTAGAAATCCTAAAATTTATTATTTAGGATAATAGCACAATCTTCTTTTCTTTTTACACTCTTTATAACTTAGGACTTGAAAAATTGTTTACTTGTTATTAAATTTTGAGGTTGTTGTTTATGATCATAAACACTTTTCAAAGTAATAAATATAGTTGTAAACCTAGTAGTAATAGGACTCACAATCTCAACTTAATCTCCTTACTTTCTTGACTAAGACAAAAATGTAACATGATTATACACAAAAATTGTGATCATATATGTATGTAAAGGAAGAATAGAAACATGGTCCATACTACCAATATCTTTTTAAATGAAAATTATACAATGAACAAAGCATAAAGACTAGTAAATATGCTCATACTTTGATTATAACAAGTTCCCAACTGATACATATTTAGCAGCATTATTTGTAATAAAAAGCCTAACATTCTTTGACCAACTCAACAATTTCAAAAAATAATTCAGATAAAACATTAGCCTTTATTACCATTTCTGAAGTATCAACATACTTGATAAAAGTGGTTCCAATATTGCAATAAAGCAAGAAATTAATCAAGGTTCATTGTCTTTGATCAATCCACTCATCTTCCATAATAGTGCATATTGTTGTTTCCTAACTAGATTTATATACATCCATAATCAACTAACATTTCTTTTTTAAATCTTAAAACAAAGGCACACATATCTCATAATAAGAAGGTGCTTTAGATCCTGGACCTATCGTTGTTATAACATCTATTGTCTCTTAAAAATAGGCAAATTTAAAACATTTAAAGGGATATATGAATCACAAAACCATTAGCCCATGCTTGTTTACAACTCAAAACATCATCCTTTATCAACCAAAACACTTTTTAAACCTAGTTGAGAACCAAGAATAATTATTAGAGAAAAATATTTTGCTTCATCATCTTCAAAACATACATTATGAGCCTTTTTATTTTCCTTTTTCTTTATTACTTATTATTGCAAATAATTTTGAATCCTTTCATGTATCAATTTGTACTCTTTTGCAAGAAGTAATATTACCCTTAAAACTAGCAAGATGTTCTTTCATTCTATAAATTCCTCTCCTTTTAAGCATTTTACCTCAAGATATACAATTAAATTGAATATTTTCATCAAATGCTTGAGAAGAAGAAAAATAATTCCATATTGGATCAGCTTTACGATTAGCGGAAGATGTTAAGCTTATTGAATCTTTTGATAATGGTTTTGTATTCTCCATTATAATTTTAACCTAAAAAGTGCAAAAAATAATTTACAATATCTACCACAATAGCCAAAAGAAGATTAAAAGATATTTTGATTTTTTAAATATAATAAAGAATAACTATGACATAAATATTTATAAAAAGATAAAATTTTTCTATTTATATTAACCGACTCCAACAAAAATTGTGCAAATTAATCTTGAAGCAACCCATTATCATGAAAAAGTGAAATTAATGAATTAAAGGCTATACTAATCTTAATAGCTTATATTATATTAAGAAAAATAATTAATGTTGATAAATAATATATAACTCAATTCATAAGTTATTTTACGAATAATTTATTATTTTTTCTTTGACTTAAATTTTCTAAAAAATAAAATTCATTGAAAATATTAAAGGAGTCAATATAAATTCTAGTAATTTCAAATTAAATTAAAAAGTGGTTTAATTAAAAGTATAGTTCACATAAGTTTAAAAGTAAATTATAGAAAATTTAAAAAACACAAAGTGAATTAATTAACTCAACATGAAAAATAAAAAATTCATTATTGATTAATGTGAAAGCATGTCAAAAACTAAGGAAAAGTATAAACTTTTCTCGAGAAAACCTAATAAGACAGCCAGAGTTTATTATATAGATGCAGTTACAAAGTTGGCAAGCTAGGTCAAAGTTTTGAGCAACAAGATATAGATTGACAATGAATCCTTAGTTATTCCAAGTAATGCAATATGAGGTATGTGGGCTAGGGAGTCCATGTGGGCTAGGGAGTCCAAGTTAAGAATGTCAAGCACTACGAGTGATGGTAGAGCTCGAGTATATGGATTATATAAGGAATGCTCCTAGACCTAAACATAATCCCTATAGGAATATAAATTAACAAATAATCTTTTGCTATCAATAGGAAATTCTTTATCATTTTAAATTGAAAATGAAGGTGATTGAATTTGCACTAATGCAACATGATGGAGGAATTACTTAAATTTCTCTTGGGGAAATCAAGGCCAGCCAAGGAACAACTTTCTACGAAGATTTTATCGACACCCACCTTAAGAATAAAAGCCAAGCTTTGAAGACATCATGGTTAAAGTTATCCATAATTCGGAGACAAATTTTCAAGCTACTAAAGCCTTACTAAAAAATCAAGAGGTTTCTATTTGTAGCTTAGAAAATCATATCGGTTAGCTTGTGAAGTTAGTTTTTGAAAGAAATCAAGGGAGCTTTCATAGTAGCTTTGAGACAAATCAAGAGTTGTACTAGGAATCAAGAAAAAGTTGAAGTACCAAATTCATATTCCTTTCTCATTACATTCTTTGATATTATATTTTTCTATGTTTTTATTGTGTACAATTGAGAATAATGTACGTCTTTAAGTGTGGGGAAAGGGTATACATAAATTTTCAAAGAAACATTTCAAATTTCTTAAGCTTATTATAATCTTTATTGTTTATTCTTGCTAACTAACATCCCAATTTAGTTACGATATATCCAAAACACTTGAGGTTATTATTGATTATTGAAATTAATTAGTATGTAAAATAATGAAAGCTCGATTAGATGTTCTTTTATGAACCATTAGTTTTAGTGGTCAACGAGATAGTTAATTTGAATGAAAATTACATCTTATCTATACATATGAATCCTAATTGCAAGCTTTCGAGCCTAAGGTCATCATATCATTATATAATGCTCTATTATTCTTTGTTGTATGTTTATCAAAATGGTTAAAAAAACCCAATCGGTTTGGCTGGCTTAGCCTAAAAGTCTTGAACTGTCCAACTTTTCAATTTAATATACTTTACTAACTTTTGATGTTGAAAACTGATCAATTTATTAATTAATCGGTTAATTTTTATTAATTAATAAGCTCTTATAAACTAAAATAAATAAATTAATTTTCAATTAATAATTCTTTTTAATTAAACTTCAAATTCTTCGATGGATAAGAATAATCTCTTTTAATCATATTTTAAATTCCACAATTTTTTTAAGATCTTTAGCAGGTTTTATGATGGTCTAATACTGGTTGAAGCTTTTAAATCTTAAACTTCTTTCCTTATCAGTTTACTTCCAGTTTGGTTTTTAAAACATTAGTTTTTCATGCACATTTGAATAATTCTAGAGCTTGCTTTTATTATTCTTATTGAGAACACATTGTTAAACTAGAGGCATTAGAATGATGAAGGCATTTAGATTTAACCATTTTTTAAAACCTATTTTCTTTGATTATTACCTACCTTATTTTATCTCTTAGGAGTAATCAAATATGATACTTAACCTTTTCTTTGATAATAGCCACATTTATAGCCAATTACCTATTTTTTTCTTCAAAACTTTTTATCTAGTTTTGAACTCCTGAAGGATTTGCATTTATTTGATTGCTTAAACTTGGATTATATTGAATAATTTTAAAGAGAAGGTCCAATGTGCCTATGATTATTGGTATGTGGTCATTGTTAAATTTGTTTTTTCATGAGTACTTTATTGTTGTTATAATTTTATATTCTCTCTAAAGTTGCTCGAAGTTTAAGTTAAAAATTATTTGTTACGAGGATGTCAATTAAAAAATAAAAGAAGAGAAAATAAAGCTTGGAGCTTGAGAACAATTATTTTTATGCTAATGAAATTTTTTTTCTTGAAGGACCTATGTTATGAAGAACCAAGTTTTCTGTAATCTTATTTATGTAAACTCCCTTTAACATTTTTATCCTTTTAATTATGCCTATTGTACCTTTACCTATTCCTTATTACAACCTATTTAAAAGATCTTTTGATTTTTGTTTCTAGTATACTTATTAGTGGTGGAGATGTGATTTTATTGCATACTTATGGTTAAGATTCCTTCTATGTATTGATTCAAGAGTTTATTATATTTTCCACCATAAAGACTTTGAGTAATTTGAGTAAATCCTTTGAGAGGGTGTGAAATTTTATTCTTTGGAATTTAAAAATATTATCAATGTGATTGCTATTGATATTGGCTTATGAAAGTTTGTTCTAGGATAGCTAAAGTCTAATTTTAGGTCAAAAGCAATATTAAAATCTCAAATACACAACAAAAACACACTAAATACATGAATAAAAACATGGTTTATCAAGCATTTGTCAAACATACTCACACTTAAGGTTTTACTTGTCCTTTAGCATTTATTAAATAGTTGTGTGTAGGACTATGTGAGTCTTTATGAGCATGTTCAATCTCAAAAAAATTCTTTTCCTATATTAGACACGCTTATGTAAGAGTTGGATACAACCATGTCCACTACATATGCAAGCTTCCCGTGTAAAAACATGAATTTTGAGTATTTAGTGGAATTAATGGACACGGGAATGTACACAACCACGTGACTAATCGTGTCCACTTCAAAAAACCTAATTATAACATATGAAAGGCAATTATGAAGGTAAATTAAAGGTATTCGGAATTTTATGGCTAAGTTTTAGTTCTAAACATAATTTTAAACACTAGGGTAACAGAAACATTAAAATTACATAAGAGATCTGATAGAGAACATTCTTTCATTGAAGTTCGATTTTATGATGTTAAAGAAAAGGGGATATAGAATTTATTCTCTTCTAAACTTTTTAGTTTTGTTTTATATGTTTATGATCAAATTTTGTTTAGCGCCAAATGAACCTTATGATTTAATTCTTTTTTAATGGAATTTGATTGCTGATTCATTATGATTTAATTATGGGTTTTAATTCTTTAATTAATATGTTAGGGACATTATTTAAATGTATGATTTCATATAATTGAAATTGAGAAATCCTTTTATATGAATACATATACCATGATTGAAAAAGTTGCATGCACACCTAAAGATAGGTTGACATAAATTCTCTAGATAAGGGTCAAACCTAATAGTGAAATTCATGAATCAGTTAATGCAATCTTAGGAGTTTTAACTAGAAAAGGATTTTAATTAATCAATTGAGGATTAGTTGTTAATAGTCTTAGAAAGATATTAACATAAGATAGTAATTTCAATAATCTAATGATCAACAATTGAATTGCATGATAAAAGGTTTAATACTTAAGAAATCTTAGAGGAATTCATTACCTGATTACAAGTTATTTAATATTGATTAATCTTATTGTCATCTGAAGTAAATTACTTGTTAGTATAGTCTTTACGTACAATATACAAAATGCACAAGAAGGGGGGGTTGAATTGTATATTCTTTTTCGTGAGTATAAGCCCCTTTGATATTTTTTTGAAAACTAACTTTTTCATTGCTATTAAGTAAGTATCACAATGTTTATGCGAAAATATCTATATGATTAAATCGCAAATAACTTCTCTATTCTTGTATAGGAATAATAGAAATTAGAGTAGAGAGTTAGAAGTTGGACACGACGATTTTATCCTGGTTCACCCCAAACCTTGGGCTACATCTAGTCCTCAGAATTCTTCTGAGATTTTACTATACTTCTCGAAATGTACAAGTATTCTTTCTCTATAGAGCCTCTTCAGGTCTCTTACACCAAGTATTATTTTCGCTCTCTTAGCCTCTTCAGGCTCTCATCTTTTCCTTTCTCTCACTAGAAAGATATTGCAAGCTTTGTTACAGTAAAGATTGATCTTGTGTTTCGTACAACGAATACAGAATTTTTAACTTGAAAGCTAAAACGTTGAAGTTCAAAAACTAGAATCTCAAAACTTGTTTAGTCTTTGACTCCGACTTGTATTTATAGCCTTCGTCTTCAACTGCTTCTTGATAACTGCTTCTTGTTTCTTGTAGAAACCATTATTTAGTTGAGTTCTGTAACTAACTTAAACTGAGTAACCGTCTGACGTACTATCATGTCTTCATCTTCATATCATCTGTGTTTTTACTCTTCTTTTGTGTTTTCTTCCTTCTGTGTTTTCTTCCTTCTATGTTTTCTTCCTTATGTGTTTTCTTCCTTCTGTCTTTTCTTCCTTCTGTGTTTTCTTCCTTTTGTGTTTTCTTCCTTTTGTGTTTTCTTCCTTTCGTGTTTTCTTCCTTCTGTGTTTTCTTCCTTCTTCTCAAAATAGTTCATTTATTTCTAATATTATTATTATTTGATTGTCACCAAAATTATTAGACGTAAAGTCATTTTGACTTAACAATCTCGCCCTTTTTGATGATAACAAATAATCATAATTTTAGAAAGATAAACGAATATTATTTATAGAGTGAATAAGAAGATATCAAAGATATACACATGTGAAAAAAATTGTAATCAGAAGTATCTTCTTTGTCTCTTGTCTCCCTATGTTCTTTCTTCTTTTTCTTCTACTCTTCTCCTATCCTTCTCTTCTTCTTCTCTTCTCCTCCCATTTGTTATTAATAAAAAATCTTCATCAAAGATGCTTCATAATTTCAGAGAACATTCGTTGCATATCAGTGTGGATCAACTTGAGGTCTTCTTCCATAGAAACTCGTAAATGAGCTACTTCCTCATGTAAATCATCCATTGAGTCACACAGATCATCAATCTTGTCATGCATTTCTTCAATTTCCTTGACCAAGGCTTCATGACTCCCCTGCTGTATGTGACTAAATTCTTCCAAACCAATAGTAGGATCATGTTGGGGTGTTCTTGGTGGAAGGAAGTTTGTAGCAACAAATGGTTCTAAAAGTAAGACATCCAATTCAACGACTGTGAAAACAAGAGGTTTGAACGATAGGTTTCCTTCAGGGAGATCAAGATCATCAGGTCTAGGTAACTTTGGAACTAGTTTTCCAAGAAGGTGTAGTATATCTTTAATTGAAGATATAGAGCTCAAAGGTCTAAAGTGCATGATTAGGTGCACAAGAGTCTCTATGTTGAAATTAATACCTCCAATTCTGATGGTTCTGTACTGCCATTCTATTATTCTGCCAACTAACTGAGAAGTTTCATTTGTGGTGAAGTGACCACAATGAATTCCTGATGCTTTTGAGATATGATGTGAAACATAGATTCCTCTGGGTTGAGCTGCATAATATGGCTCATCTATGTTCCTCACTTCTGCTTCTATTTGATCTTCTATCAGATCACCTGTAATTCCTTCTAGATACATTTTCTCCTTCCCTTTATCTTCATTGCATACAATTGAAGGTCTTGGTTGTATGTCAGGTACAATCTTGATCACTGTTCTTTTTGTGATTAGGTAAATAGTATACCTCTCCTTGGTCATCTGTGTTGGATATGGCTCCGACTTCTCATCTTGCAGAACACCATATAACCTTTTCTCTCCATGATTTAAAAGATGTATTGATCGACTATTTACCAATATTGGTTCGAATTGTACCTTGACCAACCTTCTCAAGGGTTCTCTTATAATTATTGAGCTTCTACTCTTAACAGGTATAACTTCTTCAATAATCTTCAGTTTCAGTTCCTCTTTTCTCATAGGTTGAGAAGGATTAACTTGTGCTGAACTGTGTTCAACTGACTTTTGCTTTTGTTGAACATCAATTGGAGTACTCTTTTTCTGACTGGTTTTCTGCTTCTTACTTTCTTCTACCAACCTAAAAGGAGTTTTTTTTGTTGAGGTTGAGGTTTCTTTCTCTCAAACACCAACTTCCTTTTAATTTCTGTTTCTTTAGTCAATTTTGCTGGCTACTCTTGCAAAATTGAGACTAAAGATTTAGTTGCCTGTGGTGTTTTCTTTCCAGAATCTCCACCATGAGTCAGACCTTTCCCTTTCTTCTGCTCTTGTTGTCGCAGGGTTAATAGTCTTAGTGACCTTTTTTCTTGTTTGGATTTTTCTGAATGAATTGTCTCCTCCTTTCTCTTCAGAGACACTTGCCTTTCAGACTGTTGCACTTGGCTTTCTTCTTTATGAGAAATCATCTTAACTTTCATTAATTCATCTGACGATTTCTTCTTTTCTTCTGTAGACATTCTTCCAGTGGATTGAGGTTTTGTTTTCCTTGTGGGAGTTACCTTTTCACTCAAACTGTGTTTGACAATACGCTCCCCCTCAATCCTTGCCTTCGCCATAGAATCTATATCCTCTTTTTCTTGATTCTTCAAGCCCATTTTACTAACAGTTGTCGCGTTATTGATGCTTTTGATGTTCATCTTCATTTTGTTTCCTCTCTCAAGAAAAATTCCAAAATCTCTGACGATTCTTGTCAGCAGCATACCATACGGTAGGGTATTAGAGTCTCTCTTCAACTTCACCATGTAATTGAGGATCAGGTGTGGAAGATATATAGGTTGGTGGTTGAGTAGATGGAACAGGCATTGCTCATCTATCATCGTCACCACATTCTTCGATCCTGTTCTTGGTAGAATATAATGGAAGAGTAGCGCATGTAGAACCCTAGCCTTCAACATAAGAGTTAAGGCCTTCTTCCCCTTTGGGTCACTACATCCATTGAGTTGTCGATTGATATGTGCCTTCTCTACACTGGCTTGAGTCATCCATCTTGTTTTATGAGCGACCTTCTCTCCAACACATGGACATTCGCTAGCTTTCGCGATTGACTCTAGTGTTACAATAACCGACCATCTATCTAGCACTGATACTAAAGTATCGTCTACTACTTTTGCATTCTTCTAGAACTCATATACTTCATTCAGGTAAACCGTTTCATGGACCTGAAAGAAGTTCTTCCATCTGGCTGCATCAATCTCTAGTTTGATGTCGATCTGGTTCTTCTTCAAGGAATCGAAATCAACTTGTCTTCCATAAGTCATTGATTGTTCCATTTTTATCTATAGTCAACAAAAATTAAACGCAAACGAACAAATGTATTTCTCAAGGTGATGATGTTAGTTTCTGAAGTTGAGAGTGTGAGCAAAGAGAATTTGATATCAAGAACAGAGTAATGAAATGTTTTGTTGAGAGTTCTGCAAAAGCTTATTTCAGGGCATTTTAAAAGTATTCTAGAGTAGGTGATATTCTCAAGGCTTTGAGAAGATTTCCCTCCAAAACTTTGTCATGAAAGAAATTACTGTCTGATTGAGCCCAAGTTTACATTATTAATTGACTGCATTTTTATAATTGTTTAAGTACTTTATGACTCCTAATTGATG
>JAOTAX010000198.1:26634460-26654870 GCA_025629825.1 Erythroxylum guanchezii | reverse complement strand
ACTTACCTCCTTATATATGCCATAAGTTCCACTTATTTACAAAAATGCCATCCTTGTTCTGGTTTTTAAACATCTGTTCGAATAATTTCCTGTGACCACCAAAAAATATCATATATCATTAATTCAATGTCACTAAAATTATTATTCACTGTTCTGAAATTTTAATGATATCAGTCTCTAATACTGGCTTATTTCGGTGTACCGGGTAAACTAGAAACCGGGTATTACATATAAATATTTAGGTCATCACATTCACATTCAAGTAACACTTTAATATCTCAATCCACATTCACATTCATCGGACCTTCTGTCCGGAATCTACAATTAAACACATTCAGTTATCATTCAAACCTAATTTAAGCAAACAAGTAATTAAGTGAGACCATCTAGGTTACTCACAAGTTGCTCCCGAAGCTATTGCCTCAAAGTCCCGGCAACGTCTGGAGGACGGTGCTCTATATTAAACAACATACACATATATCACAATTTGTGCAATTATAATTGTTCACTAATGCACATGTATAAAATGAATTTTGTACAACACATGTTCATGATAATACCAAGTATTTATCCACAAATTTCATCACAAAGTCAATCTCATATCAAAACTCATCTAACTATAATTTATACTTAGGTTTATACCTCACTAAAATCATTAAATTCACAATTCATTTCTCATTGAATCACTTCATTTTTTTTCCACGTCACACTTTTAGGTCTACTATTCACATCCAATTAGAAAGCGAAACTGATGTAATTTGGTCATACTTTCTTCTAGAAAAGTGTTCCCCTATGACTTATCTTTCCATTGACATCCAAATCACTCAATTTGGTTCAGTAATTTGGAAGATATGCCTCAAACATTATTGGGTTATCCATATTCAAAAACAGTGTATTATGTGCAATTTCCATCCAGAAATTCAATATCTTAGAGAAAGAATCAAAATTAAACTCCTCAAGACAATTTGTAGTCCTATATCTTTAGTTTACTTTAAATTAAAATTCATCTTATTTGGAATCCTACAGATCAAGATATCATCAAAATACTGAAATACGTTCAGTAAAATATCCAGTTCATGCTCGTCCAATCGATACCCTTACTTTGATTAGACTACTCTCTTACGAGTCAAAACCAAAAGCTATAATCTTTATGGAAATATAGAGAATGTGTTATGAATCCAACGCTTCAAAAATCAGGTCATTTGGAGGTCAGACGACAAAGTGATGACTGAAAGAATCAAACAAGGTTTTGTCCACATAAGACGAAGCAAATAGCAGACGAATGGTCAAAAGCAGACGAATGGCCAAAAGCAAACGAATAGCTAATAGCAGACGAATGGACAAAAGCAGACGAATGGCTAATAGCAGACGAATGGCCAAAAGCAGATGAATGGTTAATAGCAGACGAATGGAGTCAACTTAAGACAAAACAAAGTTTTAAGACGAAATGCCGCCATCATAGACGAAATGACGTTATCATAGACGAAGCATCTTTATAGACGAAACAACTTTACAGACGAATTCAAATGGTCAACTTAAGATGAAGCAAAAGTCAACCTAAGACGACACAAACGGTCAACTTAAGATGAAGCAAAAGTCAACCTAAGACGATATAGACGGTCAACTTAAGACGAAGCAAAAGTCAACCTAAGATGATAGAGATGACCAACTTAAGTCGAAGCAAAAGTCAACCTAAGACGATACAATCTATGTTCCTCAACTCAAAAACCTTTTCTTGACATCTCTAAGTTCTTCCTCAACTCATGAATAAACACATATATATTCATACATGCTCTGTGAAGAAACAGAGCATGTTTCACCTTTCCATTATACATAAGTGCCATGCTCCATGCAAATGACAGTAAATACATCAAATTTATTTTATAAATCTCCAACTCTAGAGGATTTATTTACTACTTACCTGTTGAAAACTCCAAAAGCTTCAATGATCTTTAAGCCTTAAACTCCAAGCAAATCACGAAATCCACTGTGAACATTTACCATCTTCTGGTCTTTCTAAAGGCAGAAGAAACAACTTACAAGATGGATTGGTTTAGGAAAAGGGAGAAACACTAAAATCTCTTACAAGGTGTTTAAGGAAAAACTCTATATATTGGGAGGAATTTCGAAGAAGGTGATTATGAAGAAGTTATCTGGACAAAACTTAACCTTTCAATTCTCAGAGAACAGTAACCTACTTCTAGCAAAAGTACAACAATTAACTTGACACTTGTCACTTTCCTATGGTCTAAGCTCTAACTTAGTTTATTTTGAAACTAACTCCATTTAGCTCTCCTCTTTACAATGCAACTATCATTTTTACAATCTAATTATCCCCAATATTCTTTTGATTTGTTTTTCCAAAAAAATCCCAAAATTTTTGAAATTATTCCTAAATTCACCAAAATTTAAAATTTTCAATATAAAAACATTCATAATTCTCAAAAATTCACAAATCAATCCAATTATACCCGGAATTATTCATGAATGCATGTACACTAAGTTTCATATGCAGCTAAATTCACTATTCATATATATGTGTATGACATATTGTGCATGAGTATGAAGAAGCATTTCTAACCCTATCATAAATCACTTACGTTTACTATTTTAACCTTCCCACAGGTAATGAGATGTTACATTTATAAGGCTTATTCCTACAATTGTGGGAAGTACTTAGGAAGTGGAAAATGTTGGTTTTAGACAATTATTGGACTATATAAGGTTAAGGTACTTAATAATGGTTTAAATGGACTTAATTGAGCTTGAAAATGAACCTAGTTTGATGTGGAATAAGTTCATTAAAGGTTGTATGAGATTTGGATTTTTAATTGAAGTAATAACTTAAAGAAGGTGTTATTAAATAACAAAGTATCTAATTTTGAAACTTATAAATTGTTAAAGGAATGAAGTATACTTATGAAAAAAAAATGTGTTTTAAATGATAAAAGTGATGCGTTAGTCATAAATGTTTGGGAATTTGGAAACTTAGGTGAGTAAATGTAAAGTGTAATTACTTAATATATTCATTGGTTCATTATTACAAATGCTTATGTTTATAAGGCATGATAAGTTTGAGTGAGAATGAATGGGTTAAATTTGAGCATAAGGAAATGAATTCATACTTATGCATTATTTCCCTGTCATGTGATTTTGATATTGTGATAATTCCTGACCATCAATTGTCCAAAGAGTTTGATAATTGGGATCGTATCGAAAGTGCTTTCTAATTGTGTGAATATATATAATGTGTGATGACTCAATACATTTATTGATGCTTTAATGCATATTTTTGTATTTATAAGGCATGTTAAGTTTGATCAAATGAATAAGGTTATATGATATGCACTGCATCATTTATATGAAATTCTGAAATCTGAAATGGTTTGTTTTAAAACTGTTAAGTCTTAGTCGTGGGTAAATAGGCATGCCTAGAAGGGTTTGCAGCTATTTCTGTAACCAAACACTAAGGTGTCTTCTACGCCAGACACTTCTGTGTCTTCTGATTTTAGACACTTATGTGTCTTCTATTTCAGAGACTTAAGTCTCTTCTGTTTCAGATACTAATCATGGTATCTTTTGTTTTAGTCCCATTTTTGTAAAAAGGATTAGTAGTCTAACTTATTTTGTATTCTAATACATGTTCAGTTTTAATAAAAACAAGTTTTGTTATGACAAGAGATGAGTTTTGATTTGATTCAAAACAAATTCTGTTATGATATAAGTCATATTTTGATTTGAATGGATTATATCCTATTCTGATATTCAATTATGACACTTGCATATTCTGTTATGATATTTATAAGTTTTGTTTTGATGAAAGAATGATCTGTACTAATTGATGAATCATATCCTATTCTGAGATATAAAGTTTGGATTACTCTGTATTATGAATAGTTAAAGATTGTTGTGATATGATTTGAATTTGTATCTATAAATGTTAGACGACTATTAGAAACAGTCACCATTATGCATTATGTTTAGTTATCCCCACTAAGTTATATACTTAGCATGGTGGTTTTACCTCCGTGTAGGTTCTGATAAGAAGGTTAAATACTAGGACAAGGACTATTGTAGTGGCCAATAAAGAATGCGTTTTGTTTTGGAATTTTTTTGTTTTAAAAGATGTATATTTGAGTTTTTGAGTTGTATTTGTCAATATGAAACATTTTGTATTTTGTTTAATGGTTTGTAATAACTTTATTACAGGATGGATTATGTTTAAGGCATGTATTTTGATAAATTCACTATATATGAAGTACATTAGGGTTTTTTTTACAATATTTAATGATATGTAATATATGTTTGTTTGAGTTGCTAAAATGCATGTAAGGCATGTTTAGTATGTTTTGAAATGTTTCAGTTCTGTTTTGTGTGACACTTGCATATCTTCCCAAGGGGTATGTGGGTGTTACAAAAGTTACAAAATAAATCCAAAATAAATCTAATATGAAATTTAGAACTTCATAAGCATGTTTAACATCTTAGAATTCAAATTACACATGAAGAATAATGAAATAACTAAAGGAAAAAAGAAGAAAAACTCTATTGAAGACTTGATTTGGTAAGCTAGAATTTTCACATGCCTTTTTGATCTCTCCACTTTGTTTCAATGACTGTTGTGTCTTTTGGTTTGTTTCATGTTCTTAAATTTTGTATTACGGTCTTAGGGGTGCAACTAGAGTTTTCCTACTTTGTCCAATTCCAAAAATGCCCCCCATAACATGGATGAAAAAACTCTAGCCTAGAAACTCTCTATCACAATCATGACATAGGAGTCATGATCATGCTCCTGGGATTTTCATCTCTATCACGATCGTGACATAGAAGTCATGATTGTGCTCCTAGAATTTTCATCTCTATCATGGTCGTGATACCTTCATTCTTCCTCCATCTTCTTCATTTTTCGATTACCTGATTTCCAACACTCAAAAACACATCAAACACCTCTTGAAACATAAAATTAACATTAAGAATAAGAGTATTCGGGTAATAGATTGTTCACACTTTCCCTCTACTACTCTTAAAGCCATTCTAAAGCTAAGGGAAAAGTACAAGACTAACTTCATTGTGTCTTTAGGTAATAGAAACTCCATTAATTTTTGACATGATAATTGGCTTTCTGTGGTACCATCAATTAATTACAACGTAGCTAACTCCTTAAAGAGTTTAGTTTCCTTAGAAGCTTTGGTTGTTATAGCATTACAATGCAAGGAAACAATTCTGAACACAATACTATCTAATTCATTTGATATATCAATTGGACACCTATGATTAAAAGGTTACTAGCTTTTTGATATTGTTAGAATTGTTATCTCTAATTGAATAATGCAACATATTGATCATTATATAATTTTATTAGGTTTTAAATTTTAAAATTAATTTTAAAATAAAAATAAAAAACATTTAATTTACCCGCTTCTTAGATACCATTACGGTCAATTGGTTTAGATATAGTTATTTCCATTTAGGCTTTGGAAAAACCTGACTTTAGTTTTCCTTTAAATATTGTCATTGAAACACACTTAACGAGTGTACTAATTAGATCTTAGTTGATTCACCAACCTTTTTCAAGTTTGTAGGCTTTATGATCAATTAAAAGACTCATTAACTTGCAAAAAGTAATTATAATCATGATAAGATTTATCCATGTGAGAAAGTAGAGTCCTAATCAAATATTAACTAAGCTACATAGTACAGGTTGGATCTAAATCTACTAAGGTAGATTCTAACTACTCTTCAAGAAGGATTACCTAAAAAACAAGAGACATCTAAAGGTATGTTCTCATAACTACTATCATCAAGCTCAATTAGAAATTTCCCTACATACTTAGAAATACCCTAAATTTCTTATAATCAAGACTATCTTGGATAGAAATACACTTAGCCTCTAAGTAATTGTATTTCTTAGATTGTAGAGTTTAGATTAACTTAACAAGCCAAACCTAAATTCAATATATATATAATTTTGTGCCATTTGTGAGAACTTAATCGACATTTTTTATGTTTCTACTCTAGAAAATATCAAAATAGTTGAATTATCTCCACCTTGAAAAGAAAAATGAACACCTTTATAAACAATTTGTCTACCAATATCATTTAAACAACTAACACCATTCAATCCCCTTATATTTCTAAATAGCTGAAGGACTCAACTCTGAATATGATGGATTCAAGGTTAGCGGATTAAATGAAAATGCCATAAGGTTGAGCTTGTTTTCAATTTCATAATGGTATGAGCAAAATAGTGATTGAGGTCTTTACCAACAACTTTAATCATTAATTAGGATGAATTAGTGGAGAAATTCTTTTCAAAGGTACTTGCTACTAGAAAAAGACAACAAAACTAAGAATCAACATATCTTCATATGATTATTATGATAATGAGACACTTTACAATTAATGGGAGATATACAAGGCTCTAGTAAGGAGGTTTCCGCACTATAGGCTCCTTACATGGTTATAAGTCCAGATTTTCTACATTGGTTTGACCATATAATGAAGCAGATGATTGATGTAGTAGCTAGGGAAGCATTAAATAAGAAAATTTTAGAAGTCGTATTAGTGGCAATCAACCAACGCAAAGGCAAAAATACAACCAGATTTACCCAACGTGGATGCAACTTTGGCATCTCAAGTAGAGGCATTGATAAGGAAAAATGATAGCTTAAGTATACCAATAGCACTTATACAAGCATTATACTATTGGTGTAAGAGAGATCATAGCAGCAATGAATGTTAGATTAGGAATTCCTTCTCTAAGCTAGTTGAACAAATTGAATACTAGGAGAACAGCCAACAATTTCAAAATAATCCATATAACATATATGAGCAAGGATAGGAAAATCATTTAAATTTTCTATAGGAATATCAAGCAACCTAAGAGTCAAATTCACCCAAATATTATAAGTAAGAGGGACAAAAATTTACAACTAAGAGAATAAATAAAGTTAATGTTGAAAGAAATGATCAAATCTCAAGTTGGTAATAGAGTGGATAGCAAATGTCATCAAATCTAGATACCAAGAATCCTTACCAAGTGTGACAGATGAAAATTTTACCATATAACAATAGTCATAATGAGAGAGAGAAGATAAAGCATATGACAATACTATCTATGAGCGATGCTAATATTGAAGAAGAAGAACCAGAAGTTTAATATATTAAATGAGATGATTCTCTTTATTATAATGATCCTTATTATAGATTTGAAATGATATGCTCTAATGTGTGTGAACTTTTTGACGGTATCACCAAGCAAATCTAGGGAGTACGATAAAGATATAAGAAGACAAATGGAACTGGTATTAAATATTAAAGAAAGAAGACCTTTAGATGAAACTTGGAGAAGTCCAAAGAAAAAAGGCTATACTCTTTTAGAATCCAAATAAAAGACTAAAAGAGCGCTTACTAAGAGAATCGAATCCTCTACTTTTTTAAGTCTAACCTTTTATTGGGAATAATAGTTTAGCTTAGGCAGGAGAAAGAGATGAGTAATGGAGAAGAATGGGTTTGAGGTAAAGAGTAACACAATTTTGAGTTTTGGACTTAATTAAGAATTGTTTATCAGTCCATCGTCGTCGCAAAGTGTGCACGAATGGAGTAGCTAACTGAAGTGTGCAGAACTCTGTCAAATATAGCGGTCCATACATCAGAGATCAAGACAACACTTGTACCGGGAAATTTATTATCAACATCAAATGCATTATGACCAACTTCGAGAGGGGGACACTATCCTTTGTTTCTAACTTAAATTTACAATATCACTCGTCTACATGAACAAACAAAAGAGATTACAAGAAACATGAGGCCACCATGTATGACCAAACACTCCATGCTATTTCTGTTTTCTCATGTAATACTACTTAACAAAATACAAGCAAATCGAGGATCTGATTCTCGTGAGAACTAGTAAAATGGGATGTCAGGCCATTCCCGAACCACATATAAACTCTTCAATTCAGATCCCAGTTGAACGCCACCTTAAACTGCAACATCCAGTAGCTTCCAGGCATGGGAGATTTTCTAGCTACTTCACATTTTCTTTTTTACCAATTGGTGAGGAAGCTTCCCATCCAGCCAAGATAAAAAGAATAATGAACACTTTTTCATGATGTACAGCCCTTTGCCCCAATTTACAAGGTGTACTCACTTTACGATGATGGAAAAGTTCCAGTTTTCAGGTATCAAGTTCCATCCCATCCCCATTTTCTTGCCCAGACACAGATTTCAAATGTTGCTGTAACTGTTATAAAGAAAACAATATCTCAAGATTAATTTAGTGATCGGAAAAAAAAAAATTCAACTGAGACATGGACTCTCATGCTTTACAAATCCAAAAAAATCTGTGGGGGTTCCTACAAGGGGTACTAGATCAGGAGACACAAAGTATTGCTATTATTGTGGAAGCAGTGCATAAAAGACGGAAAAATAAACAATTACGGTCTTGATTAACTCACTTGTGCATATTTTAGTCTTTCAGTAATCAGTTCTTCAATCACATTGCTCATCCTGCAAAATGAACATGTTTAAACAAGTAACGTTCAGAGAATGGTTTTGGGACGCAGAAACAAAAGAATGAGCAACAAAGTGCTCAACCTAGCTTGAAGCTCGGAGATCTTGAGTAGCAGTAATCGCTCCCTTTCAAAACCTGCTACTTCAACCTGTCAAATAAGAACATATGAGAGTCATAGAGAAACTTCAATTGCATCCTGGACTGGGCTTTTAGCCACACTTCTTCAATATATCTTTTCAAGAGTCAAATTGATAAACATGACTAGACAAGAAAATCCCAAAGAAAAATAATGAATGAAGGGAGCAAATCAACAAAAGGGTTTTGAGTCCCATGAAGCAATCACAGAGAATTGAAATCTGTTTATACAAGCTTGCATCCTGGAATTTCATGACCAAAGCCTTAAACTTTTGTGTGAGAAAAATATTATTCAAACACATCCTTGCAAAATTGCTGACAAATCACAAACCCCTCATAAATGAGGGTAGTGCAGCTTGAACAAACAGATCTCTGAGTCGTAAATAATTTGATATCATGCATAGCATCCACCTCAAATTTTTAAACTGTTAAATGAAGTTCTAGAATAATCCAATAATACTCTACCATTCCTAAACAGCCATATTGCACTTAACTAAACACTATATTCTACCACTTTCACAAAATAAACCTATCATCCTTATAATGCACAAAGCATATGAGAACAGGAAAGAAATTGCTCAAGGAACAGCAAGCAATGGAAAACTGGATAAACCGGAAAGTTATGATGGAAAGAGTGCTTACAGTTCCATTGTTCTCTGCATTGGGAGATGATACTAGCAACTTCCCATTTTGAGCAGCTGCTATACATGAAGCACCACAATAGATTCAATAGCTGATCTACCAATCTATAAAAGATGTATCATATTGTATAATAAGAATTCTTGTACTCACCATCTATACCCTCGACCACTTGCAAGCTGTTTAACAAATTTAAGATAAGGTCCTGCATCAAACAAGAAGTTTGAAGAGAAAGAAGTGTCCAGCTTTCAGTTGCAACAATTTTCAAGTCAATTATACAATCTATAACAATAATATAGCCGAGAAGTGTTGCATCAACCACACAAAATTCATCATTTTACCTGTTGCACTGAGTTCTGCTGGAAAAGATTCTGAAGATGAGGCACAAGGACTGATGCAGGGATGTTGATATTTCTGAATTCGTTTGTTGACTGATTGGTGGGCTAAACCAAACAACAAAAATGAGATGACATTACTTATTTGGCCAACAAGTGTCATGTCTCGTTATCATAATATATCAAAGGTCATAACAACATTTTGTCCCCACAACCGAATCTGAAGACAATTCAGACAATAGGATATGCCCAAAAAGAAATGGTTAGAACACAAACCATTGGTTTTGATTCACATATCCAATCACCAACACTAGCAGACTTTCTCAGTGGTGACCCCTGAGAATAACAAAGAGATTACATCAGAAGGAAATTTAAACCAAATACACAAACGCATAAGAAATGTTGCAAAGAAATTGACCACCTACCTGAGAAGATCGACGTGGAACAGTACTTAATGGGATATCCTAAACAAGTTCTTCAGTTAGTAGAGACTGCATAGAAAATAAAGAAAACGTAAAAATTGAGCACTTACCTTTGCAAGATCTAAATTCTCAGATGTCACTGAGAATCGCCCTCTAATTTGCACCAGATTAGCCTTTGATTTGTCATCCAAACAATCTCTGAATCCTATTAAAAGATACCAATTAATGGTAGAGGCTTCTAAGTCCATCAACACATGTTATGCATTGATATAGTTCTCTCTTTCTTTAATTGATAACAATACTAAAATCAAAAGAAGGAAGGAAAAGAAAGACAAAAAGGGGGCTAAGAAATGATATTCTTTGAACCTCCTGACGGTTTTATTGGAGCTGATAAACTATTAGCTGAAGCACGGTTTGGAAGCATTAGAGGACCACTAAGGCTTGGAACTTTGCGGATTTCACGGATGGCTTTCTCATTTGCTGGCTGACTTTCATTTTCAATCCTAGTGATCAACAAAAAAACTGAAACTCATCAATACTGGAGCATAGAGCAATTTTAAAACTTCTTATGGTTCATTTCAACTGTTTGAAGGCAGAAAATATAATAATACTTTTCATGAAAAAATCAAAACGCATTTGAAGATTTTGATTCAAAGAACAATAGAAACTTCATGCAAAATTAGTCACATATCATAAAGGAGTTAAACAAGAGAGTTAATCATGCCCAGTAGATATTCTTTTTTTCCAGATCCAAACTTTCTTCAACATTCATGTCAAAATGTTTTTTTGTTTTAAATCCTTGTTCAATTTACTATGGCAACAAGAATTACAAAATAACAAGCTGCATTGCTCAGAGTATTCCAAAGAGATATTGGATTATGTATTTCAATAAACTCTTAATGTGACTCACACTCAACCAACTCTGCCACAAGAATAAACCATTATTGGCAACTTACATGACAAACCAAAACCAACTGAATTGAGTAGATGATGTTGAAACAACAATAAAATGGAAAGTCTAATTTGGGAGAAGTTATCAAATACACCATTTCTGACATCATAAAATAGATTCAACAGATAATAATCATTATTCAAATATTAATAGAACAATCTACATGGTGTTATTTCGTTCACATGGTTGCCAATAACACTGAATAAGATTTCTAAGTCATGCTACCTAGATGAAAGGGCGTTTAAGAAAATCACAAAAAAAAAGGGCTCGAGGTACTAATACTCTATACAATTTAAATAACCTTATCTTAGACAGAACAGTAATGTTATTCCATTGTACTCCATACGAATAAAACAATTACACCACAGTAAGAAAATAATAATAATTAAAGGAAATAAACCTTTCAGGATGCCCCCGTTCTGATGATGACAGATTCAGCACAGCACCTGGCACTAATGGTCCACTCTGAGTTTGACGACCTTTTGTTTTAGCCTTAATCTGCATTATTTCCTTTTCTGTGGTCGATGCGCTTACCTCGCTTAAACCATTCTTTCTTGGGTCATCTTTTTCCTGGTCTCGTAAGCCATTTTCAGGAAGCTTGCCCTTTCGGTCCAAGCTATCAGATTGTAGTAATTCATCTCCACCTGTTTGACTCATGTACTCAACCTTTTGTACTATGCTATCTGAATTCATTTCCTTTGAACTAATCCGGGACTTGTTTACAATCTGCCAACCAATGGAAATCATAGGCTTACTATGACACTCAAATTGTAGTGCAGCCAGCAGCACTGAAAAAGTTCAGATTACAGCGCAATTATATTAACTAACTGGAAGGTAAAATCCAAATTCTAACCTTGTGACCACCAAATGGTTTTGAGCTCTCATCATCTTCCCTTGTCTCGGCCATATCATCATCATCTCGCACCTAGCAAGATGATATGATTTATTCAGACTTATTCAGCCCACAATCATCAAGCAAGCTACTACTTGAAAGTTCTATGTCCGCAAGAAAAACAGATTATTGTTGATAGTTTTACCAGTGATGCTTGGGCTTTCAAATCCTCAATATCAAAGTTCCAAGCACTAACTCCTCTCTGGTACTCACTCTGACAATGGGAAGACAAGCTATTAATCCAAAGATCAGAAAGAACCAAATAACATACATACAGCTCTGCAGAGTAGCAAATGAAAAATGTTAAATTTTAAACCTAATTTCTCCCCAGTAGTAAACCTATTCCTGTAAATCTTCGCTACTGAAGGACTTAAGATTACATGTCTGTATAAGCAGAGTTGTTTCCTGGGTCTAGTTACTGTTATAAGAAGTTTCACAAAACATGCAGTCATGAATGAAGGATAGACTGATTATTGGTTTTATCATGTTACATTCTGTTTTGCTATAACACAATTAGAATTCAGAACTGGAGTTACCAATTACAATTTCATTATATGACTGTTACTTGGAACATTATTGTGCTTCCTTATGGAAAACCAATAAATTGAATTCCAGTTGTTTCAAAATAACTAAATCATGCTCAGAACTGGGAAACCTTTTATAGTTTTAAATTTTTGTTTTTTTCCTTTTGTTTTCCATGGACAAAGCAGAGAAAGAGAAAATTTCTCTTCATTTAATATAAATTAAAATTTTATTCTATAACAATATGCAAAATAATCAAGGAAAAAAAATAAAAAAATTGCAGGAGAGGGAAAGAAAAGGATAAGGAAGAATAAGTGAAAAAAGTGGAGAGAAAAATGTAAGAGTAAGACAAAAAGATAGGATAAGATATAAAATGGTGATTAAAACAAAAATGGAGTTCCTAGAAAAATAGGAAACCATATAACAATTCCATATTGAGAATGATGGAATTGTTAGACTTATAACACCAATGTTTGGTAAATTACAATAAGTGATATCTGGGAATTAATTCTAGTTAGTACCCACAAATGCTAAACAGTTTCAAACATTAATAGGAAAATAGAGGGAGAGGATTATCTAAAATCATCCACCAATAATTATCTTCCAAGTAAAATTCGTGAGAGCTAGATTTTTTGAACAGTAGTAACAAGCATACCTGTAAAACAATGGAGAGGAAGAGTGACAGTTATGGAGAAGCCGTCAGAAACAGGAAATCCAGTGCAGACAGTTTGAGATAGAGACTAGGCAGGGAGAGAAAGAGATAGAATGGGGAAATACGAGAGTATATTGGGAGAAGAAAAATTGTATAAGAGAGATAAAATGAGAGAGATTGTGCGGTAGATAACATAGTTGAATAGAGGAAACAAAGAAGTCAGGAGCTACAGACATGGAAAAGAATCTGGGACATGGGATCGTATCCAAAGCATTGAGCTTGGAATTAAAAACACACTTAGTAACTAACAGAAAGAATAATTTTGAAAATAAAATGTCTCGGTTGCAATTTCAGTTAAACATCCTATTTTGACCCTCAACTCCTAAATCCAAACACTATCTCAAAAATTCTGCAAATGTTAACTCGAACAATCTGTACAGTTGTGTATGAGATTTTATATTCACCTTCCTTTATTTTTTTTCCTTTATAAGTTTTCCTTTTCCATAAATAAACTAGAGACAAGGGAAAACTATATCCAGTTTAGTTAATATAAAAAAACTAGCTTCCAATTTAGCAAATCTTATAATCAAACAAACAAACTAGAGACAAGGGAAAACTATATCCAGTTTAGTTAACATAAAAAACTAGCTTCCAATTTAGCAAATATTTATAAACATTCAATATCATACTATATAACAACATTATGTCTATGAAAAGGAACTATCAAGATAAATATTGTTATTAAAATAAATTTTCTGAAGTGCAAAGAAACTTGAGAATATATAAAGAAAAATGTGAAAAGCATTTTTTAGTTTGTTCCCAAAAGTATGCAAATTTATTAAACTAGAAAACTTAGTTTCCAAATATTTTTTACTTCCACTAATACAAAGATTGAACTTGAACACAGAATTTTGTTTTGCTTTTCCTCAAAATTTTTTGTATAATTGCTTTAGCTTTTTGTTATCGGAACAGACCTAGAATTGCAACTTTGATTAAATTCCAATAAATCCACACACACTAGTACTCTTATCACGGTCTACCTCATTTTGAGTGAGCAGTTGAATACCCATGGTTGTGGTTGTGGTATCAACCATGGAAAAAGTTACTGGTAGAAAGACATGCTTACTTTGGTGTGAACGATATTTTTCCAATTTCATAGGATTATAGGTAATGTGCAGAAAAATCATCGATGAACTTTAATGTAGCCATTCTGATCAGTGTGAATTCTGGTCTCAAATTGTCAAGCATAGAAGGAAACAAATTCCAAATCATCTATAAGCTAAGTCAGGAAATTGTGGAAAGTGAGCATTTTATAGTCAATCAATCCTCATATAGAGGCAAGTCAGTTGTAACGCTATTAAGGAACATTCTTTCCTCATCCTGAATCAATTAATGTTGAGGCATTTTTCTAACCTGGGATAAGGCTTCTTGTTCAGCAGAAGGCATCCTTTTTAGAGCCAACTGTGCTGCATCTTTAAGCTGCAAATTTTGAAGATTGCCTCAGTTAACTCTAGAAAGGAAACAGAAGTAAAGTAGCACTGCGATTCATAACCTGAATGGCTTTCACACGATTCCAAAGTGGAGGTAAGTCCGCAAATAACTTCTTTACAGAAAGCTCAGGAGGTTTTACGTGTTTGAAAAATGAGTGTTTTAATAGCTTCTCGGCAGTTGGTCTCTTTGTTTGGTCTTTCACCAGGCACATGGCAACCATTTCTTTAAAAGACTGATCACAACTGGAAATCCTCTAATTAGAATCCCCATATAATGAAACCAAAAAGATCATTGAAAATTCTTACTCTCAAAGCTCTTTCATTATCTTACTAGGTAACAACAGGAAAAATGGACTGAGATATTACATATAATTTAGTGCCGGAAATTAATAGAAGTGTTTATAATCTATCCGGAAAGAATTTGAGTACCTTTGAGAACTTCTTGTCACGATCATAATCAAGCCCTGGGGGGGCATTTTGTATGGTCATCAGAAGTACCTATAAACAGCAAAAGAAAACAATATAGGAGTCATTATAGCAAACTGCTTAAAAGAAAGTTTCTCTGCTCCGAATACTATGAAATGCAGTTACCTTCATTGGAGGGTATTTTGAAAAAGGTGCATGCCCATGTGCCAATTCTAGAGCCGTTATACCAAAGGACCAAATATCAGCCCTATATAAATACAAAAACAACCAATAAGCAGTAAATCTAAATGGGATCTTTTTCCTACTTGTTCAATTCTAAAAGTTGTGACCACATCATTTTGCAGATCAAATTATAAACACAGATTAGTGACGCATAACTAGTTGAGAAAAAAAAAGAAAAAGAATTTTCCAGTGAAATATGGGAGAAAGTGATAAACAAAAGTAGCATTGATCATTAAGTTCCATAACCATCAAGCCAACCATAGGCACGCATTTGTATATGGACACAGACGCACGTATATAAAACATGTTTCTTCGTGTATAGCAACTTGAAGATGCATATGTTTGGTCCCAAAGGCAAAGTTGTCCATATCCTAGGCATGTTATAAATTGTTCCCATGAAATTTAGCAAACATGTAGTCGACAATATAGAACTCACTTGGAATTATATCCACTTCCTGGCTGTAAAACCTCTGGTGCCATCCTGTGAGTAACAAGGTGCAAGACTGACAACTTTAGTTTCAATGATGCATCAACAGAAACGAAAGGGAAAAGAATTCCTATAACTGAACTTACCAGCAAGGGGTCCCTACAAAAGTATTCCTTGAACGTTGTCTATCACCCGTATCAAAAATGCATGCTGAAACACCAAAATCAGCAAGCTTTACAACCCCATTACTATCAAGTAGTATATTCCCAGCCTGTAAACACAATCACAATTATGAAAACAAACATCTTCAGCAAAAAGTAGTTAAAAAGAGAAACGAACATAAAACCCCTCATACAGTGAAAATCCACACAAATAATACACTAACCTTGACATCCCTATGAATATGCCCTTGTCGATGTAGGTACTCCAAAGCCTTGAGAGTTTCTTTCAAGATGGAACCAATAGCAGCTTCTTCAAATCCATCTGGATATGCAATCTTCATGAGATGTAAACAAGAACCCTCAGCCATAAATGGCATAACCACCCAAAGATTCCGGCCAACAACAAATGAACAAAATGCCTTAATAACATTTGGATGATCTATCAAACTCATTGTTTGGGCTTCCCTGCGTATGTCATCCTACAAAGAATATAGCACATTAGATAGCAGCTAAAGAAAATATGAGACAGCATGAAATAAAGAATTATCATCAAGACGATAGAAATTTATAGATAGAAAATGCTTGCATAATTTTGCAAAAATTTAAGGGGTAAACAATAGCAATATGAATTTCCCCACAAATACAATATGAGTAATAAGATGAGTAATTCATGAACAAATTTTAGAAAGCACAAGAGTTAATAATAAACAGGTGATCCAGGGGATTGTAAAAAACCCACAAATCATGAATTCCTTGATCTCATCTCAAAGTTTCCTAAGGCAAGGACTTTAAATACTTGTGGTATTTCAAAGTTTAAGAACATAGCTTTTTTTTTTTTGGGAAATATAATTGTATTAAAAAGCATGAAATGTTCTACAATGAGAGTAGCATTCAGATGAAAAATGCAAAAAAGCATGCTACAAGGGGCAAAACCCCAGAATCAGTACAAGGAGGAGAAACCCCAAATCGGTTCCTAATCTGGGAACATAAAGTTGAAAATTCAAGCTGAAGTTTATTTACAGTTCAAATTTTATTAATCATGAAATTTTATTAATGACATGATTAATAAAATTTTGACATGATTTTGAGGCATGAACTAATGACATGATTTTGAGGAACAAAATGCTAAATCGAGAAAGGGTCATCAATCATGATGCAAAGAGTTAAAACATCAATCGAAGACTTGTAAGGAACTCAAAACAGATGTTGACATAGATAAGCCAAAGAAAAGAGATCAGATGTTGTAATGGAATTAAAACCAGACTAAAAGCTCCGCTTCCACACCATAACATTTCGATGAAAAATGCTGCATATAGCCCACTTCAGCAATAAACAACTCTCTTTTTCCAAAACATTACTTGTTCATCATTATCCCCATTTACACCTCAATCCCAAAAACTCAGTGAAATTCACGTCAAATCTCAAGTCAAGATAAGATCAAAATGAAATTCGAAAGCAAACAGGATCTGAACAGACCAGATTACTATTGCAGCGATCGAGATCCAAGCACTTAACAGCGACGACTTCGTTGGAGGGAAGATAGATCGCTCGATAGACAACAGCACTTGCGCCATAGCCAACCTCCTCAAGAAGCTTATAGTCATTAGGATTCGCGGAGAAGGTCTTCTGGTTCGCGCCCATCCTTCCCATACTAGTCAAAACAAAAGTGGACCAAGGACAGAGACGGAGGAGATGTGATCGGAAAGGCCGAGTTTTTGTTAGGGGATTACTTGCAAACTGACTTTTCAGAAAGAGGGGCGAAGATAGAGAGGGGGAATGCTGACGTGGAATGCAGCCAAGAAGTGATTGAGACGGTGACACGTGGATAAGGACATAGGATGGAAATCTCGGGCCTACTGACTGCCACCACTGCTTCTCATTATTTAATCCAATGAATTTTAAGCATAATTAATTGTATAAAGATGATCGAAAGGGGAGCAAATAGCAAATAATGCGGAACAGTGCGCTTGGGTAAACGCATTTGTAATCTATTACACAATCTGATAGCCTGTAAATGAGTTTCCCGATACGTCAATTATTTAATTACTATATTTCATGGAAGAATAGGAATCAAGAATTAGGCAAGTATAAAAATTAAGTGATTATCATGGATCATCACTTAATAGGTAACTAAAAGATAATGAAAAAATCTAGTAATAATCTGCTCAACTAGATGCCATAGTTGAAATTTATTATCAAATTTTATTTATCTTGATTTTTTGTTTGATAATCATTTCATAATCTTTACACACACTCTCTGTATGATCGACCTAGTCTCGCCGCAATTACAGTAGTAGGTCTAGTTTATTTTGACCAACGTTACGACGCATTTGTCAATCTTGGTGTCAATACTGGGGAGTGCGGGATTTTAGTTTTTGTTTGTGATTTTAATTAGTATTTTTGTATATATTTGTTCGTAATTAGTTTCTTTTCAGTTATTTCGTGATCTTTTCTATTGTTTGTTTTGTGTTTGTGATTATAAAAAAATAAAAAATAAAAAACTATGAATGGAAGTAATTTTTTCTTTAACTCTTACTCTCAATCCTATAGCCAAAGTTGAACTGATGAACCTAACTTTAGTTATAGATGGAATAATCAACAAAGTTACTTCCATGATAGCTTGTAGGATACACAACAATTCTCGTACAGACTAGAAGTTTCTTATCACGATTCAGATACATACTAGAAGTTTCTTATCACGATTCCTCATTATATTTTTTACGCATGTTTGTGTTTAGTTTGTTTGTTTTAACTTGTTTTTAAGTTTTCAATCAAAATGAAAGAGAATAAAAAAATAAAAAACAATCATTTTCTTTTTTCTGTTGCTTTTAGGACCGTATAGTCATGAGTAGAGAATGAATTAAATAGAGAATTTCATAAAAAACTATAGCATGTACTTTTGTTCTTGTGATTGGTCAATGTACATTATCTTTAAAAGAGTAGTGACTATTGGTAGACAAAGTTGGTGAGATTTTGAGCTTTATTAGACTGACACATCCACATCAGTCTCTTTGTCTTTGTTTATGTGTGACCTTCATAATATGTACATCCTAACTTTTCCTTGATTTTCTATTCGAGATCACAATTTTATCACATGCTTTAACATAAAGGTGATAAGGTATTCTTTGCTTTTCCAAACTACATTAGTCAAATGGCCTACCTTATTGACATAATTTCTCCCTTGTTAAACCCCTTTGAGCTTTATATCTTTATTTTTGTATAAACCACATTAGATGCTTTTAAACTGAACCAAATGTCCAACCTAAACCATAATACTAGTGGGGCATTTGTGATTGTTGTGTTTGTGGATGTACAAAAGTATAAGTGTGAGGGTGTACATATGTGTGGGTTGGTATAATATTGAGATGTTATTTTATATCTTATCATTGAATTTCCCGTGTTAATATAGTTTCTTTTAATGTTTATATATAGAGAAAAAGCAAAAGAAAAAGAGAAAAGAAAAACCCAAAAAAAAGAAAAAAGGCAAAAAGAAAAAGAAAAAGCATATGTTTAAATAAAAGTATCAAAGAGGCAGTGCATACGTGTTGTTTGTTTATTATTAGTCTTTCCTCTTAAAGTTATAATGAATACGTTATTTGAGTATCTTGGTTACGTGGTCGATGTTGCTTTCAAGGGTTGCTACCTATGGTTACAAAATCTTGTTTATGATCAACTTTTATGAGTGATTTATGCTTCATGTGGTTTGTGTATATGAGTTTGAGTTTGAATTATGAAACATCGTTTTTGCATTCATCATGGTTGATGTACACAAATGTGAGTGAATGTTTTTTTTTTTATACACTTAATGTACATTGAGTGTTACTTTTGTTTCACTAGCTTTGATGACTTTCATACTACTTTATCCAAATAAATCTCACTTTATCTTTACCCATATTACAACCTTGAAAAGTCCTTTGATTCATGATTTTTGCATATGACTTTTAGTGGTGAAGAAATGAAACGATATGCAAATTTGTGGATTGTTATGATCATAAATGGTATTGAGCATGCCCAGGGATATATTTTAGTTAAACACATTTTCTAAGTCTACCATTAGATTGCAAGGTTTTTAAAGGTATTGAATATTGATTGATCATGAGTAAAAGCTTAGAATGTTGAGTTTTTGCTATAATTTTTTAAAGTCATTTATCTTTCCTTATGATTATGTATTCTTAGGAAATATGGAAATTGAGTAAATGTTTTTGGGTCTTTGAGCTTAATTTTAATGTTTTGTTTAAGGACGACCAAAAGCTAAGTGTGAAGAAAATTGATATGTGCTTAATCGATTATGAATTTATTTCATAACACTTAGTGATTATTGCTATGAAAATGCTTAAGATACTCACTTTGACTCATATGTAATTTTAGACACAACTCGGAAGCAAAGAAGTTAAAGTGAGTCAAAGATACTATATTTGGGCCATTTATCGAAGAATAATATTCACTTGTCTTCATGGAGTAAGAAGAAGAAAATTAGAGCAAGAAGAAAACAAATTCAGTCCAAAAGAAGACAACCAAGAAGTTGCCAAATAAAACAATACAGCAGTTGAAATGAAGCAAAAATGTTGGGACCCGATCTTGGAGAACCGGATCCTAACCAGAAAAGTGGAAAAACAAAGC
>JAOTAX010000198.1:26571847-26600512 GCA_025629825.1 Erythroxylum guanchezii | reverse complement strand
TACGAAATTAATTATCTTTTATTATTATTATTATTAATTTTATTATACGAAATTAATTATCTTTTATTATTATTAATAATTTTATTATACAAAATTAATTATCTTATTATTATTAATAATAACAACAACAACAACAACAATATTATTGGTATTAATACAGAAACCCAAGTTACAAACTAAACATCATTTTTTATACCCATTCCTATTCCCATTCCCATTCCCTTCTACTATTATACCCATACCCATTCCCAAATCCATGCTCAAACCAAACGCCCCCTTAGTAAAAGGTTGATTGGATTGACAGATTTAACCCAATCAATTAAAAAAACACGGTCGGGTATAGGAATATTTCGCTTATTCCGCTGAAAATGTAATATATAAAAAGTCAATTATATTATCTATTTTATTCTTAAAACATAACCATCATAATTGTGACAGAAATTATGAATCTTTTTATTTTTTTTTCTTATCATTTTTAATTTAATTATGCAACTATTAGCTTTATAAAAAATTTAAAATTAACTGTAACTATAATTATGCTAGTATTAATTTTATAAAAATTTTGAAATTAAAATAATAAAAAAAGAAATTAAAATGACACTTATTTTGATTTTTTGTGTTTTTATCATTTTGATTTTAATTTTTTAATAAAACTTTTAATATAAAAATTTAAAGTTTAAATATTTAATTTAATAAAACTGTTTAATTAAATTATAAATTATAAAAAAATATTATATTAAATTAAAAATTTGATTAATTTTTATTATCATATGATCTATATTTTTTATTATAGATGTAACTTAAATTTTGTAAAATTAAACATCTAAAATCTTATTAAAATATTCAAAAATAATAATAAGATATAATAATCATATTATTATAATGTATTTTAAAATCATACTTTTATAAATTATTTTATACGTAAACAGTTATCAAATATTTTTAATACATAAAATATTTATTAATCAGACCAACTAATATAATGAATAATAGAATAAGTTATCCGTAAATCCGATTAAATCATTGCGTCAGGTCATATTCTCAAAAGGTCGAATGATTAACGTATTTCTGTCACAAGACTCAAGAAGCCGTTCCAAGAATGGGCCAGTGCCTTTATATTTCATCATTTCATTCCCCTTCACCAACGATGCTTTATAACAAACAGCATAAACGATGAAACAGTGCATCAAAGCTTCTACCGGTGATTTTTCGTTGGTGAAATTCCCTTTAAATTGCAAATATCAACACAATGTGCAAGCACCAAATTCCCTTTAAAGGAATTCCAAGACCTTAGGATGTCAAGTGAACATTAGATCAAATTAATTCCACCTATTCTACTTCATTGAAAAAGGAAATTTTCTAGTGAGTAGGGGAATACAAGTAAATGTACATCTAATTGATAACGTATGAGAAAGCATATTGCTATTCCAAAAATTTTATAATGTACAGAACCCTTATTTAGATCATCAAATTCAATACATCAATCATTAATCTTGATACAACTCTGCAGTTCGCTGAGGTAATACATAAGAAGTAATCAACCTGTTATAATACCTGCCAGAACTTCACTCTTTCCTCGAGCATATATTGTGTAAACTAGGCGGATAGCATCCAGCCATCCATCTAAAGATTCCCATGAGTCAGCAATCTGCAACATCAATGCGAACATCAACCAATAGTTATTTGTGTAAAAGTAGCCCCATAACTAAATAAAACATCCTAGAACTCAAAATTCAGTTTAATGCACTTCCCAAAGTCATTCAAGGTAGCCAAAAATGAACTATATTTGAAGTCCTAAAAATAGAAAAACTCATTTTAAGTTCTCTACATACATTTTAGATTAGTCATGGATGGATTTGTTCATAGCAACCCCAAAAAAAAAAAAAATTCAAGGAACTAACAAATCCTTCAAAACTGGATTGCGTTTGAGCTCTTCCGTAGCAACTCAGATTATTGTATTTGAGCTCTGCCACAGCAACTCATTATCTATATTCTGCTCTGCCATAGCAATTCATTTTTACTACTCTTCATTTTTTCTACTGCCCATTGTATTTTCCGCTACATTTATCTGTATATGACTACACTACAAACAATCAACAAGTGCTGTCAGAGATCAAAAAGTAAAAAGAAAAGAAAATCAACATGCATTGTATACTGAGGGACATGGAAGGAGATTCAAGGAAAGAAAAGGCCAAAAATCTGTCATTTTCCTAGCAATCTTGTCGGGCAAAATAAAGCCAGTTTCCTGCTTGATGCTGATAAAACGAACTACGTTTGTATTAGAGTATGGGAAACTAATCAGTGGCACACATTTTTTGTGCAAACAAATGGCCTACATGGCTGGGGCTGAAATAATCAGCAGCTCTGTGTTATTGCTGAGAGGGTTACAAAATAATTAGCATTCTCCATATGTTCAAGTGTAAAAGGTCAGACAAGTTTTAAAACCAGCGAAATCTACAATTAGTTTATGAGGAGCTCGATGAATTATAAACCAGCTTATGGATAAGAATTACAATAATTTCATTAATACAACAATCATATTTTTGCCATGTTATATAAATCAAATTTGATTCTAATGGTTAAAGCATAAAATATGTCTTTTCAAAGGTTAAGAAGATGCAAGCTTAACCTTTGAGCACAATGAATACTGTTTTACAAATATATAAATCAGCACATGACGTACCAAGAAAACTGGTCCATTAATTGTGTCAATACAGAGGCCTGCACCGGGTGGCAGTGTCAGATCAGCACATGCTGAAACAGATACAATATCTGGAACATCAATTTTGATTAGCTTCTTGTCACCATTTGTTACATCTCCCGTTTTCCCTGAAAAATTCTGAGGTGTCTGCTTTTGCTCCAATTTGCTAACCTGAATGGAGAATTTATCATGGTCTAAAATAAAAAAGAGAGAGAAATTCAAAAGTTACAGATAACTATGAGAAGCAATTTCCAAAAGATCTCATGCTCGTTCATGTTGCTGACTTATTTTCAAATGAGCATATAGCCTCTTTTTTGCCATCTCATACATCATTTTCACAAAAACAGATAACAGACTTTTAAATCAGCAGGTCAAGTATCATTATGATTTAGTAAAAATGTTGAACACTTGTGTATTTTTTGCAGACTTCTTCCCTACAAAATCCTTTAGATTAGATTCGTTGCAAGAATAACATAAGCTTTTTTACTACCAAGGAAGCTTAGTCGAAATTAACACCCACTTGCATAACATTTTCATCCTGAGGAATGACAATCTGTAATTGCCAGATATTGGAACTAATATGATTGGAAGAAAACAATGCAGATTTTCCTTGCATGAAATCACTTTCATTTCCAGATATCTATTGAGAATTATGATTATAATCTCATTGGATAAGTGTGCACAACTTGAAACAATCATATATTACCTGTTGAAGGCCTTCATGATTCAAAACAAATTGAGATCTCTTCCAATCATTATGGGGAGCAATGGGTTTCCCTGCAGGCGGTCCAACCAGATATCCAGCTTTAAGATACGGTAACGGTAACTGCCAAGTATTGAAACAGATCAGATTTTATAATTAAAATCCCTCCAACCACATGACTTACAATCAAGAGTAGTTATTACTACATTAACATTTTGCTCTCATTTTCCAGACCTAATGGAGAACCAGTTTAGGTATCATGAATTTTCATTTTGGCTACACATGACTACATTAGTATTTAGCTCTTCCATTTTTGGACCCAATAGAAGACCAGTTTAGTTATCATGAGTTTTCTCTTTGTTCGCATATAAATTTTAAGAAATGGTAGTTTAGGGTGGTCATGTGGGTTAATTCCCAATGCAAAGTGAATCGCTGAGGACCTGTGTGAGATGAAAGACTCATGGACAGTTTTGAATGAGAGATAGAAGTTGGGAATATTCTTTTCGACTTTCTCTCTTCCACTCCAGTCTTTGCTTTTCTTTTTGTAATCTGGAAGTAACTGCTTCAGCAGCAGCCACTCAAATTTTCTATATTCCTTCTTAATTCTTATTAAATGAATGCATCTTCTTCTTGCAATCCTAGCTATTCGAAGCATTAGTGAGGGATCTCATTGCTATTACCCAAACAAGCATGAAACTATGCTTGCACATCTGTCAATAGTTCAAATTGGATCTGCTATGCTATCTAGTGATTCCACAAATTAACCAAAAACAAAAAGAATTAGAACCAATATTCTGGGTATTCACGTAGGTAATAAGGGCTGTGCAAGACAATTTGAAGGGTCCATGAAAAAGATAGAGCAGGTGAAAAGAAAAATGAGAAAAGAATAACTTCCAGATCCCGGAACTGACACACTGGTAAAAAACTCATACAACACTGCCAGCAAACTTGTAAGTAACACCAAAAATATTGCTTAATAAATTTGAATACTAACCATGGAACGTACAAGCCTCAAGGCACTGCTGTATACCTGTTAATATAATTCCAAAACCATAATTCAGTTAACAAATTAGGATCTAATCCTTGAACATGCATTTGGGGCACAAAAGTGATGGAAATTAAAGTTATGACCGTATAAATCGAATCATCAAGATGTATGATAAAGATTCAACCAAGTCATAAGTCAGTCTCAACCTGTACATTTAATATCAAAAAAGAAATTACACAATGCTTACAGAGTAATTTGGTTTCAAAGCATGAGCAGCTGCAATGTAGACAGCAGACTGGCTATACAGCTCATTGGGATTAATATCTTTTGCATTGGCTGACCCCCCAGTTCTTAGAGTATCCTCTGCTAATCCATACTGTAATTAGGACATGGAAATTTTTAGCGTGTAAAAATAATTGCATGGAGAAAATCAAGGAGACCAGAAAGATATTTTCTAAAATTGTACTTTAAAGAAAATTCATGATATGTGAAACTGACCAAAACAGTTCCGAGGTTGTAAATTGCTCGATGAAAATCAAATTGCAACTGTATAGCTGCACGGAACTGCAGAGCAATATACCAGATATTCAGGTTCTTTGCGGCTAATTCCTATCATAAATCCAAGCACTCTAATGTCTCCAAATGACTTTAGTACCTTACTGATGGCAGTTTTAACAATTGTTTGCTTTTCTCGAGCAGGAACAATTGCACTAAGTTCCTAGAATGAGAATTAAACATAGTATTTAATCATATTATCCAAAAAAAATTGCATAAACAAGAATGCATGGAGATATCCAAAGACAAAATAGCTCTCTAGAAGACTAGTTCAAAATAGAGAAGGATGGATAAAAGTCAAAATCAAAGTAAAATCTATTAGTACCTGCAAAGCAAGTCCCCAATTATTAAGTGCCTGCAAGAATTTTAGATGGATTTAAAAATGATAGGATATAAATGGCAAGTTTGAGGATACAAGCTTATGAGAAATTTGAAAAGCCAACACCCGTCAAACATACCTGAGGACTATTCCAGTTAAGTTGAACAGCTTTCTCATAGTTAATTGTTGCCTGCAAAATCAGATTGTCATATATTTTTACTAATAGCTATACATTAGTGAGCATGATGTATACATCTTAAGAAAAGTAAGGTAAAAAAAGCAAGCCCCATATCATCATATGTCACCACTCATGACTTCGTGTTGCATTCAGAGTATTACTCATAAGTCAAACCCTACCACTTGTTTATGAACAGTCTCTAAGTTAACTGCAGCAAATAGTTGACATTTAACAAAAAAGATTCCAGAAAAGAAATGGTTCGTTTTGAATTGATTTACATTTTAAGACCCCCCGCTTTCATTCATGAACAAATGAAGAACTTTAAACTCAACCTGCTTCCAAAGTTCTTCAGCCTCCTTTGTACGACCGCGCATTTTTGCCCTGTCAGAAATTGCTATAGCCCAATTGTAAAATGCCTGTCATGAAATCATAGGGTAGAGCTGTTGAGTTGAAGGGATGAAAATACCAATCAAAACATTCTCTTAATATATAGTAGATATATACTTGTACAGATACAGAAGCATGTTTATAAAATGAAGACAAGTAAAAAATAACATATTTACTTTTCAAAAAAAAAAACATATTTGAGCCATTGGGTGCCATCTAATTAAGCAAACCTAAAAGACAATATTAGAGATTATAATTTGATTGAGTATCCTTAGGAATTACGATTGTAATTGTAACTTACCTTATATAAATAATATATAAAGAGTAAGAGCTACTAATTTCTACAACCTCTTCCCATCCTTTTTCTAAATTCACATCATGGGATCAAAGCAGGTTTTCTAATCCTACCTCTAATTACTTCTTCCTCTCACAACCGAAAACCCATACCCATACCCAAACCTTTATCACAAAAATAAGATAACCTTAACAATCAAACACCATAAACACCTCAAGCAGCCACCGGCGACTAAGTCAGAGAAAGAGGCGACTGATAAGTGTAAAATGCATCCTGTTTTAGGCATAGTTTGATATGTGTTTAGCTATTAATTCAATCATTTGGTATGTGTTTAGGTTAGAATTGTATTAGTTTGTTAATTATATTTGTGTTTTAAGTATTTTAAGGGTGGGTACAAGTCTTTGAGCTTAAATATTATGTTTTTGAGGTAACTTGATATGTTTGGTAGTGTTTTAGGGTCAACATTGAAGAACGAAGAAGTTTCGAAGACGTTCAGGCCGAAATAATGACCCACGATCGTGGTTGGCCGACGATCGTGACAGAAGGCTTAGAAGTAGGCGGCCGACGATCGTGACAGAAGGCTTAGAAGTAGGCCACGATCGTGGCCTACAGGGCCACGATAGGCCACGATCGTTGCCTACGTTTGGCAAATGCGCAACCACTTCCAAACTTCGTGTTTTGAGGAATTTTTTGCACCTTTCGACCCCCAAAAAACCATAGTTCAATCCTAAACACAAAAGAACATAAATAGAACAAAAAGAAGGAGCTTTTGCATCAGCCACTTTGGAGAGAAACCCTAAAGAGAATTGTTGAGAGATTCAGAAAGAGAAGAAGGAAGAGAGAAGTGGAGAAGCCGACATCGACATACTTCCCAGATTTGGAGTTTCCCACCGTCACTGCCTCCCGTCTTCGTTTAGAATCGTTTTTCCGGTTATTTTCCATTTTTATTATTGTATAGAATTGGGAATAGCAGTTTGATGATAGGATTGTGAATGTTAAGATATTCTATACTCACCTTCGAGTTTATCTTTGATTTAATAAAATCTTATTGTTTTATGTTTATTGGATTTATTGTCATTAATTTATGTGATTGCATAATTCGGTAATAGACTGAGCAGGTGAATCGAATGAAAAATAACTAAATTGAACTAACGAGAGTTAGGTAATTTAATAAGAATGAGAAATTAATCAAATCGGTAATTGTGTGAAGAAAGATCTCATTTAGATTCCCAATAGTTTATTGGACAATTTCAGATCTAATTAAGGTTCTGGATAGATTGTTAATTGAAAAATTGCAATTTTTTATGATCTGATTAGGGTTTATAATTTAGGGTTAATGGTTATAACTCGAGAAAGAGTAATCAACCCTAGAATCGTCTAAGACCAATAATCCAATAGTTCATAATCAATTAGGTTAGCGTTAAAGATAGGTAAAAATTCCCCTTTCTCTCAATTGATAGTTTCTTTAGGTTGATTCTTGAGTGTGTGTTGCAACTGCTACTTTGTTAATATTTTCGTAATTGATTCTTGGAATTGAGTTGCATGACCGAATTAAATTCTTGCCTTAGTTTTGTTACATTTTGAATTACTACGAATTGTTTTGGCCTTAGATTTTAGGGCTAGATTATCTCTCCTCATGGGATCGACACCTTAGGTACTACGCGAACGACCTGTATGCTTGCAAATTACCAAGTTATTAATTAGAGCTTACACACATTGAAAAACCACGACCAGCAACACTGGCAAGTGTCCCACAGGCCCACACACGTCGCTGGTGGCCGTTGTTTGACCAATGCGTGTAGCCCACGCGTCACCTTCCGATGACGTTTTGTTGACCATGCTTCCATGGACTGGGTTGCACCAATTCCAAAAACCTTTGGTGATGTGGTTTTTTGGTTTTAATTGTTGGAAACTGGGTTTGTGTGTTTAACCATAGCCGTTGATGTGCGTTTCTGCTTTTAATTGTTGGAAACTGGGTTTGTATGTTTAACCATCGTCGCTAGTTCCGTCATAGTCGTATCTCATAATGGTTTCGTTGTAGTCATAGTGCCTCTTTCATTGTTGCACAGTTGTTGATATTTGAAGTTTGGTTTTTTGCATTATTGTTCTTCACTTAATTCTCGTTAATGTCTTTCTGTAACGATTGCATCATAAGTGATTTCAAAACTGAAAGTATTGAAGGACAACCACCCATTATGGTTCAACAAATCACAAATCAAAAATTGAACGGAATTAATTATGTTGCTTAGGATAACACGGTCATTATATACCTCAAAGGCCTAGGTAGGTATAAGCATCTCATAGATCCAGCCCTGGTATCAAGTCAACAGGGTATAAGAAGTGGGAACAACATGAGAATCAAATAATGACAAGCCCTTGGAATCCACAAAGAAACGATCCAAATGATCAAGATGTACAACGAGGATCGTATCCATTCGATATTGCACTTCTCAACAAATATAATTTATTTCATTATTCTAAGTGGTTATTTTATTCTAGTTAATGAAAAGCTGATTATTCTTAATTCTTGGGTTGACTTTTATATTCCAATAACGTTACTCGTATATATGATTTATCTATAGAATTGTTCAAGTGTGAGTAGGAAGAGAAGAACCACATCAAGTATGTTTCAAAAATAACGAATTTATTTGTAGAACATTTAGCAGCTTAGCTCATACAAACAAATAAGAATCACCTTATGAAGGAAAGCATAAAATTATCCGTGCTGAGATATTTGGCTAACTTAAGACCAAAATGTGAACCAATTAGGGCACAGATACTCGATGGCACTGAACTTCCATCACTTGCAGAGATATATTCACAAGTATCTCAATCCTTGAAGGGGCCAACATAAGAAAGTGGTGACTAGTCTGCTCTAGCTGTTCACAATAGTGGAAGAGGTAATGGAGGCCGAAGTAACCAAGGTGATCATGGTGGTTGTGGAGGAAGTGGCCGAGGAGGCCAAAGGAAATGTGACCAATGTGGCAAGGATGGGCATGTTCGAGACTATTGTTGGAATTACACCTAGAGTTACGCCCGAAGCCCTCTCAGTCTGCTAATATTATGAAAGCTTCTAGTGGTTCTGCCTCAACAAGTAGAAACAAGTGGTTTATGAAGTAGAATATGCAGCTTTTCTCTAGTATCAAGTAACCAAGCAAGCAATCACACCTACTGCATCATTTGCTCACCTAGGTAATCACACAACTTATATCTTCCTCTGTTAAACCTTAAGTTGTAAATTCAAGAGTCACTGACCATATTGCAAGTAACCCAAAATTTTTTGATCGAATTACCCCAATACCAAACTCCCACCAACTTACTGTTGCTAATGGTTCCACTACTAGTATAAGTGGGCTGGCACTATATTTCCTTCCTTCAATGAATTTTCGTCCAACTTAATGTATGTTACTAAACTAACCAAATCATTGAATTGTTCTTTCTCTTTTTTCCCTTATTCTATTGTCATCCAGGATTTGTAAGACAAAGAAGATGATTGGAGGGGGTGTGAATCTAGAGGTCTCTACAATTTTGACAATCGTTCAACCGCTTGCTCAACTGTTACTTCACCCTTCTAAATCCATAGTCGTAAAAAAAATTGATACCTTATTTAAATTATAATTTTCATCTAGGTTGTGAGTCTTCTCAACTTGGGAAACATCATCGCGTTGCTTTTCCATCTAGAGTTAATAATAGAGCCAAAAGCTCTTTTGTGTTATTTCATTATGATGTTTGGGGTCCATCTCGTGTGACTATGAAACATGGTTATCTTTACTTTGTTGTTTTTGTTGATGATTGGTCGAGAACGACTTATTTATATGTAATGAAAGAATGTTCAGAATTGTTTTATATTTTCCAATCCTTTTGCTCTGAAATCAAAACTCAATTTTGTCCTATTAGTATCCTCATAAGTGATAATCCTAAAGAATATTTTTCTAAATCCATTAAGTCTTGCATAAAAAATTGTAGTATGATTCACCAATCTTCTTGTTCTCACACATCACAACAAAATGGTACTGCTGAAAGAAAAATCAAGCATGTCATAGAAGTTGCTTAAGCCTTACTAATTGAGATGAAGGTTCTCAAGGAGTTTTGGGAGTGATGTTGTCCTCATTGCTTGCTATCTTATTAACAAAATGTCACCCACTACTCTAAAAGGTCAAATTCCTCATATCCTTATGTTTCCTAATACCCCTTTGTTTCCTCTTCAGCCTCGTATCTTTGGATATGTCTATTTTGTCCACTAATTACATCTAGAAGTTGACAAATTATCTCCACAGGCCATCAAGTGTATCTTCCTTGGTTACTCAAGGTCACAAAAAGGTTATCGTTGTTACAATCCCTCACTTAAAAGATTCTTTGTGTGCGATGAGACCTTATACTTTTCTGAGAGTCAAGATGGCAAAAGCTTCCATCATTGTTTACCCTCACATTTAGACAACTCCTTGGATAATTCGCCTAAAAGTTCAAACAATTCACCTACAAACTCTAATCCTTCTTATCTTCATCAATTGTCTCGAGCAGACTTGTAGGTTTATTCCCGACAACCTCATCAAATGATAGATGGCCACCCAAATGAGCCCTTTCCTCCAACGCCTAATTTGCCGCCAATGACGAAAAACAGTGACCTAGACTAGCCTATTGCTTTACGTCAAGGTAAGAAATCTTATACCAATCACCTGATTTCTAATTTTGTTTCTTATAACCATGTGTTACCCTCCTTTTGTTTTTTTATCAAACCTGGAAGAGGCTATAAGAACCCTAGGTGGAACCAAGCTATGCAAGAGAAAATAGATGCTTTATGGTCAAATGTCACCTAAAAGCTTGTTACTCCTCCTGATGCCTCAATTGTTGGTTGTAGATCAGTATATACGATTAAGACACTTGCTGATAGATCTACCGAACGACTCAAGGTTCGTCTTGTTGCTAAAGGATACACACAAGTCTATGGTATTGATTATTCTGAAACTTTTTCTCCTGTGGCAAAACTGGCATCAGTTCGTATTTTTACTCGTTAGCCGCAACTTACTCTTGGCCTCTCTACCAACTTGACTTCAAAAATGCATTCCTCCTTGGTGATCTAGAAAAAAAAATCTATATGGAGCAACTTTCGGGGTTTGTTGCTCTAGGAGAGTTTGAGAAAGTGTGGCTATTGAAGAAATTTTTATATGGTTTAAAACAATATCCTAAAGCATGGTCTGGACGGTTTAGTGCAGTTGTAAAGAAATTTGACCTCAAGTAATGTGGAGTAGACCATTCGGTGTTCTATCAACACAAGATCCGTTAAAATTCTATTGATTATATATGTTGATGATATTGTTATTACTGGTGATGATCAAAATGGAATTCACAAATTGAAGGAATTCCTACGACAACAATTTTTAAGAAAAGATCTTGGTCTATTGAAGTATTTTTTTTTGGGAATCGAAGTTGCAAGACCTAAAGATGGTATTTGTCTCTCTCACCGCAAGAATGTTCTTGATCTACTAGAAGAAGCTAGCTTGTTGGGATGTAAAATGGTAGATTCTCCAATGGATCCCAAGGTCAAACTTGACGCAAACCAGGGAGAACTCTTGAAACATCCAGTAAATTATACGAGTTTGATTGGGAAATTAAACTATCTTACAATTACTAAGCGTAACATTTCATTTAGTACAAGTGTGTTGAGTCAATTTATGCCATCCCCTTGGACCATCCATTGCAATGTGGCTATTGGAATCATGAAATACCTCAAGCGCAATCTTGACAAAGGACTCTTATATAAGAACCATATGTATTGTTTAGTTCAGGCCTATAGTGATGCTAATTGGGCTGGTCCTAAGACTGATCGACGCTCTACTATAGGGTATTGCGTTTTTGTTGGTGGCAATCTAATTTCATGGAAAAGCAAAAGGCAAACAGTGGTTTCTTGTTCAAGTGCAGAATTAGAATATAGATCCACGGCATATACAACTTAAGAACTTGTCTAGGTAAAACATATGTTGTAAGAACTTAGATTTCAACTAAGACAACCTATGGAGCTAATGTGTGATAATCAAGCAGCCATTTACATTACTTCAAATCCAGTTTTTCAAGAAAAGACAAAGCATATTGAGGTAGACTATCACTTTGTTAGAGAGAAGGTGCAACAAAGTGTGATAAAAACCACTCATGTGAAGTTTGAGGACAAGTTAGTTGATCTATTTACCAAGTCTTTGGTTTAACACAACTATATAATAAGCTTGGAGCTCATGATATATGCTCCAACTTGAGAGGGAGTGTTAGAGATTATGACTTGATTATCTTCAGGGATTACAATTGTGGTTTGATTAAATATCTTCAGAGATTATAATTGTAACTTCAACTATATGAATAAGATAATCTAGTATATAAAGGGAGTCGGAGTTACTGATTTTTGCAAGCTCTTCCCATCCCTTTTCTTAATTCACATAAGACATTAAAAGATTTTTAAAAAAAAAGGAAACAAGCATCAAATGCAATTTATAATTTCCAGAACATGAAAGATTCTACAAATAATAAGGTTATACACGCAAGCATCACAACCACTCAGAAAAAGATGTAAGCTTCCCTAGTTTTAAAATTTCTTGATTTACTCGTGTAAAGATAGCAATTAACCTGCTTACTATGATCCTTGTCAGATAAGTATCTATTCAATAAAGATCATTATAATATAGAAAGCATACATACATCATGAAGCGTAGGGCACAGACGGGTAGCCTCATCATATTTTTTACAAGCCTCTTCAAGCAAAGCATCTTTAGATGGTGAAGTAGAATCTGCACCCACATTGTCTGCACTTTCCTGCATTCCATGTAAAAGCGTAATAAGAAAAAAGAACTTCCACCTACATGAAATGCAAAAAAAAATTGCAATGGCTGTAAGTGGAGTTAGAGATGCAGGTTCTATTATTTTATTAAGCAAATTACAAATGTAGACTATGCATAAAAATAATTTGTTATTTTTGTAAGAGTAAAGGAAAAATTTTCAGACCTGAAGCACCAATGCCCAATTGTATAACGCATCATAATCGTCTGGGTTTCTCTCTATTGCACTAGCATATCTACAAAATACAACAGAATGATCATTACGATTTTTCTAAATCTTGAGTTAAACATGTGAAGGTAGAAATGACCTTGTAGCAGCAAAAGTAAGAACGCGTTGACGAGATCGAGCCTCTTCGTCAATACCAGTTACGCTGTTGATCAGTTGCATGGCAGCATTACTCTCTACTTGGTGTTGCTGCGTGCTTTCTTGACTGAAACAATTAGTTTGAAAAGAGCACAAAGTTGAAATTCAACCAAAGATCTATCAACCGAAATCTAACAAGTCGTCGTCAACGCTAAACACCCGCGAGATTTCTTTTAACCTAAATTCAAGAAAAGTACCTTAAAAGAGAATGAAATAAAACCTGTAATGGGTAGCGGTACCATCGGCTTCGTCGCTTTTCAATTCGCTAAGCAATTCTCGCATTGTGAAAGTCTTGTTGCCTTTTTCCTTGCTCATATCAGCTCCGTTTGATGTCGTTCCATTACGCTCCTCCTCCTTGAGATCTCCATCTCCATTGCCCGTAACCGTCGCCGTCGTAGGCTCTGAATTTGAATCTTGTGAAGCTGTTGGCAGAGCTTGTTTTGGCTCCACTCCGTTTTGTAAATCGTCTTCTCCGGGGGTTGTCGCCATTGTTGTTGTTGTAGTTGGTACCTTCTGAAATCAAAAAAGCTACGCCAAGATCTAATTAGCAGACAGAGAATGAGAGAGGGAGAGGGTAAGTGAAGAAGAATGGAAAGAAACGGGTTGTGGGTTCTAGCCCATCTTCCTAGTTTTTTGGGCAAAACTTCAATGGGCCTAACGATGACTCGACCCATTTTATCACATGGATTTTATTTATCATCGTTTCTGTGTTTTCCTTTACTAGTTACTTTCTGAAGTCACTGCAATTTGGTTAGATGTCACTTTGCATCTTTCTTAGTTCTCACTCAGCAAACACTACACTTTGCCACGGTCTGGCCAACTGTGCTCACTGGCATCCACTGGGTTATCTGTGACGATGCGACGGCTCGCTTTTAGATCGACCCCTGGGTAACGGATGTCGGCCCGCTCATTGCTCACGCTCGGCGACCCTTACCTCCGGAAGCGCATGACCTACGAGTTCACCACTTTGTGGATCAGACAAGTAATTATCGTTGGAATGAATTTCGTTACCTTCTCCCTAACTTTATTTGTTTGTCCATTGCAGATGTTGTACCACCCCGATCCCACTTCGGGCCTGATAAGCGGATCTGGGGCCAGTCGGACTCAGGCCAGTTCACTACCGCCTTCGCTTATGCCATGCTTAAGGCCCCTCCCCCCACCAATTGGAGCGGTCTCTGGAAACTAATCTGGCACTAGAGAGAACCTCAACGCATCCGCTCGTTTCTTTGGCTTTTTGGACAGGATCGCCTTCTGACAAACCAGCAACGTCTCCGTCGTGGGCTGACTTCGACCTTGGCGTGCCATCACTGCCACGCCGATGAGTCCGCCCTTCATGTGCTGCGCGACTACCCTCGCGCAAGGAGGGTATGGCTCCTTTTCCCTTTACCTAACCGCAATTTTTTTACTCTCTAGGGACAGGAGTGGCTTCACAGCAACCTGCAACAGCACTCGAGCGGCACTACCATCGATTGGCCTCTTCTTTTTGGCACCGCCTGCTGGTTCCTTTGGACTTGTCGCAACAGCTCTTTGTTTGAGCCACAATTCTTGTGGCCATCCTCCCCGAGCCACCCCATTATGGACTATGTGCATAGGATCCGGCACGTGGAGATTTAGCACCATCGCACTTTTCCAGGTCGCCCTCCCCGTCAGGAACATCTCATTGGCTGGCGCAAACCAGCACTAGGATGGGTGAAATTGAATACGGATGGGGCCAGTAAACAATCCACCCTCACCGCCACGACAGGAGGCCTCATTAGGGATAGCTAGGGCACGTGGCTCGGCGACTTTGTCCAAAACATCCGCTGGTGCTCTTCGGTTTCGGCCGAGCTTTAAGAAGTCTTTTCTGGGCTGACCCTGGCTTGGAACCTAGGCCACCGAAAGCTTCTTTTGGAGATTGACTCTCAGATAGTAATGCAGATTCTATCCGACTCCATCAACCGCTCCATGTCACACAACCCTCTCATCATGGGCATCAACGAACTCCTCAATCGCAACTGGGTAGTGCTTCCCCGTCATACTTACCGTGAGGGAAATCGCTGTGCAGATTGGCTCGCCAATTTTGCAGTGACTTTTGACATTGGTGTTACCACACTACTCCATGCTCCCGCAGAGTGCCTCTCGGTCCTCCGCGAGGATATCATTGGGATTTGTCTCCCATGTCTCATTTTGTAACCTTTAGTTTTGTTCCTCCATAATCAAAAACACTACACATTTGAAGGAATGTTGATTTTCCTGCTGTTTCTCTGTTTTCTTTTAGTTTTTAAAATCCAACTAAAAACTGTTTGGTTATAATTCTGTTTGTAAATTTGTTTCTAATTTTCACAATTCATAAATATCAGATTTTCATTTTTCATTTTTACTACAAGCTGTTTTATTATTAATTAAGATAAGTATTATTGAATTTTTAATATTCATTAACTAAAAATAAAATAATTTATAATTATAAATTTTGTTATTATTACCAGCCTGGCTAGCTCTCTCTCTCTCTGCTACTTCTACCGGTTGTAAATCCTCTTTCCAGTTTTTTGCATTTTGTACCGTTTATGGCAATAGTCTTTTGACTAGTCCTAACATCTAGTTACCTTTTTTCCTTTCTTAGGCTCTTGTCTAACAAAATATGCAACAAGATTATAGGAAGCTTCTTGCTTTCCACCTCTCGACAAAGCCTTACGTCGACAGTCTTCTTCCTCTAAACCTACTACAATAACTTGCTTCCCAAGGAAAATGTGGAGCCAAGTCGTAAATGATTCAGCTGGAGCCACTACTAAATGGTCGCTCTCTGTTTTTTTTTGGATAAAAGGCTTGCTTTTCCTCTTATTAACACCTAGGCTTAGAAGTTGGTAGGTGTATATTATACTACGTTTTCTAGGTACGATCATGCATGGCCTAACAGGTTGGAAATAGAGGGTCATGCATGGTGTTTTCTAGGATGTAAATTTTTTAATACTTTTGACATTTTGGGACTATTTTTGAAAGATATACACTTGAAAAACCCTAAACAAAACCCTAGAAGACTTAAGAGTATATAAAGTAGAGAAAAAACCACAAGATAGTTGTATAAACATAATTAAAGAAGATCAAAAGAGAAGAATTCTCAAGAGCAAGGCTACAAATTTTCCAGCTCAAGCCAAAGAAGAGAAGACTTCCAAATTCAATTCTCAACTTTTTTCTTATTTCGTTGTTGTTGTTAGATACTAATAATGATTAAAATTTGATATTTAGTTACGTCTATGTATTGCTAAATTCCTTTTAGGAATTATTTTTTAAACTTTACATTCTTGATTCAATGAATATACTTATGACGTTATTATTTTATATTCAATTTGAATCAAGATATTATATTGGATCATCTTTTTTTGTTGCACAACTAGAGCTAGTACCTCAATAGAGCTATAAACTACAAATTAATAGGCAATTAAAGAGACATCTTAATTATTTATTTGTTATTCGTCGGATTGCTTCAAATCCAATTATATAGTTAGAAAGAGTTTTGATAGATTGAGAGATTAGAATTCAATTCTTATCTATTTTAATTGGGATTACTTGATTTAGATCTCGAAAAAGGTAATCATTTCTATAGGTTATCTAGGATCTAGTATGATTAAATCAAGAAGGTAAAGTGAAAACAATAAGGATAGAAGTAATTCCTAACTTTCATCACTAACCAATCAATCAATTTTACTATTGTTTAGTTTATTGCTTAGTTATTAACTTTTTGTTTTGAGTTTAATTTTTAACTATTCATCTTATTGTTTATATTAAACAAAGTTTACAAGAATTGTTGGGTGATTATTACAATCCTCGTGGGATGATATCTTTTATATTATAAGTTACAATATGTATACTTATAGTTAAAAGAGTTTTCAATTAAAACTTATTTAAGTTTTTAGCATCATTTCTAAGGATTGTTATAGCATTTATGTAGTTCAAGTTACTTTGCTTTAATGATTTTAACACCATTGTAGGTGCACGAACTCAAGATCCACAAGGAGTTTAAGCAAAGTAAATGATACACAAGTTTTTGAAATCACCAAGCAAAAGAGGGAGATTAAAAAAGTGACATGCCAAGAAGCGATAGAAAGAAAAATGGTGGAGGAACAGAATCAAGGAAAGCACCAAAGAACCTTTATATGGACTTTATGAGGCTAGGGTTTAATGCAAATCAACAAGGAATAACAAGACCCCTATTACAAACCAACACATTTGAAATCAATCCAACACTGCTAAACATGTTGTAAACCAACATCTAGTTTTATGTACTAGCCAATAAGGATCCTAATGCTCATTTGGCCAACTTTCTAGAGATATGTGACAAGTTTCAATATAATGAATTATCGAAAACTGCAGCCAAAATGAGGCTATTTCCTTTTACACCTAAAGATCGAGCCAAGGCATGATTGAACTTTCTTAACCTAGAGCATGTCACAACACATGAGTAGTTAGAGCAAGCCTTTATGGCTAAATACTTCCCCTTAATAAAGACTACTATACTCACAAAGGAAATCTCAAATTTTCAGCACAGTGGAAGGGATTCATTATATGAAGTATGGGAGCGATTTAAAGAGTTGCAAAGGAGTTGCCCACATCATAACTTGCCAAAGGAGTTCCTTCTACAAATGATCTACAATAGTTTGAATCCACCCATATGAGTCACCATAGATGTAGCAGTTGGTGGCTCTTTAGTAAGGAAAATGGTTGAAGTAGCACATGATTTTTTAGAAGAGATGACAAATAAAAATATCTATGGACATCAGAAAGAAGTAAAATGCAGCCAACCTTTAGAGATTTTAAAAAAAGAAGAAGAGAGAACTTGTTGTAGATTTAGTAACAACATCACAGGTTGAAGTAGCAAAACTAATTAAACAATTACAAAGCCTAAAAGCCAGTTTTTCTAACCCATTCAAGGCAATTCAGTATGGATGTGAACTATGTAGAGAAGAAAATAATGTCTTAGTTGATTGCTTCATAGTGGAAACTAACAACATGGAGTAGCTCAACTTCATGGTAGCATACTATGGTTAGGGGGTAATAATCCCTATTCTAATTCTTACAATCCTGGGTGAAAAAACCACCTGAATTTTTCTTGGTTTATTAATGTAGGAAACCCAATGAGAGCTTAAGGCCTATTAGGATTTTAGCAAGATGGGCTCAATTCTTTGGAATTAAAGATGGATAAGCTAGAGAGAGAATGCTCTGTACACTGCTACTGTTCACTATTACTGTTCATCTTCGTTTTTGCGTTAACTCTTTTCTGTTTTTACGTAATACTTTGTGCTTCTCACGTCAACCCTAATACATGAGGGTCATCTCCCCAACAAGGTAAGGCTCAGAGAACATGATGAGGATCCTCCTCTAGACCCTAGACCTTAGACCCCAAACCTACTTATAGTGTTGTCTTAGGAAACTCGACGGTGGATGTTAAGCAAGTGACTTGTCTATGGCCTATAGAGGAGATTATCGAACCAGAGGAAGGTGACATCACCCATCTGATGGGAGAATCTAGAGCCGGTGTTATGTTATCCCAAACCTTCAAGGCAAAGCTAGATAAGCAGTGGGAGAAATCAGTTGTTATCAAATTACTTGGACGTCGTACTGGATATCGGGTTCTCTGCTCTCGGTTGACGAATTTGTGGCGTCCGAAAGGCTATTATAGACTTGGTATTGCAACTTACGGAAATGATAGGTATCACCCAAAATTTGACTCCATGTTCTCTTACTCAGGAACTCATCAATTGTTTTAGTTCATCCAAGAACGAGAGAGGGTGTAGGGTTAGGTGAGGATGGCTATGTCAAAGGATTCAAAGAGGAGTTTAGAGCCAAAGAAGGAGTAGGGGTGGAGGAAGCAGATGCAAAAATAGGAGAAAATTCTATAGAGGAACCAAGCTCAGTGTTCAACATAGTGCTGAAAGAAGTAAAAGGTAAGCAGTTAGAAAGTGATAAAACAATTAATAATAAAACGAAATAGTTTGGAGCGAGAAAGAATTTGATGTGATTCAATAAAACAGGGGAGGGCCAGGAGCTAGAGAAGAAGAGAAAAGATGGAAGAACAAAGGAGAAGAACTAGGAGTTGGAGAAGAAGATTACTAGTTGGAAAGGATCAAGGGAGAACATTAAAACTAAAAACTGAGAATGACAAAACTCCAAGGTACTGAAGGAAAAAGGGGAACATAGTAAAAGCTCAAATGAATTTATAAAACCAATTAATAAGGAAGGAGGTAGCAAAGGAAGAAGAGAAAAAACTCAAACAAATTGGTGGCACAGAAATAAAATGCAAAACATGCAGTATAGGAAACTTGGAGTTTCTCTCTCTAAAATAAAGTTCATCTTTTTTTTTATAAGAGTGCTTTTTTTTTATGGAAAAGGAAATGAAATTAAATAACAGATATAGAAAGTATAAGATGAAAAGCTTAGGAGAGTACCATTATACAATCTTGCATTTCAATGCAAGATATAGACAAAATAAAGTAAGCATTACATTGGATGTGCAGAGAAGATACTATGTTTGAAGTACACTTTTGGTTAAGATTTTTTATTAATATTAGCTCCCTAAGTTCAATGATGATCATAGATTTCAGGGCTTCCTTTGAAGAATATTTGTTCGCTAGCCGTTTAAGATATCATTCTCTCCATAAGATGTAAACACAAAGCCCTAGCACGATGCTGTGAATCAGCTTATCAATTTTTGAGTATCCATTTTGGTTAGATAATCTTTGTGTGATATCTGTAAGAGAAATCCCTAGATCGAACCATAAACATTTCATAGTGGCATATTCCCAAATGTTGTTGTTGAATTGGCATTCAAAGAGAATATGGTTCCTTGATTCCTTATGCATTAAGCACATTGGACAGTTTTTGTCAACTTGCATGTAAGGCATTTTAATAGTGGTATTGAGCTTATTATTAATTGCAAGCCATAAGATAAAGGAAGTTCTTGGAGTCAAAGCCTTAATTTAGACCATCTTGAACCAATCTACCTTGCAATCTCTTCTTCTTAACATATTCATAATAGTTTTGTTAGTCAGTTTGTGAACTGGTTGATCCCTCCAGAAGAAAGTGCCTATTGATTTTGTTAGTCAGTGTGTTCTTACTATAAAGAATTAGAGACAAATAACTTTTTAGATAATTTTAAGACTTCTTTGAAATATATACATAAACAATATGCTTTCACATTGGAGCTTTAGTTAAAAACATAAATATGAAAGCTGCACGCTTGAATGAAAAGTTTTATGTGATCATTTAGTAAAATTATGCCAACAAAATATAATAATTATTATTATTTGTGGATATTCAATATTGTTGAAGTTAACTGGTTTTCTTTAGTGTTACAAATTATTGTACATTTCTTTCACAAATTTTTATAATAAAAAATATATAAGAACATTAATTTGTAAAACATATAACAAATATTTAATTTGATACACAAAAGAGTAAATACTTGAGTAAATTCGTCTTTAAAGAAATCTCACGTAAAAGATCATAGATAAGCATACATGTGCCCATATTCTCAGATAATAATTTTAGATATTAAAAGGATAGGAAGAACAATTTATATTAGAGACATGCATCGTTTTTTGGAAAAATATGGATTGATCTTATTGATGTCTTCTTTATATCTACGTAATGTTATTAATATGCACGCTACTCTTTTATCACATTTGAACTGGTTTGAAGAGTGAAACGAAGGGCTATTGGTCAAGAATTAAGAAAAAGAAAATACGAACGCTTCTGGTGGTTAATATTCTACACCAAAATATTATATTTAGGGTGTGCTTGTTTGAGGGGTATGAAAAAAGAGATATAGGTATGGAATGAAAATTGATGTTTAGTATGAACCTATCATTGAAGATCTAAGAGTTTCATTCCTTAGTTTTGGGCAATCTTCCATTTCTCTCATAATCTAAAAGAATGGGAGAGAGAAATGAGAGTAATTGATATATTTTTAATTTTTTATATATAGACTATAGAAGATAGATAAAATGTATAATTATGAGCCAAATAACTTCAATAATCAAATTTATAGTGAAATCAATTAAATAATTAATTATATTATAATTAATTAAAATATTGTAATTAATTAATTACAATATAATTAATTACAATATTATTATTAATTAAAATATAAGTATTTATTAATTAAAATATTAATTAATTAAAATATTAGTATTCATTAATTAAAATATTGTAATTAAATAGAACATTCACCCCTTTTTTCACAATGCCTTTTGAAGTTAAAAGTCAAATTGAAAATTAAAAAGAAAGTGACTACAGTAGAAGCCAATAGAAGGAGCTATTAGTTCAACTTTTTCACTAAAAATTTGATGAACTAACACATGATAAGTGTGAAATTTATCCCAGAAAAAAGAAAATTACCATACGTTAAAAAAAAAAAAAGTTCAAACAATAAGTCAAACTACAAAGTATGTCCTAGTCCAAAACTTACGATCCAAATTGCACCTATTAACTTGCCCTAACAGCCTTTTCGATTAAGGAAACACAATACATCGAACCGAGATTTATGTGTGGATTTCAGGCATACGGTTGGTACCGGAAAATAAAGAATTTCATAGTCAATCAATCCCTGTCCATCGTTTAGCATTTGATTCAATGACTAACAAGAAAATGAAAGCCCTAACTAAATATTCTTGTTTCTCCGACTAAAAACAAAAGAACAGAGACAAACTTAAAAGCAAATTAATACATCCCATTACTTTAATAAGACCTTTCTTGCATTTTGGATGGCTATTGCCTAATTCTTGTAAAAGCTATTATTTCTTCCTCAGCTGTGGTAACATATGCAAAATCACGACATTTTTTACGAGCCAAGATTGGACTCGGTACAATAATATTTCAATCCCATAAATCTTACAAATTCCACTCCAGAATTTTGATCCAACGCCCAACTGTATCCTGAATGGTCTAACTAGATAGGATGTGGTCCTTTAAGAAAAGGAAACAAAGTGACATTTCTACACTCCGAAGAAATATGAAATAGCTATAATTACAATACAATGGACAACCTGATTCAGTAGTAAAGAGGACCCTTAGGGTTCGGTTTTCACCTTCACGTCTCCATTGGGCAAAGCACTCTGTGCTTGAGCAAGCCGTTTCGATTCCTACAAAGATAATAAAGAGCCTGAGTTATCTTAAAAGGCAAAAGGCAAAAGAAATATGCCTCCTATACTAAACAAGGGCGGCGTCAGCTGTTTTTTAATTGTAATCTTTAGTAACTTAAAATTCTGATTTGCAAAATATAATATGACTACAAGCTCCCATATAGAAGAACAAATAGTGTTTCCCGTAATCAGGCACTCAAAACTCACACCCGTCTCCCATATAGAAGAACAAATAGTGTTTCCCGTAATCAGGCACTCAAAACTCACACCCGTCAATGCACAATCAAGCTGGAGCACTTAAGACTAGTAAATTATACAGACATATACAGCAATTACATAAACTGAAAATTGGTTAAGAATCAATTAGATGAACCTAAACTAGTAGCTTATCTTTCAAACTAAAAAATGGCTTGTACTATTATTAAGAATTTAAGGAAACCTAATCCAGAAACCCTAATCCATAGGAGGGCAGCTAGAGTTAATTTTTATTTTGTCCATTTCTGTAGGAGCCATAAACATTTTACATATAACAGCTAGTCATTTGAACATATTAACAGCCATGGAAAATGATCGAAGAAAAGGGTCCTGCCATGTTAAAAAGTAGGTCATAAACCACCAAAGACTGAATAACACTAAACAATAACTGCCGACGTACAGCAAAGTTGATTCAACACTCTTCATTAGAAAACCACACTATGACAAGTTGATTTTAGCCATCAAATATAAGTTCATTCTAAGGACCATCAGGAAACTTACTTCTAGTTACGAAACTTGATGGAGACTGAATTAAAGATTGAAAGTTTACAGCAAAGACCAAATCCTATGTCTCATTCTACTAGCTCATCCAGATCTAGTGCGATAAAAGGGCAGAAATATATGTTTATGCAGTTTTAATCCCAAGAATAACGCAAATCACGCAGGGAGATCTGTTTGCAATTGGATGGAATAACTTACAGCAGCTGAAATAGCACGGCTCTCCCTATATGAGTCCACTTCATCTGGAAAAGCCTGTTCAAGTTCCTCCAGTAGATGCTTACGCAAACTCTACAAAAGCCGATAAAGTACATAGGCTCTCAAATGCTTCAAAATCACAAGTAAAATGCATTTATATTGTGTGATTTTACACCAAAACAAAGCTACCTAAAATGACAGATTATAAAACATCAGTAGCTAAAAACTTACCTTGAAGGCATCAGTCTTTCCTTTTGTAACCTGATTCTTGGCAATACAACTATTTATAACATCTCTAGTGAATTCATCTGGATTCTTGCCATCGTCAATTAAACTAAAAAGCAGCACCGTAAATCAAATGCCACCAAAGCCAATCTACAATTAACTAGTGCTAAAGAACCATAATGAAAGTACTCACTTGATAACCTCCATTGGAACTTGAATATTACACTTTTCAGACAATGTAGTCATATTTTCCAGCTCCATAACAAGATTATTTCTGCAAAATCATACCTTGGTCTCATAAAAACTCAAAACCACACAAATCAATCAAAGACATGTCCAAAAAGGAAAGAAGAAACTAATATTGAGAGAATTGTACATGCGATGGAGAAGTGGAAGCTGGGATGCAGTGTTAAAGGAAGAGACTGTGAGGTAAAGCTGATGGAGGAGGCCAAGAGTCTTTTGGATGGAGTTAATGACTTGGTTGAGATTCTTCTTAGGGTCATCTGCTGTTTCTGTTGCCGCTGCAACTGTATCATTTGTTTGATTAGATAGTATGCCATTGCCGCCATTTCCTCCAGGACCCACAGTTGCACCCTGCAGTGTATCCATGTTTGGCAACTTATCTGTCAAACACAACCAAACAACGTACCATTAGGCTGACTACATAAAGTAAAATTAACAAGAACAGAATTGAGCAAACTGCCAAAAGAGAATGACCATGAGATGACACCTCATCATAAGGAAAGACAAACTAAGACTACATAATTAATTCAGAATAAAAAGAATACATGTAGAAAATAAGATAATGACTACATTGACATAATTTATCAAACATAAAAAGGCATTAATTGCCTCCTAGTAACTCCTAAATCCCAAAAACCATCATCTCAGAAATTGGAGACTGACGTATCAGAGAATAAACAAAAAAGGTTAAGAAATAAACAATAATTACGACATATCAATCATATCTGAACATCAAATACCCTAAAGAACAAATTAAAGCTGTTTTAAAGCTGAAGTAGGCTCGCCATTTACAAATGTGCTCTACTTTCTGAGAAGAATACCTCTAATGGGCAAGGAAACATAATGAAATCAACAAGTGTTCTAATCACAGCAAGCATCAGACCAGTAAACGGTCAAGGGAATTAGGCATTGACATAGTAAGCGAATATCTCAAAGTTCAAATTCCTTTTAACATCTCCAGGAATTTGCAGAACAGAATGAGAGCTGATCAATGGTATAATCTAACAGGAGCCATAATACCATCTACATTACAGTGAACCATCAATGATTGTCATTTAAATTTGAGAATGAAATTGAAAATCATCCACCACCTTAGTACGAAACTTGAGGTTTTTAGTGATAGAACACAATAGAGAATATTATACATTGAGTGCAAAAATCAGAATATTAAACTTCATTTGACAATTATAACAACTCCAAATGGAATTGAGGCCTAAGTAAATACCTCATTTCTAAACAAAGAATCTAGCTTAATACATTAGTAGAAACTGATACTTATCAAGGTTAGCAATATTAAGAATATGACCAAATTACAACAATAGAATGATTACAATGCCATAAACTCCAAGCAACTTTAAATGTTACCTTCAGCAGACTTTAGGGCAACACAAGAATAGATTTTTTATATAATAATTATTGGGATTTTGTTCAATAATTCCCTGGATAGAAAATAACAAGGCAAGACAATTTCATCCAATGGCCAAATAGAGTAAAAGGTGGTTATTATGAACACAAGCTTGAAGCTTTCATTGCCAAACAGTCAAAGTACTTATGAGCACATATATATCCAAAATTCATATAATCTCGTATTGGTCAAGACCAGAAATTAAAACAAATCCTTTCTACACAAACAAAGCAAACACCTCTATATATGCTCCAAATGCAGAGTGGGGATCCTAATTTTGGGTGTTGAATAGGATTGGACAATCTTTAAAATGTCTAATGACTAAAATCACGTCGTTTTATAAAAAGATTATAAAAAGATCAAACAACTATTGATAAAATCAAAACACTATTTATATTTATAGGTCAAGGGATCCGAATACTAGAGCAAAAATTGGAAAACCAAGATAAGAATAGGAAACAGATAGGAGTGACAAAGAACTAGGATAGCGATAAGAAGTAAAACAATCCAGATCCCTTAAGCTTATCACGAATAACAACAGCAACTAACAACGGTAGGTGGCAATGATAAGTGACAGCACTAGGTGACTCTCCTCTCCGGCGACCCTCCACCACGCATTCGGCACTGCCCCATCATCTCTTCCTCACGGTCACGGCTCACGCACGCACAGCACACGCACACCGCCGTCGTCTCTTCTCAGTCAGTCAGTCATCTCGCACAACACACCACGGCAAGCAGAACAGACCAGAGGAATGAAAAATTCAAAGTTGCGTTGTCTTACCTGATCTCAGGGATTTGGGAAGAGATAAATCGAAGAGCTTTCAGGGAGAAATCCAGAGAACTAAGATCTTCAATTAGATGGGAATAGATATATACTTGCATCGGAGGAATATGGCGATTGACGAAAGAGTCAAACGTATCTGGATCTTGGGATGTCGCCTGAAGCGTGAGAGGGTTTTTGGTTGTTAAACACAGAAAGCTACTAGATCGACTAAACAAAGACGTATAGTTAGCTCCTGAGTCCTGAGTTATTTTAGGTTGTTAAATACTTGCCTTTTTTTATTTATTATGATAATAATAAAGAATAAAATTACAGCAGTTGTTGGAAAAAAAAAAAAAAAACCTTCATTCCTTATCAACGTTAACTCTTTTTAGTTTAATAACATTATTTGCTAAATTCAAATGTTCTATGCTATCACAGAAATTACCCAAATTGTGAGTAGAATTAGTAATTCCAATAAAAGGGCAAATCTTATGGAATAATACAAGTCCAAGTTTAAACCTCTTATGCCTTCTTTGTTATCTATTTTTCCTATGGCTTCATATATAATAACTCTTTCTCACCCTTAAACTAATTTTTAACAATATATCATTTATGTATAATTTTAAAACATGAGATATTTTTCTTTGTATAGAATTGAAACTTTACTTATTACATTTTTATCAAATTTAATATATGCATATCAATATTCATTCATTTTATGTAATTTCTTTTTTCAAAATAAATTAATTTTTATACTGAAATTATATATTAATCTATATTTTAAATGTAGTATCAATACTTGTTTGTATATACAACATTGTTGATGTAACATCTTTTTTTTTTTAATAACTCAAAATCCTTTTGTAAATATTATAAACTTCATCCATGTACCAATTTTAATTATCAAATAGCAATATCTGATAATTTGAGCATTATATATATGTCATTAACTCAAATTAGTTATTCATAAATTGTATATATCAATCATGAATGTAACATCCCATCACTTGTGGGAGGGTTAGAATAGTAAATGTGAGTGATTAATGAGAGTTAGAGATGTATTTCCATGTTCATGCATAATATACCATACACTTATACATGAATAGTAAATTTATCTGCACATAAAAATAATTGTATATACATTCATGAATAATTTCGGGTATAATTGGATTGATTTGTGAATTTTTTAGAATTATCAATGTTTGACATGGGAAATATTAGTGATTAGTGGAAGTACGGTATTTGTGAATTTTGGAGAAATTAGGAATAAATTTTGGGAATTATAGAAAATAGGAAAAAGAAATTAAAAGGGAGCTTTGGAGATAGTTGGATTGTATAAGGGAGTTAGTTTCAAAAGAAACTAAGTTAGAGCTTAGGTAGTGGGAGAGTGACAAGTGTCACTTAGACTTTTGTATTCTTGCTAGAAGTAGGTTACTATTTTTTGAGAGTTGACAGGTGAAGTCTTGTCTAAGTCCCTTCTTCATTCTTATTTTTTTTCAAACTTCCTTTTGAAACACAGAGTTTTCTATCAAATACTTCTAAGAAACTTTTGTGCTTTTCCTTTCCTCCTCCAAACCCACTTTACCATTTGTGTCTTCTATCCTAAGAAAAACCAGAAGCTGGTCATTGTACTCAATGAAGTATATAAAACGTGTAGAGTTTAGGGCTTGAAGATTTTTGGAGTTTTCAGCAGGTAAGTGGTGAAGAAATCCCTTAGAGTTGGGGATTTGTGAAATAAATTTGATAAGTTACTATCATTTGCATGGAAAATGGCATTTACTTGTTTATTCATAAATATTGTGTTGTTGGGGATAAAAAATATGGTTATAGTGTTAAGTTAGTGTTTTGAAAGACTATGAGCGATTGGGTGTTGTAAAGTATTGAAAGTTTGAAAATCTGAAAAAATGTTCACTGAATATGCTTCAGTCTTTTAGCCATAACATTTTCTCTGGTCGTCTAAACGAGATGATTCTCAATTTGGATTAAACTAGAGATATATGGCTACATTTCATATAAGACATCGAAATTCAATTCTGTCTCTATGGATCTCAAAAGTTGTCATGAAGTTGAGAACGGGGTGCAGGATGCTGAGAGTTGAGTGTAAAATTCGTGTTCCGATTTCGGGAGAACATTTGGACTTAATGTAGATAGATTTTGACAAAGTTGCCTTCTTAAGAGTTGTAGATCTTTCTTTTATCTTTCCAACGGTCTATAGTATGAAAATTTTAGACATCGGAGTCAAAAGTTATGATCCTTATAAGTGGAGATGTTCTGGAGAGAAAATGAGACGGAAGAAAGTGAGACACAAAAGTGAGACGCAAAAGTAAGACGCAAAAGTGAGACGGAAGACAATGAGATGGAAGAAAATGAGACGATGGAAATGAGACGATAGAACTGAGACAAAAGGAAAGTGAGACGATGCAAAAGTGAGACGATACAGAAGTCAGACAATAGAATTAGCCTTCAAGGTCTTCATAAAAGTTGTAGATCTCGAAGTCCTCTTTCCAATAGTCCAAAAATGAAATCAATCCGACATCTGTAGTGAGAGTTATGGCAATTGCACCAAGACATGTATAGTACGAGTAAAGATATGAACATGTTGGATTCTTTTGGCCATAACTTCTTCTCTAGACCTCCAAATGACTTGATTCTTG
>JAOTAX010000198.1:26547609-26567820 GCA_025629825.1 Erythroxylum guanchezii | reverse complement strand
AAGAAAATTATTAAACTAAACCTCAAGATAAAATAAACATACTTATTTACTAAGAAAAAGGAATCAGGACCCAACACTAGGGGAAATAAAATGTATCAAGATCTGAAGCAACATTACTGGTGGTTTGGTATGAAACGTGATGTCGTAGATTACGTATCCAAATGTTTGACATGTCAGCAGGTTAAAGTTGAGCACCAGGTTCCATCTAGTTTATTACATCCTATTTCGATTCCTTAATGGAAATGGGATAGCATTATCATGGATTTTGCATTGGGCTTCCTCTCACTCAAATGAAACATGATGTTATATGGGTGACTGGGGATAAGTTCAGCAAGTCTGCTCATTTGATGCCTGTTCGTCCTAGCTATTCATTGGATAAGCTTGCAGATATATATGTGAATGAGATAGTGAGATTACATAGGTACCTTTGTCTATTATTTCTGATCGTAATCTTTAATTTACTTCAAGATTTTGGAAAAGTCTGCAAAAGGTTTTTGATACTCAAATTAGGTTTAGTACCACTCTCCACCCCTAGATAGATGGACAATCTGAGCCGGTTAATTAGGTATTAGAAGATATGCCAAATGGACAATCTAAACGAGTTATTTAGGTATTGGAAGATATGCTTCAGGGTTGTGTGTTAGAATTCTTAGGAAGTTGGGATAAATATTTTTCTCTGATGGAGTTTGCTTATAACAATTATTATCAGACTAGTATTGGCATGATGCCTTATGAAGCTCTCTATGATAGAAAGTGCAAGACTCCGGTTTGTTGGATTAAATTAAGTGAAAACAAGATGATCAGGCCTGATATTGTAAAAGATATCGAAGAGAAAGTTCAAATTATCCAACAAAGATTGAAAGCCGCTGGTAATAAGCAGAAATCCTATGCTGATTTAAAAAGGAAAGATAATGAGTATTAAGAAGGAGATAATTTGTAAGTGTCACCATGGAAAAATTTACTTCGGTTTGGGAAAAAAGGTAAGATCAACCCACGATACACCGGTCTCTATGAGATTCTTAAGAAAATTAGACTAGTAGCTTATCAATTAGCTCTTCTTGAAGAATTAGCCAAGTTGCACTATGTGTTTCGTGTTTCTATATTGAGAAGATATTGGCTTGATGATACACATAAGGTTTCAGTGCAAGAAATTCAAGTATAACCAGATTTTTCTTATGAGGAAGGACCTGTGTCTATCTTGGCCAGATAAGTTTGACAACTCAGAAATAAACAAATACCTTTAGTGAAAGTACTCTGGCAACACCATCGACTATAAGGGCTCAATATCCCGAGCTATTCTCATCAGGGATGAATTTCGAGGATGAAATTCTTTTAAAGGGGAGAGACATGTGAAGCCCCAAACTATACCCTATTAGGAATGTTTATTGTCTATGAAAGTATATGTAATGGGTGTTAACGATTAGGAAAGTGAGTGTTTAGTTTGAGACATAATCAGTATTAACGGAATTGCAGGGGTATTTCGTAATTTGTGTTTATTGTGTTATACATGCATAAAGGTACATTAATCATGGACTAAATTGCTAAATGTATTAAGATGGAATGCAATTTCATAGAATAAGACAAAGGTGTGGTCATTTTTGTTATTAATGAAAGGTGAAAAGTAGAAACCAATAGGATGGAACCATTTGTCATATGTCCCACACCATAAGATTTAGTCATGTGGAAAATGGCATGTCACCCATCTATACCTTTGTCTAAAAAACATGCAGATGAAGAAGGGGAGGATCGACAAACTCAAAAATTTTCAAAAGATTGAGCTTCTCTCTCTCCATCCACCATCTTGTTAAATCCCTTTGTGCATTTGAAGTTAAGATATGTTAATTACATGTTTTGATGTGAAATTTAGCTCCTTTCTCATCTCCTCTTTAGCTAGGATTATGTTATGCATCTGTAATTGTTGGAAATGAGTAGTGAATGGGTATATTGTGTGTAGAAGAGAAGAAGACTAAAGAAGGCAAGCAATTGGAGTGAAGAATAATGGTTTTGAATCACTCGTTTCAAAAGTATGGAAATTTTGATATGTTGTTGGGTTTTTGAAGTGTAACGTGAGGCGTTTTGTTAAGAGAAGTATCCTAGATGAAAATGGAATGTTTCTGGTTCATTTGCATGTGTCTTTGATGTTACTTTTGCATAATAAGAATGAAGTGAGTTAATTGGAGTGTGTACCTCATTATATAGAGTGGTTCCACTAAACAGACATCGATATTTTAGCCATATCTTGACCTGTATATCCAAAAGGGATAATTTTAATTGGAGATTAAACTAAATACATATGTATACAAATTTCATGAAGGAATCAAATTTGAGTTCTGATTGACATTTGGCTTGAAGTTGAGTTTTGGTTATTGTCCCTATTTGAGAACATTATGTAGTATTTTGGGTATAACCCTCGGAACAATGAACCAAATTGCATTAACTTTATGTCATTAGAAACTTAAGACATAAAGGAACATCTTTTTAGAAGAACATATCACTAAAAACCTTAGTTTCTATATCAAAATGACCATACACATCTGACCCGAAAACTTGTCCTGAGAAAAGCTAGAAATTAGGTACAGTTGTGCATCACCCCCATTTTTAGCCCAAGTATGAATTTTTCCTTACCCAAATGCTACTGAATCTCCTCCAAAACTCTTTTGGATATCACTGCAACTATGAGACTCATGCTTATAATGTGTAATTATTTAAATGCTTTTATTGATGCATTATTGCAAAGGCTTATATTCATAAGGCATATTAAGTTTGATCAGGCATGAATGGACACTTTCAATTTGATCATAAGGAATAACTTCATATGTTATGCATTATTTCCTTTGCAAGTGGCTCTGAAATGTGTTATGATTTGCTTTAACCTGCCAAGTCCTAGTTGTGGGTAAATAGGCACGCCTAGAAGGGGTTTGCAGTTTTTTTTGTTCTTCAATGTCTTCTATTTTATAGACTTAAGTCTCTTCTATTTTTGTAGATACCAATCATAGGTATCTTCTATTCCGTTCTTGTTACCCACTTTTGAAAAGATTAGCAAGCAATTCTGTATGTGTTTTTATATTTGTTCTATTATGATGCAATTGATAGTTGGATTACTCTATGACTTGAATAATCAAATATTGCTATGTGATATGTCATGATTCATTTGCATGTAAATATTAGACGACTGTAGGAAGCAGTCGCCATCTTGTATCTTGTTTTATTTATTTTTCCCACTAAGCTATTTTCTTAGCACAATGGTTTTTCCTCCATGTAGGTCTTGATAAAAGGGTAAGGCTGGGACAACCGTAGTGGCTAAAGAAGGATGTATTATATTTTTGGAGATTTTGTGCTTAAGCTTTGAGTTGTATTCAATATTATGAGACATTTTTGTTGTTTGTTTAAATGGCCTGTAATAACCATCACATAGGATGAGTTTGATTTTAGGGCATGGATTTGATAAACACAATGTGTATATTGTGTCCTGTTTATACACAATGACATACGAAATGTGATATATGTTTGCCTTATTTTCTAAGGATTGTTGGAATGTCTTGGTTTATTTTAGTTTTGTTTTGTATGGCATCCGTATATCCTCCTAGTTGGTATTAAGGTGTTATACACCACAATACACCTTTATGTGTGTCTTATAGAGCGAGCAATATAACTCTCCCCAAGCAATTGTCCTTGTGCCTTTGGAAGTTTCCAATTCCTATCATTGAAATTGTGCTAAAAGCCTTCTTGATCTAACACATTCACCGATAATAAATTAAGCCTTAGATTGGGAATGTGTCATGCATCTCTTAAGGTCAGTAAGCATCCGAAGTTTGTCTAAACCCAGATATCACCAATACTGACTATCTTAGCAGAACTTTGATTTCCCATCTTTCCACTCTGTAAATCTCCATTCTTGTAGCTTGATAAGTACTCCTTCTTTGAACACAATGATAAGATGCTCCCTTGTGAATCAACCATTCAGAACTAACATTGCTAACATGGAAGCATTCACTAGTTGTGTAAATTAGGGACACCTCATCATTTGGGGTTGAAGTAGTTAAATTGTACTCTTATCATCATTGATGATCTTGCTTTCTCTAATCCCTCTTCCACTTATAGTAGAACCTCTTAATGTGTCCTAGTTTATCGTAATAATGGTATATCTTCATGTCATTGTCACATTTGGATTTTGAACAGTCTTAAACTTGCCACGTGTAATATCCTAGTTCAATTATTGTACTGTGTAATGTGTTATACATGCAATTTATATAGTATGCTCTATTTATGGTATATTAGAGTAATTTAAGCGTTTAAATGTATTATTGAGGTTATAACGAAGATCACGGATAGACCATAAATGGTTTTGGGCTCGATTAAAAATTTCTCTAGAAATTTCCAAAAAATTTGAAAAGCTACGGAATGAGTCCGAATGAGTTTTAAAAGTCCCAAAATGTGCTTTGAGGATTTAATTGACACTTTTGAATGAAATTCGGATGATTTCAGTGAATAGTATTTTGATGGATAATGAATCAGGGTGAATAGTAATTTTTGAGGGACCTAACCCCTAAATATTGAAAAATATTTGAAATAAGTATTAGAGTTTAATGATGCTAAAACAGACCGAAAATAAGTATGATTGGATGGATTTCAGAAGTTTTGAAAGTTTAGGACTTAAATGCCCTTTTTGGAAAATAATGGTTATTAATGATTTTAAACCCATTCAAAAAATTTTAAAGCATCCAATCAATAAGTATAGACCCTAATTAGAGTATTTCATGGTTAATTTGACGATAAGACGGTTGTAGAGTGAAGTATGAATGGTCTGCTAGATGTCAAATTATTTTTGATCAACTAAAAAGAATGCTTACTGAAGCTCCTGTATTGGCTTAACCTGCTTCTGGTAAGGAATATGTTATGTTCAGTGATGCATCTAGAAATAGTTTGGGCTATGTTTTGATGCAGGATGGAAAGGTAATTGCATATGCTTCTAGGCAACTAAAGCATCACGAACAGAACTACCCTACACATGATCTTGAACTTGCAGTGGTAGTGTTTGCTTTGAAAATTTGGCGGCACTACTTGTATAGTGAAAAGTGTAGGATTTTTACTGATCATAAAAGTTTGAAGTACTTGCTTACTCAGAAGGAACTTAATCTGAGACAACGACGTTGGTTGGAGCTGTTTAAAGATTATGACTGCATTGTCGATTACCATCTGGGTAAGGATAATGTCATGGCTGATGCCTTGATTCAGAAGAGTATTTCAGCATTATCAGTGCAACAGAGTGAAAGATGATAATGCAACAGAGTGAAAGAAGAATTGTATCTAATGAGGCTTTAATATCTCAGTTGATAGTTAGGCTTACCTTGAGGCAAGAAATTTGTGATGCTCAGAAAGTTGATGATAAGTTGCAACAACTTATTTTGGCAACTCAGGAAGGCAAACAACTGGACTTTTCTATGATAGAAGATGGTGATTTGTATTATAAAGATCGATTGTGTGTACCAGCTAATGATGAATTGAAGAGAAAGTTATTGTTTGAGGCTCATAATACTGTCTTTACAATGCATCCTGGTGGAAATAAGATGTATCAAGATCTGAAGCAGCATTACTGGTGGTCAGGTGTGAAATGTCAGCAAGTTAATATTGAGCACCAAGTTCCATCTGGTTTGTTACATCCTATTTCGATTCTTTAATAGAAATGGGATAACATTACCATGGATTTTGTCAGTGGACTTCCTCTCACTCAAAGGAAGCGTGATGTTGTATGGGTGATTGTTGATAAGTTCACCAAGTTTCTCACTTTCTACCTATTCGTCCTGATTATTCATTGGATAGGCTTGCAGACTTATATATGAATGAGATAGTGAGGTTGCATAGGGTGCCACTATCTATTATTTCTGATTGCGATCCTCGATTTACTTCAAGATTTTGGAAAAGTATGCAAAAGGCTTTGGGCACTCAAGTCAAGTTCAGCACTGCTTTCCATCCTCAGACAGATGGACAATCTAAACGGGTTATTCAGATATTGGAAGATATGCTTCGGAGTTGTGTGTTAGAATTCCCAGGAAGTTGGGATAACCATCTTTCTCTGATGGAGTGTGCTTACAATAACAATTATTAGACTAGTATTAGCATGGCGCCTTATGAAGCCTTATATGGTAGGAAGTGTAGAACTCTGGTGTGTTGGACTGAATTAATTAAAAACAAGATGATCGGACCTGATATTATGAAAGATACTAAAGAGAAAGTTCAAGTTGTCTAATAAAGATTGAAAGCTGCCAGTGATAGGCAGAAGTCATATGCCGATTTAAAAAGAAAAGATATTATCAGGTAGGTGATAAAGTATTCCTGAAAGTATCACCATGGAAATACATACTTCGATTTGGGAAGAAAGGTAAGCTCACCCCACAATATATTGATCCTTATAAGATTATTAAGGGAGTCAGAAGAGTAGCTTATCAATTAGCTCCTCTTGAAGAATTGGCCAAGTTGCATGATGTGTTTCATATTTTCATGTTGAGAAGATATCGGTCTGATGACACACATAAGATTATTGTGCAAAAAATTCAAGTCTAACCGGATTTGTCTTATGAGGAAGGGCCTATATCTATCTTAGTCAAAGAAGTCCGACAACTCATAAATAAGCAAATACCTCTGGTGAAAGTACTCTGGCAACATAATAGACTCGAGGAAGTAACTTGGGAGCCAGAATTGACCATGAAAACTCAATACCCGCAGTTGTTCTCATCAGGTATGAATTTCAAGGACGAAATTCTTTTAAGGGAGAGAGAATTGTACAACCCCAAATTATACCCTAGTTGAAATGTTACATATTCATGAAAGTATATGTATTAGATAATGTGATATGATTGTGAATTGTATATGTTTTGAATTTTGGCCTGATCTTGAAGTTTGGTTAATGGATCATACTTAGTGAGTTGGAATTAATTAATATCATTAGAGAATTGAGGTATTAAAATGTAAATTTGGACTAGGAAAATGTCAAGTTGCAAGATAAGTTGGTATATGAAAATTAGTATGACTAAGCCTATACTTTGAATGACATTTGACAGCATTGGTTGAGTGATAAGTGACCTAATTGAATTGTGACATTTGGAAGCCACACATGAAGAAATATATATGGTTTAATTGAAGGACAAGTAGCTTACCTTCATGTGTAACATGTGGCTTGATTAAATCAAGAACACCTAGCATCCAAAGAGTTAGGCAGTTGGTGAATCATCCTTCATTCTTAATGTTTCTGCCTTCTCTCTTCATTTTGCTCCTCTCCATTGAAACTCTCTCTTACACTCACTACTCTAGGGTTTTTGCTTTAATTTGCATCATCAACACTTGAAATTCTTGCTAGATGTTGCATCAAGGAAGCTAGATCTTGTTATCTTCTAAGCTATCTTTTTGGTGCTAAGATTTGCACCTTAATTTTGGATGTGTGTTGGTTGCTTGGAAGGGCTAGATTAGCTGGTTCTTTGGAGTTGAAATTTGAAGTTAAATAGGTAAGGGAATTCTAAACTTGATAGCATGTATTAATACAAGTTTTATAATAATTGAATTGGCATGAAATATGTGTTATGATGTTGATAATTGAGTGCTGGAAAATGATCCTTGTTTAGTAAATTCTGTTTTAGTTTTGATGTATGTAAGATAATGATTTGTGAGTTATTTAATCAATGATTTTTGAATTGTGTTTGGACATGAATTTGATAAGGGATTGAAGTATGAATAAGGTAGAATTGAAGTGAAATTGATTGACTTTGGTGAAGGTGTATTGGATGGAGTATGAAGGAGTAAACTTTGGAAGCAAAATGAAGGTTGTGGGTGAGTGAACCTTTGGTTCACTCATCCCACGATCGTGGGATTTATATGGCTCATTCCTATGGTCAGGGTTAGTACTTAGGAAGGAGAAAAAATTGGTTTTGGGAAATTGTTGGACTATATAAGGTTAAGGTACTTAATAATGGTTTAATTGGACTTAATTGAGGTTGAATGAGGTTGAAAATGAACCTAGATGATGTTAGATTAATTGAGTAATAGTTGGTTTAATTATGGATTGTTAATTGAAGTAATTAATTAAGGAATGTGTGGGTAACAAATAATGTCTAATGTTGAAATGTATGGTTTGTTCAAGGATTAATGTGTCCTTATGAATACAAGTGTGTTTCAAAGGGTTTATGTGATGTGAATTGAATATGATTATTTATGAATTAGAAATTTGTGTGATTATATGTAATGTGTAAATACATAATGCATTTAATGATACATTATTGCAAATGTTTATGCTCATAAGGTATGTGAAGTCTGTTTGGATGTGCATGTATATGTTTAATTTAAGAAAAATAGAATAAAGACATATGTTATACACTACATCTTTTGCATGTGATTTTGAAACCTGAAATGGTCTATTTTAAAACTGCCAAGCCCTAGTCGTGGGTAAATAGGCATGTCTAGAAGGGTCTGTAGCTGCTCCTGTGATACTAAGATGTCTCCTGATATTGATACTTCAGTGTCTCCTGTTACTGAGACATAAGTCTCTCCTATTCTGGGATACCAATCATAGGTATCTCCTCTTCTAAGCCTGTTACCCACTTCTATAAAAAAGATTAGCAGGCTAACATGTTTTGTATTCTGATACATGTTCGGTTTTGATATAAACAAGTTTTGATCTGCTACAAGATAAGCTCTGATTTGATATAAAACATATTTTGATCTGATACAAGTCATATTTTGATATGAAAGGATTATGTCATGTTCTGATATTCAATTCTAATACTTGTACATTCTGTTATAATATTTATGAGTTTTGTTCTGATGCAAGAATGTTTTGTATTAATGAATCATATTTTATTTTGAGACATAATGTTTGGATAATTCTATAATATGAACAATTAAAGATTGTTGTGATATGATTTGAATTTGTATATATGAATGTTAGACGACTGTTAGAAACAGTCACCATTATGTATTATGATTAGTTATTCCCCACTAAGGTTTATGCTTAGCATGGTAGTTTTGCCTCCATGTAAGTTCTGATAACAAGATTTAAGGACTGGGATAAAGACTACCGTAGTGGTCAAGAAGAAAGTGTTTTATTTTGGAAGTTGTTTTGTTTAAGTCTTTGTTTGTGTTTAAGTCTGAGCTGTATTTCAATGTAATAAGACATGGTGTATTTTGTGTTTTGTTTAATAGTTTGTAATAACCTTAATATAGGATGGATTTGGAACTTATGGCATGTATTTGGAATAGTACAATATGTTTGATATGTTTTGTTTACAACATCTAATGATATGTAATGTACATTCACTTGAGTTTTTGAAAGTGCTTTGAAATGTTTGGTATGTTTTAGTTTTGTTTTGTTTGGCATTTTTATATCCTTCTAGGGGGTATGTGGGTGTCACAATTGATGGCTTTGGAAAGTAACCAATCAAAAGGTGACGAGTAGCATGGATTAAAGTGTAACTATAAGAAGTTTTGGGTAAATGTGTAAATATGATAAGTTATAAATGAAAATGATGGGAAAAAGAGCAAATAAGCTTAACGCTTTTATCTTTAAAGAAAGGTAGGGACGAACATTGTTTGAGAAAGGAAGGAAGAGAGAGAAAAAAAGAACATAGAAGAGGGAGCTACGACTATGACATGGAGAAGTGATCCAAAAAGTTTTTCATGCTCATCTACCTCCATTCAAGCATCCAACATGATCCCATAGCCATCCAAGTGAAAAGGAAGAAGAAAATGGGTTGGTAAGCTTACTAGTTTTGTTACAAAATTGGATTTGTTATGTTATAGGTTAGATTTGGTTTTCATGGTGTAAATTGCACCCTTTTAATGTGATATCAAGGTTAGATTACATCGAAAGAAATAGGGAGAAGAAAGATTAAAAAAAAACTAATGTGTGGAACCTTGGTCAAACTTGGTCAAATGGGAGGTTTATTGCCTAAAGTGTTTTATTTTGCATTTGATGATTTAAGATTAATGAATGGCATTAGGAAGTTAGTCTGATGATGAAAGAATCGAAGAAAAACCATGGAAATGACTAGATGAATTTTCAACCATAACTAGGTTTTTTAATGTATTATGATCCAAAATTCTACTTTGATGTTTTATGATGTTCATAGTGTGATTTTAATGCTATTGAAGTAAAGAAATGAAAAAGAATTGATTTGGAATTGATTTTGGTTGAAATTCAGTCAAGGGTGTAGAGTTATGTAAAAATTTATTAATGAAATTTTATGGCTTAAATGTATGTATTAAAATGTCATGGAAGTGAATTTGGTTTGATTTTCAGTGTTAGAAGTCAAATGGAATTGAATTGGAAAAGTGTAATGTAAAATATGTTATGTTTAGCCTTAGAAGGCATTTTTGTAATAAAAGTATGGCATGATTTAATGACCATATGAATGTGATTAAGGATGGTCATTAAGTGTATTTGTGGTATTGGAATTATTAAATGAAGGGTTATGTTATTATTTGAAGAAAAAAAATCAGTATATGGAGTGTATATGGAAAGTATTGAAGTTAACATGGTTTATGGTGTATTTGATTGGAAAATGTATTAAGGACTTGAATGTTTTTGTATTAGGTTTTTGGATTGGAAAACGAAACCGACTAAAGGATTTGAAGTGGTAAAAAGGAAACTAACAAGTTGTGAGTGTATTTTAATTGTTTTATACGAATAAATTCTTTGCAAAAGAATTGATGATATGTGATTTTAAATTGTACGATTATGAGTTTTATGTGAATGATACATTACAAGTGAATATTGCTAGTATAAGTTTATGTTATAGCAATATATAAATTGAAATTTGAAAGTTGAATTTCATATAATTTGAAGTTACATTGATATTATGTTATTGGTTGGTAGAAAGGAAATGGTTTTTAGCCTATGGTACACCGTTAGGTTTTATACGTGTTATTATACCGGTGTCTAACGATTAACCTAGCACAGGTGAGCGATATAGAACCAACTTTGTAACTAGTGGTTAACCAGTTACGGGTAAGCGATGCGGAACCAGTTCCGTAACTTCTAATCTATAACGGTTAACATATTGCGGGTAAGCATTGTAGAACCAACTCCGTAACTAGTGGTTAACCAGTTGCATGTAAGCGACGTAGAAGTAGCTCGGTGACTTGATGCCTAAGGATACCATATGGAAAATAAGTTAGTGGTGGGCTATGTTGTGTAAGAAAGTTCATGACAATAATAATGCCACCACTATTTATTTTTAAAAGTAATTTGAGAGGCTTCGTATGCTACCTAGTGGTTGACTTATTTTCAGTATAAAATTTTTCAGAAAACTTATTACCACCACTGTTTATTGTTTAAAGAAAAAGGAAAAAGGAAAATAGAAACTTATATACTATGATTTTAATGTTGAAAAGCATTTCGAAATAGTATTTTAGAAAATTTGAAATTGTGTTTTACGAAATGTTATGTTATTACCAGATTTGATGATGCATAAATGAATGTTTATGGCGATTATTTTGCCATGAACTTTCTTATTATATGGAATTATTTCAATTATAGTGTTTTGAAAGGTTTAATTTTCAGTAAAATGATTGACACTCACTAAGCTTGTTTAACTCATCCCTATTTTTATGTTTTTAACTAAACCACCCAAGGTATGCATACAGGTGTTGCAATAATTGGGATCCCACCGCAGAATTAGTAGTATCGTTAGGTGCTGCTATGCTTGTGTCTTTTTGCTATTTACATTTATATAAAGAATGAATGTATATAAAGGCTTTTAAATGAAATGCATGAATATCTTTTAGTTTTTCAAAGTTTATGGTAGTGATTGTTGAGAATTATTTGTTTGTGGTTGCTTGTGAGTGGATTTGAAGTCCAAAATTTGTAATTGAGAAATTGATGTGAATATAAACGTGTTTTGAAATTTTATAGGACTTTTGAAAATTTTGGGGATTTCAAATGCAGTCGTTGTGCTATCAAAATTTGAATTAAAATGATTTAGAAAAAAATTTTCCCATTATTTTTCGCGTATTTAACTTTTAAAGTATGAAAGGTTTTTAACAATTAAAGGACTTAGCTTTATGGGAACCCTTTGGTTGAGTTAGATATCAACTGAAGGGTTATCATGGGGTCGTTGGGAGGCTCCACTCGGATTCCAAAAAGGGAACTTTAGGATGAGTCCTTTCAGGTGGTATTAGAGCCTGTGTTGAAATAGGCTATCTCTATACGTGATTTGATTTCATAATATGATTTTACCTTATTTTTGTGAACAAAGCAACCCCTAAAGTTTTGCTATTTTTCATACATCTGATTTTTAAAAATGTCCAATGTTAAATGCACAACATTATGCACCAAAGAAACCTTAGGGATCCCAAAGCCATAACAAAGGCTCTAACACTTGAAGTATCTTCAGCTTGGGAGGCTGAGCACAAGGATGGATCAGTAAATATTTTTCTTTACGAATCAACCCCGTCCAGAACTGATAAGACTGGTAGAACTGTTCGATGGGAGTAGAGATCTCAAAGGTGCCCTGATTTGGTTAGATTGGGCTAAGAACAAGAAATTAAAAAGGTTTGATGACAAAAGGATGAGACAAGGAATATCGTCTAGCTAGAGGTCAGTCAAACCACCTATAGTGTTTAGAGACTCCCAAAATACTAGGAGCTTAGTACCAAGGTGTAGCTAATGTGGAAGGAGACCACCTATAGAGGCTGGGGTGATTACAATAACCCAGCAGGATGTTGAGGAAACATCCGGTATGGTGATAGGTACGATTATAGTTTCGATAGTGATGAATATATTTAGATAGATCCCAGAACTATACACTCTTATGTTTCTAACAGATTTTGTGAGAGTAATTAGTGTGAAGTTGGAGCTTTTAAAGTGCCATATGATAATGACTACTTTCACTAAAAATATGCCAGTAGTGTAGAACGCTCATAGAGGTAGTTACATAGTAGTTAGACTTAGAAACTCTCAAATGAGTTGATCTTATTAGATATCCATAACTATGAAGTCATAGTAGGAAGGAAATTGATTAATAGTGCATTTTGTCCATGTATAGAAATTAGGATTGGTACACAAGGGAAGTTAGATATAGTATTTCACGGAAAATGTAAATGCTCCCATCTCTTAACATATCAGCCATAATAACTAGAAAAGTACTAAGAAATTACTATACAAGTTATTCAGTTCTGCCTTGATAATTACAAAAGTTTATTACGTTATTTAGCATTTTAATATTGGAAAAGTAATTTGTGAATATATCTAGAGGATGAAATTGCTTATTACAATTGAATTACTTGAGGATTAATTATTAATACAAGTAATTGGTGATCGCCTTATCATGTGTTTAAATGTTATGACCTTATTGAGTGATTGATTAGAATAAATATCCATTTTAGCATAAAATTTTATTTTTAAGGTCAAGTCTATTTTAATTGTAAGGTGATTTAGGGATTCGTACAAAGTAATGTTATGGATGACATTGTGATGTAATCTTTAATCAAGATTGATGATTAAACAATATTTTTGTGAGCAATGATCAATTTGATGTAAGCTTTCAATTGTATGTATATTAGTATATCGATTCTAAGTATTAAACATTCATTATTTTAAGTTTCTTTTGATGTAAGTCAATTATTATATTTCTTAAAAATCAGATGAGTGAAAATGGTGGTGAAATTTTCAAGAAAATGTGAGTGATAAGTTTTGATCCGTAATGGAGAATTGTCTTATTAGAATTTAGAGCTATTACTTTATAGATAATTATAATTGAAGATTAGGAGAATGATAAGAATTATGTATAAGACCATTGAATAAGTATAACATGAAGATTTTAGATGATTAATAGTAACTAATAAAGTACCAGATTTAGTTCAAAGGTCCCTGAAGTCACATAAGTGTTTTGTAGTATTAGAAATAGACAAGTAAAGACATCTTTATTAAACATTAGAGTTGCTCAGTGAAAGTATGAGGTGTACTCCCTGTTTGAAGAGATTGAGGTTTAATAAGCTTGAAATTGCATTATGAGATAGTAACATTTGAATTATGAGGTAATTGAATAGTTTTTATGTGAATAGAATATTATATTAGTGTCTTACAATTGATATTAAATGATTGATTTGCTTCCAAAAAATGTGATGGGACATGACATAAGAAATGCAAGAAAAATATCATTAAATTTTGTTTATAATTAGAAACAGTGAGAACGAAAATTTTTATTATTTAAAAGTATAAAAGAATAATTGTTTTGTTGAAAATTCCAATTAAAGGTTTCGTTCGTAGTAATATAAGTAAATGTGAATCTTGATAATGTTAAATGGATGGTTTGATGTATTGATAAGTTAGCAAAGTTGTGAATAGATAGATTATTAATGAGAAAACGAAAGCAATGATTTAGACAAAGGTGTTTCATATGGAGATAAGTTGCAAATTTTGAGGACATTTTATTAAGAGGTAATGTTACGTTGACGCTAGGTCAGGAATTATATGTGCTAGTTATGACTGAACTTAAGAAAGAAATTCTAGATTAAGTCACTCTCCAGTGTATGATATGCATATGAGGAACACAAAAAGGCATCATCTTAAAAGTGCATTATGATTTTTAAAAAAAAGGTATGAAAAGGTGTTAGCAAAATATATATTCAAATGCTTGTTAAACTAATAAGTAAAGGCTGAGAGCCAAAGAACCAAAAGAACAAAAAAAAGCTCAGTCACTCCTTTTTTAAGAATGGAAATGGAAGCATATTATGAAGGATTTTATAGTAGCAATTTAGGGATATCTAAATGGATATGATAATATATGGGAGATAAAGGATCAAATTACAAAATCTACCCATTTTTTAACCATCCAAAGTAGTTATTCTCTCGATAGATTAATCAAGCTATAAGTGATTGAAAGGATATATAGAGTGCTAATATATGAGGATGAGACAGATGAAAGAAAACTGGTTGGACTGAGCTAGTTCAGATAACCATAAATAGGATCAAAATTATTCGGTTCAAAATGATAGTACAAAAAATCGAAGGTAGACCTAGGTATAGAAATGGAAGAAGAATTTGGAGTTTATAGTTAAAAATGAAAGAGTTTTTTTGAATATAATCACAGAAAGAGATAATTTGTTTTGGACAATGTAACAAGTTAAGCCCACGATATGTTAGTCCTTTTGACGTGATTGACATAGTGGAAGCATGAAGAGTGGGTGCAAAGTTAATATCCGTATTTTTTAGATGACTAAGTTTGTTTAAAATTTTGAGGACGAATTCTTTTTAAGGAGGGGAGAAATTGTAATATCCTAGTTTGATTGTTGTACATAATATTTTATGGAATACGTTCTATTTATAATATACTATAATAATTTAAGCATTTAAATGTATTACAAAGGTTATAACGAAGATCACCGATAGACCAGAGATGGTTCTAAACTTGATTGAAAATAAAAAAAAATTCAATCAAGGCCAAAACCATCTTCGATCTATCAGTGATCTCTGTAATAATTTTGAAATATTTGAAAAGATACAGAATGAGTCCGAACGAGCTTTAAAAGCCCAAAAATGTGCTTTGAGGATTTATGTGACACTTTTGATTGAAATCTGGATAATTTCAATGAATAATATTTTTAAATGAATAGTAAATCTGGGTGAATAGTGATTTTTGAGGGACCCATCCCCAAAATATTAAAAATATCCAAAACAAGTATTAGAGTTTAATGATACTAAAACATACCAAAAATAAGTCCGATCGGATGGATTTTGGAAGTTTCAAAAGTTTAGGACTAAAAATGCCCTTTTTGGAAAATAATGGGTATTAATGATTTTAAACCATTCAAAAAAATTTTAAAGCATCCAATTAATAAATATTCCTAATTAGATTATTTCATGGTCAATTTGATGATAAGACGGTTGTGGAATATTTTTAGAATGTAATCCGATTAGTTGGTGAATTAAACTAAAAAAAAGGGGCAAAATGGTCTTTTTATCAAACCGAATGCATCCAAATTGTAACATCCCATTCTCATACTAAGGGTTAGAATCCTAAAATTTGGTACTTGTGAGCTCAAAGAGAGATTAAGAAAATGTATTTCATGCTCATGCATAATGTTAGCATATATGCTTATGAATTCGAATTTTGACACACATCAAGATAATTGTACTTGCATTCATTGACAACTTCCGGATATAATAGTTTATATATATGAGTATATTGAGAAATGTGATTTTCACTTTCCAAACAATGCCTTAAGTTCACTACTCTTTTAATTAAAAGCCCCCTTTTGCTACTCTCCCATGATGCTTCTCTCTTAACAAGCTATTGGAGTTTTATTTTGGATTCTTCCTCATTTTTGTAGCCTCTCTCCCTCTTCTTCATAAGTTTTGATTCTTCATATCTCCATTACGTTATGCCTAACCCTCTCATCTTTCATGCTACTCTTCCACCTTGCTCTCTCCTTTATTCTCACTAAAAGACCCAACCAATTCCTCCATGAAAGTTGATGATGGTGCTGATGAAAGAGCTAGGGTTTAATGGTTATTATGAAGATTTGGAAGCTAAATCAAGTAAGTAGCACGCCACTCTCGCGGGGCACGAATTCGAATATCACCTATGATGTTGGGTTTGGGTCCTGCAGGAGTGGGGTGTTACATTATGTGATATTAGAGCCTAGAATTACTATCTTATATGGGCGTTTTTCTGAAATATGTGTCAAGGTACATGCATTTTTTTCATGTCATAGCAGACAGTAGTAACTGATCCCCAGTCTAAGTTTCATTCAAATAAGTCACATACATGAGCATGTCTTTAGTGGTTTGATTATATTTAGACCTGTAGGTTTCCAAATGAGATTATTTTTGATTTGGAATAAACTAGAGAAATAGGGCTACAAATTATCTGAAGAAGTCGAACTTTGATTTATTCTCTAAGATATTCAAATGTGAATGTGAAGACCTATGTGCTAATTGATTGTGGTATATGCATTCCATTCATGAATGCATAATCAGATAATGACAGTTGTGACCAGAGTAGCCATTGATCAGAACTTAAAGCTCAATGAGTGAAAAGAGCCTCGAGCTCAATAGTGATTAAGAGCCTAAAGCTCACTATGTATAATGAGCTCTGTATCTCCCGAGCAGATAAAGGACAGTTATTAATGAGCCCGGTATTCAAAATGAATACGGGACAGTTCAAGCACTAGGTCACAACAACGTAATAAATGGAGACTGTCTCATGAGCATTTCATATGCATTTATATCAAGTATGTTTGATTGATTGAAATGCCGAAATTTCCTATGCTGGAGTAAAAGTGTGATACATGCCGAAATTTCCTATGCTGGAGTAAAAGTATGATACACGATCTATTATGCAAAATTGTGAATTACATGTTATGTGAAATGGTTGCATGAATTGAGTGAACCATCGATGATGGTTACCTCATTGAGTTCGCAAAAACTCACCTAAAATTTGCAATTATTTTTCAGGCTTGAAGAGTACCCCATTAGACAAACGGGAGTATACCTACGACATGCAAGTAAGAGATAGAGGTTAGGATCAGTTGGCGTCTACATTAGTATTTCCTTTATTTTGTATCAAATTAAGTCTTCCATAATTATTGTAACTTGTGTATTCTAATATTTCTATTTTGAAATAAATTTCCAAATCGGAAATGTTTGTATACGGTTTTTGCAATGTAATGAAATTTTGACAAGTATTTTGTATTTGTAACGGGCCCAAATGGCTATTGAAATTTCTGATGATTGTATTGCTATGATTGAAAATGTCTATGAAATAAAGAGGGCCCAAATTGTTTACTGATTTTCACGCATTTAATTGTATTCAAAAAAAATTTCTATACTGAGTTTGACTGTTTCAGTGCGCTAGCACGTCACTCTCGCGGGGTACGAATTCGGATATCACCCATGATGTCGAGTTCGGGTCCTGCGGGAGTGGGATGTTACACAAATTCCGTATGAGCATTAAATGGGAAGATCCCCGCGAGATAAGCATCCATTAATGGGTTTGGAAAGTAACCAATCAAAAGATGACAAGTGGCATGAATTAAAGTGTAAATATGAGAAGTTTTGGGTAAAGGTGTAAATATGATAAGTTATTAATTAAAATGATGGGCAAAAGTGCAAATAAGCATAACATTCTTCTCTTTAAAGAAGGTGTGGACGACCATTGTTGGAAAAAAGAAGGAAGAGAGAGAAAAAAGAAAAGAAAAGAAAAGAAGAGAAGAGGAGCTATTACTATGACATGGAGAAGTGATCCAAAAAGTTGTTCATGCTCTTCTATATCCAATCAAGCATCCAACATGATCCCATAGCCATCCAAGTGAAGAGGAAGAAGAAAATGGCTTGGTAAGTTTACTAGTTTTGTTCAAAAATTGGATTTGTTGTGTTATAGGTTATATTTGGTTTTGATGATGTAAATTGTACCCTTTTGATGTGATATCAAGGTTTTATTACATTGGAAGCTATTGGAAGAAGAAAAATCAAGAAAACTAACGTGTGAAACCTTGGTCAAACTTGGTCAAAGGGGATGTCTATTGCCTAAAGTGTTTTATTTTGCCATTGAATGATTTAAGATTAATGAATGACATTAGGAAGTTAGTTTAATGATGAAAGAATGAAAGAAAAACCATGGAAATGACTAGATGAATTTTCAGCCATGACTAGGGTTTAAATGTATTATGATCCAAAATTCTACTTTGAAGTTTTATAATGGTCATAGCATGACTTTGATGCTAGTGAAGTAAAGAAATGAAAAAGAATTGATTTTTGTTGAAATTTAGCAAAGGGTGCATGGTTATGTAAAAATTTGTTAATGAAATTTCATGGCCTAAATGTGTGTATTAAAATGTCTTCGAAGTGAATTTGGATTAGCTTTAAGTGTTAGAAGTCAAATGGAATTGAATTAGAAAAGTGCAATGTAAAATATGTTAAGTTTAGCCTTAAAAACATTTTTGGAATAAAAGTATTGTTATCTTGTAATGACCATGTGAATGTGATTAATGATGGTCATTAAGGGTATTTGTGGTGTTGGAATTATTAAATGAAGTGTTATGTTACTATTTAAAGAAAAAATTAGCATATGGAGTGTATGTGGAAAGTAATAAAGTTGACATGGTTTATGGTGTATTTGATTGGAAAATGTATTAAGGAGTTGAATGTATTCGTATTAGGTTTTTGGATCAGAAAACGAAACCAACTGAAGGATTTTGAAGTGGTAAAAAGGAAACTAGCAAGTTGTGAGTGTATGTTAATTGTTTTATACAAATAAATTCTTTCAAAAGAATTGATAACGTGTAATTTTAAAATGTACAATTATGAGTTTTATGTGAATGATACATTATAAATGAATATTGGTAGTATATGTTTATCTTTTAGCAATATATGAATTGTTCTTTCAAACGATTTGAAGTTACATCGATATTACGTTATTGGTTGGTAGAAAGGAAATGATTTTTAGCCTATGGTACACTGTTAGGTTTTACACGTGTTATTATATTGGTGTATAGCCGTTAATTTAGTGCAGGTAAGCAATGTAGAGGTAACTTTGTAACTAGTCGTTAACTAGTTGCGGTTAAGGGAGACAAAACCAACTCCATAACTACCGCTCTATAGTGGTTAACCTGTTGTGGGTAAGTGATGTAGAGTTAGCTCCATAACTAGTGGTTAATCAGTCGCAGGTAAGCGATACAAAACCAACTCGACGACTTTATATTTAAGGGTACCATATGGTAAAGAAGTTAGTGGTGGGCTATATCGTGTAAGAAAGTTTATGACAATAACAATGCTGCGATTATTTATTTTTAAATTTAATTTGAAAGGCACCGTATAGTACCAATTCTAGTGGTTGACTTATTTTCAGTGTAAAAGTTTTCAACAAATTTATTCCACCACTGATTATTTTTTAAAAAAAGAAAAATGGAAAATGGAAACTTGATATTATGAGTTTAATGTCAAAAAATATTTTGAAATAGTATTTCAGAAAATTTTAAATTATGTTTTACAAAATATTATGTTATTACCGGTTTTGATGATGTACAAATGAATGTTTATGGCGATTATTTTACCATGAGCTTTCTTATTGTATGGGGTGGTGATGTTGTCGCTTGCAACCAAATATAAAAGAAATCACTTTCGTTAAAACAAATTAATGTAGCAGCAGTAAGCGGATATCGTTCCCACGAGGAATCTTTAACGGTAAAGGTTAGCTAGTTTAAACGGAACAAATAACAAAAGTA
>JAOTAX010000198.1:26500489-26516804 GCA_025629825.1 Erythroxylum guanchezii | reverse complement strand
CTTTTATTTCTCTAATTTTCAATCAATCAAACAAAACCCCTTTTAAATTGCTTTAATTGCATAATTCAACTTAGGCTAGTATTAGGATTAATTTCCAAGTGATTCCATCGAGAGAGACAACCCGAGGTTCAGCTTGCTGCAATCTTGGAAATATTTTATTTTGACCGGTTTCCAAGGTCGATTTATAAATCGAACGACAGAGCCGCGATCACTCGTATACAAAATTTGGTGAATCAGATTGATCAATTGGTGGACATATCATCTGACAAAATCCAAGTGGGTTTGCCTAGTCTTATTGAAATAGATGTTGAAGAACATAGAAGGGCAATCGCTCTTAAGATTCACAACAAGCTTAGAGATAAATTAATGGAAATCTTTACTAAATTGAAAGCTGACCGACACAAATTTGAGAGTGAAGAAAAGATAAGGGTTGATCTCATAAATGGAAGGACATTCCAAAAAGAGCTCCCAGTAGAAAAAGAAGCATAAGAAGAAGAGGAAGCAAGTCTTAGAGATAAATTAATGGAAATCCTTACTAAAATGAAAGCTAGCTGACATGAATTTCAGAGTAAAGAAAAGACAAAGGTTGGTTTCATGAATGTTGGGACTTTTCAGAAAAGAGCTTCCAAAAGAAAAAGAAAGTGTTACAGATCAATCTATGGAATACCTTGCTGAACTTAAAGCTAGGCGAAGAAAATTTTAAGAAAGAGTTTCTTCACCTAAATATCCTGAGCATAACCTAGACAACTATTTGAGTCTATTAATGCAACAAAGTAAAGAAAAGATGACAGTTGGCTTCATAGATGAAGAGGCATTCCATAAAAATGAGGAGATAACAGTTGTTGTTGTGGAGGAGGAAAACATATGACAGAGGCGCCAAACATAAAAGAAGAAAAAATCTCCATCCATGAAGAGAAAGTAGAGGAGTGACAGAAGATAACTAAAGAAGATGAGCTAGAAACCTTTGTTTAGGAAGAAGAAGAACAAGAGTGGACATAGATGGTTAAGGAAGAACTAATAAAGGAACCAGGTAGGGAAACTACTGATGAGGCGTTGGTAGTAACCTTGCGTATGGAGGGTTCCCATTTCCCCGAAGACCAACTATTCGAGTTAGCTGATGATTCAGGGAGTTTCATTATCCCTCATTTTATTAAAAAAATTTTATTTAAAAGTTCATTATTACTTGAAATTGGATTGATTAATTTTATACATTATTTCCTAATGATTATTTTACAAGAAGTGGCTTACTTATAAGCTACGAAACTACGTTATGTAGAAAAGGGTGGAAGCAAGCCATTGATCATAAAACCTAAATGACGGAAACATGTAGGTTACGTCGAGCTACCGATGTTAAAGAAGCACTGCAAGGGAGGCAACCGATAAGTTATTTTTAATTTTATTTCAATTTATATATTATTTTGTTTTTCTTTCATATTCATATAGGATTTTTATTTTTGTTATGTTATTTCTTTTTATCCTTTTCTTTTATATTTTAAAGAATGTTAGCCTCATATTAGATGGATCCAAATCAAGAAATTGCCTTATTCAGGAAAGTACCAACTCAACCTCTCACTTATTATACATGTTTATATTGTGTACGTTAAGGACAATGTACAACTTTAAGTGTGGGGATGGGTTGAATGAATTTTTAACAAATTTTATTAATCTTATTATAATCTTAATTATAAATTTTATGAATTGATATCTTGAATTGGTTGGAATCTGACCATGAATACTATATTTCCTTGTTGAATATTGATTGAATTGGTGTACAAAAGGACGATGCTTAGAATAAAATTAGTTTTCGAAGTCATATTTTTCATAATCATTAAAATATTCAAGTTAAACGATATTGCATATCGTTTACACACATATACCCATATTTTTTTGTGACGTTTTGAGCTTAAAGAAAACATTTTCAAATTTTTAAGCTCTTTTTTTTATTTTATGTGTGTGATATCATCTATAGTAGGATGATTCTAAAAATTGCTTTCATTATACACATTGAGATCATATTTGTTAAATTAGAAGCATTGATATGATGAAGGCACTTAGATTAAACAACTTTTTAAAGCCTACTTCTTTGACAATTACCATAACTTTAAAATTTACCTTTAGGAATAACCAAGTTGAGCATTAGCCTTTTTCATTTTGATTAAACCCATCTATTAACCTTTATCCTATTTTTCTTTGAAGACCTTTTTATTATTTTGAATCCTGAAGGTTATTTACATTATTTTCTTGTTTAAAACTTTAATTTTTGAAAGGTCCAATATTTCTTGAATTGTGGTACTGAATGATTGAATTATTGATAAAAAAGAGAAAGAAAGAAAAAAAAATTTTAAAAAAGAAGAAGAAAGGAATGAGTATATAGTACCATTAGTTTTGCAATGAAAGGACCCATGTGTATTGTGAATAAGTTTCAATATAATGTTCTTTTTATTAAATTTCCTTCAAATCAACCTTTTTAGTATCCCAGTCATACCTTACCTAAGCTCCGTTATAGCTAATATAAAGACCTTTGAATTTTTTTCTAGTTTATACATAAGTGGTAGAGGTGTGATTTTATTACAAGCTTATGGTAAGAGTTTTCCTATACAATGATTGAGAGTTTTGATAATTTTCACCCTAATCACTTGAGTGCATGGGTGTAAAGATATATGTTTTGGAATTTCAATGCGATTGTTCTGGTGATTACTATTAATATTGCTTAGGAAGTTAATTTTAGGGCAAATCGACTCTAATTGTATGTTAATTTGATTCAATAGGATATGATGATGTACAGTACAAATGGAAAAGTTGCAATTGATGATGGATTGATGTTGTAAAATTTATAATTTTGATTATGGTTTGCTTGAGGATAAGCAAAAGCTTCAGTGTGGAGATGTTTGATAGATAGATACTTAACTATATTTTTACATCCATATTTGATGTATTTTTCTTGATATTTTATACTTTTAGCGTTTATTTGGTACTTAATTTTATCCTTTTAGCGTATAAAGTACAATTGCCTTCATGGACTTAAAGGAGAAGAATTCAAATGAAAACACGACATAAAACAAAGATTTGATATGTAGAAAAGATGCACGATCATGCATCTTTCCATACACTTCTTCTAGGCCATGCAGAATTGCAATTTTTAGAGAATTTGGTGATGCACAGTTCGATGCACTGTGAGCACAAGATCGTACATTAGCCAAGGCCCTATAATTCTATATAAAAAGATGTTTTCAAAGGCTGAAAGGAGGAGGAGACATTAGGAGATAATTTCCATACGTGGAGTTGATTCTCTAGGGGCGATTTTGGTCCAGAGAAGCAGAAACCATGAAGATTTCATTGAAAGATCTGTTGGAATACAAGATTAAACCTTTACATTGCGAGAATATTCTATAAAAGATAATCAGGGAGATTTAGAATTATGAAACCATTGTTTTCAAGTTGTTTTTCTTTTAGTTTATGTTTGATTTCATGTTCGATAATGCGTAACTAAACGTCTAATTAGTGTTTAGGTTAGATTAACCTTATGTTAATAATTGATATGATTTGATTCTTTTATTAATGTAATTGGTTTGATTGATTATTGCGATCCAATTACTTGTTTCATTTATATTCTAGTATTCCAAAATATTAAACCATAATTTGATCTCATACGTAATGATTGAGAAATCCTAGGTTAAATAGATATACAATAAGTGGAAGTAATTAATTGCAACCCTATAGATAGGATGACGTAAATCTTTCAGATTATGGTCAAACTTAATAGAGGGATTCCTAAAACAGTAATGCAATCCTATAAATTTTAACCTAAGTAATTATGTTAGAAACCTTAGGATTAGTTGTTAATAGACTTAAGGTCAACTACCAGTACACCATCAGAGTCTCCACGGTCCAATGAATCAATAAAACAATTACATAATAAAAAATCAATCTGTTAAGGGTTTAGGGGGATTCGAAACCTAGATACTTATTCTCAATATTGAGAATTTCCTAAGTGCTTCCATAATCCTCTGTTCAATTTTGTTACCTATTTTACTTTACTTGTCTTAGTTTTAGTTTCTTTTCGTTAAAAATCTAAAATCAATCCTCAAGCTAGATAATAGGGGAAGGGTAATTACTAGTATTCATTTTCTTCGTGGGATCGACTCGTAACTTACCAGTACTAGCTACATTTATGCCATTCACTAGTGATTATACTCACAAATAGTTCAATCACAAATCCTCCTAGAATTTTAGTTATGCAATCATATTAGCCATATTCAAAATTTTAGCTTGCAAGATTTGTTCTCAAATCTCACCAATGACCTATTTTCCTTCTAATATCTCCCAAAATTCATTCAAGCATAATTTAAGTGGTTTTGCAATTTTAAACGATCTAATAAAAACAAAGAAAGTTACTTTCAAAAATATGAAATTAAAAAAAACTCTACAATTACTATTAAATAATCCATTAGAGACCACTCCTAGCTTAAATTTAAATTGTCACATAGATTCAAGTAAATGTTAACCAATTTATAAGACAAATCAAAATTCAATAAATGGAGGACTGAAGATTGAATCACAACAAATAGCAACAAAATATACATACTTAGCTCACTTGTGTAATATTTAAGTACAAAACCACGTTATAATTTAACCAAACAATTAAATTATCAATGCGTCAGTCAAAAGTTAGCAAATTTAGCCATAATATAAGCATAAAATTGGAACTTTGAATAAGAAAAGAACATGAAAACTAAAAATTTTCATCTTTTAAATTGAATAGTTCAACGAAGAATTTCAACTTCTAAATTACTTTTAAACTCAATCTAATTTAATTAGATAGTTCAAAGCATAAGCAATTTTAATGACAAGTTAAATTATATGCAAAACAAGAAGTAATCCTATACTAATTTAAAATTGAACAGATTTATGTTTTTTCTTGTATAATGAACTTATAGTGTTTCCAAATTAAAATTTAGATAGCTAACTATCCCAACTATAACTAGTTTATAGAATGACACGTCCATTAATTAATATCCTTTTTATCACACGAGAAAATTTTAGTTCAACCAATTACCAATTTCCAATCTTGATTCCTTGATATGAAACTTAGTGCATGCTTTCTAAGAAAATTATCAATCTATGTTTTTTTAATTTAAAATAATTTGTTAAGAGCCCATGAGCATCCAATATGAGAATGTACATATACAAGGTTCTTACAAGTGTACAACAATATCTATTTAAGCTGTTGTTACATTAAAAACAGAATGTGAAGTAATTAAGTATCATTCCAAACTCTAGCTTCTTCTCATTGAAGTATTCATTCCTTTAGATTTATGGGCAAGAAAAAGTCATCTAATCTAGCAAGGTTGAAGTTTAATTCCCTTATCTTCTATTTCAATACCAAAAAATTCTATTTCAGTTTGACATATCTTAGCTTTTTTCTTAAAAAAGAGGTAAACCATGTTATTCACTTAAATTTGCAAATTTATGGAGATGTATAATATGTTGAACAATATTATTGCTAGCTATTAAAATATCATCCACATAATAATTTATGAAATTATGATACTTGAATATATTATCCATTTTTCTTTGAAATATTTGTGGGGCATTTTTTAAACCAAAAGGCATAACTAACCATTCATAATGACCTTATGGAGTAGAGAAAGACATATATGGAATGTTAACTTTATTCAGTTTTATTTGCCAAAACCCACTCTTGCAATCAAATTTAGAGAGAAATTGTTTTCCTCTAGTCAAGTTTATTAATGATTCTTTATGGAGTAAAAAGTATCCATCAAATACTATATTATCATTTAATTTTTTATAATTTACTACCATCCTTGCTTTATTTCTGATTATTTCTGAATGGTTTCTAATTATAAAAGCTGGGGAAGAATGAGGTTATTTACTAGGCCTAATTATCTTTAGATTTTCTAGTTTAGGAAGTTGTTTCTTTTTAAAATTTCTTGATCTTCTAAATAATATCTCATAGCAGTAACTCTAATAATCTTTGTTTATCTATCATTTCTAAATTTGATTCTTCTCTGTTTTTATCCTAAAATTGTAATGGGTTATCAGTGTATTTTTTCTTTATCTTCTGTTTTACTAATTCTAGTCCATCTATGATGGTTTTAGTTGTTGATACTTATTTTTTATAATATTTTCTATTTTTAATAAAAGTTTTCCTTTTGGAAAGATTAGTTTTTCTTTATATCCTACAACATGCTGAGCTGTGCAAGGTTTAAGAGAGATTGGGGTAGATTGAGCATCAGTAGTTTTAACTCGATTAACTATGATCTAATGACCATAAAGAGTTTTGAAATGTATTTTTTGTTTAATAATATCAAATATATATTACGAAATAATTGGAAAATGTTATTTTCTAAAGAATATTAATTTTGTTATCATAAAAAGGCGCACTTTTTATTAAAAATAATCTTAAGAGGATTTGGGGTTGAGGAATACCTTTAGATAAATGTGTCTTATTGTTAGAAATATCTAATTCTATTATAACTTTTTTAAGGTTTCATGTTATTGTAAAAGAAAATAACTTCCTTTACATAAATAAGAACCAACGCCACTATTTATATTAGGAGCAAAGTATTCGACTATATAATAGTTATAAGTTATTTTGATTGGAATATAAATACTAATAGGACTAATCATTATCTATGAATATATATTATATTATTATTATAGGATAGTTATATTCCATATTGAGTTATCTTATAAGGTTGAACTTGTTCAAGAAAACTAGTTCCTAGCATTATTTCTAAATTGCATCCTTCATTTCCAACTAATAATCTTATAGGTATTTTATTATCTCCTATCTTAATAGTGCTTTCTATTTGATGTATTTAAATATTGAAATTTAAATATTGATAAGGTTCATTTATTTGGAAACTTAGTAAACTATATATTAGATTATAAGTAATTTAACTTCCACTACCTACAGTATCGATTAAGATGTTATAGGGAATATAATTTGTACCATCAAAATATTATCCTCTAATTTTATAATTAGAACTTATCTTTCTGTCAACTCTTATCAAAGTATTAGCATATCATTAGCTACTTGAAACACCAATTTTTGAATAAAATAATCTAACTAATAATTTATTGTGAAGTTACCAAAGGTTTTTGTTGTAAATCTAATGAAAAATGATTTTTAAGGTCTTCTATACTTGCAAGATAAGGTGGATACATTCTTTCAACTTCATAAAATAATTTTGGAAAGTTAATAATATCTTTGTTTGTAAAACATTTCATATGATGAGTATTTGATAAGGCATAAAATATCATATATGTAATAGAATATGGTCTATTTCCATCTTTAATTAAATCTTTTCATTTAAATTCTTAGATTAAGGAGAGTGTTCTATCAAAATCTTTAACTTGTATATTATAAGACATCTTAGGATAGATATTAAAACAAAAAAATTTTATATCGAATATTGTCTCTCAAAATTCCCATATTGGCCTCTTTTCTATTATGAATTTGATCATCTAATATTGCTAAATTTATAGGACTATCTATTCCTTCTCTAAAAGAAGATGTAATTATCATTTATGTGGATCCAACATGCACCCAACCTATTTTGTCCCTAATTTCTTTAGGAATGTGATCAAGTTTTCAGGAAATGTCTCTTTTAGATAGCAAAGGAATCATTACTTTAATAGAAATTAAACTAATATCAATGGTTTTTTCTTTGAGATTAATATTGTAGAACATATGGCATTTTCTGGATTTTAACCCTTTTTTTAGAAATGTTATATTAAACTCTCTATAATAATTTATAGAAAACATAGTATTCTAAATCTTTTTAAGCATTTTTCTATCAATAAGAGATTCTTGACTATAATCTCCATGTTTTTCAAATGTTTCTGCTATATTATCTATTATTTTCTTGTCAACTTGAGCGTTAAAAGATTCTCCCATTTCACTCATTTATTTCATAATGTGAGGTTTCTTCATATTCTATATCTATTATTATAAAAATGCTTTCTTCACAGGAGCCTTCTTTAAAAGTATTAAATCTAATAAAATCTCCATTTTCTATCTCTTCATTTATTTCATCATTTATTTTGATTTTCATTAGTATAGTGTAATTTTTCTTTACAACAATAGCACTGACATTCAGTTATCTTTTCATTTCTTCTAAATATAGGTTTTCTAGGTTTATATCCTTCCTTTTTCAAATAATATTTTGATTTTCGTATGTTAAAATATCTTTTCTTAAAATAATTCTTTCTTTTATATTTCTTTTTTATCTTATTATAATAATAAGGACTACTAGATCCTATAATAGAATGCATTTTAAAATCATAACAACTTAAAGAAGTTTTTTTTTCTTTATTCCTTTACCTTTCTTTAATAGCATAGCATCATCACACCATTAACCTAATTTTAGTTCAAAGTTTTTTAAGAGTATTAAACTATGCTTCTGATTTTATTCAAAACATATTCGAAATAATAAACCTTTTCAAATGTTTTAAAAGAAAAATCAAAGATTTGAATTTTCACCTTATCTTTTTGAACAAGTAAAGAAAATTAAAATTTTGTGTACTACCAAAAATCTCTTTACCATCTGATGATGATGATTTAATTCTTGAGACTGAAGATTCTGATTATACATAGAGTGGAGTATTAAAAACATAGATGTGATGATTCTAATATTAAGATGAATGAGTCTCTTTGTAGGTATACTTTGGAAACTTCTATAGATACTCATCAACAATATCATATAAACGAAAAAGAATTATTGGTGGTAATAAAAAATATTTTAAAATTTTATTATTTGTTATTACCTAAAAGGTTTATATTAAGAACTGATAATACTCAAGTCAATGTTTTTATTTAGAATAATTTACCTTCTAAACCTGAATGTAAAAGATATATAAATTGGCAGACTTTATTATCATAATATACCTTCATATCGAGATTATCAAATGCAATAATAATGTTCTTCTAGATTTTTTAACAACAAATGATAAACCTCAAAGAAGAGATATTTGATTTATTGGAATAGATGTTCAAAGATATTGATACCTGCCAGGTGCAAATCAAAGTTTTATTAGATATTACAAATTTCGACTTGATATCAAAAGAAGTTGCAGTGTTACTTCTTTCATTCTACCATCTATGGCAAGCCAAGATAAATCATTACTATGATTCAGAACAAAAACCTTATAGCCTAGTCAACAAGGCTAAGATCGTTAAAGATGCATCATCCATAGGCTCTTTTTCTCCGATAAAAGAATCAATTAGTCAGCATATTAAGTCAAAAGAGGTTACTCTTGATGATATCTCTCTAAGATCAGATACAGTGCACAAATTGAGAATACAAAGAAATATCATGGCTAATAGCCAAAGGTCATCCTACTGTACAATCACATTATGAGGTAATGAGACATTTATACCCTCTACAAAATAATGATAACTGCTATATTGATTTTTTAAGGATATACACTAGACTGAAATTTTTGTAAGGTGCATATCCTCAAGATATTCAAGATTAGTATGATTTTGGAATGAAAAATGCTACATAATTAATTAACCCAAAATTTCATGAGATGTCATTACTTCCCAAATGGATTCAAGAAGGGTGGTTAAGGATTTTTATCTAAAAAATCCTTTAATAACTCCAAAAGATACCTTTGTATTAAAGATATTATTTACTAGTCCAAATTTTTATTAAGAAGAATGATATGATGCTTATAATATTATTACATTGGGAAAGGCCGAACATTGTCCCATTATTGTGGATACCAAGTTACTAAAATAATTTTCTAAATACAATGAAAATGATATTCATTACTTAAGAGGCATCGGGATGAGAACTGTTATTTCTGGCATGAAGGCAACATTTAAGAAAGGATTTCGAACATATGTTGGGAAAACAAAATTTCTTCTTTAATGATAGCTCCATTCAAAAAGACACCATTGGCTACTGAAAATTTTGTGAAAATAAAGATAAGCATGATTGAAAGAGACAAGAAAAGATCTAATCCTGAAGCATAGAAAATATTTTGTCATCTTTGAAAACATACAGAAAATAATTTTCCTTTTTGTATAAGTGTTTGGAAGACATTTAAAGGAAAAGATCATGCTGAAGCACCTGGCATCTGTATATACAGTGAAGATTCTAAATCAGAAAGATAAAAAGATAAGATGGAAATCTCTACAAAAAAATTAGATGAAAAGGAATCCACTACTGATAAAGATAAATCTACTTTCTAAAAAGGTTGATAAGATGTAATCTCTGTTAAGTTTAGAATCTGAACTTTAAGTATGCCTTTATAAATAAGCCCCTTAGGTTAGTAATAGGGGCATCAAGAAATCGTTATATATCTCGTCCTTGTAGTATCTTCCATTATGAAATAAAATCTCTCCTTTCTACATATACAATTTACAACTTCCATTTTAAAAACCATATTCTTCTCCTAAAATTTTTAGTATATGCTTTAAGGTAGGAAATGAATTAAAGTTGAGCTGGACTTTGCTTAAGGAAGTGTCAAGGGTAGTTACCTTACTCTAGGTTTAGAGATGAAATGCTTAGTAAAAGACTTGACAAAAATTGGCAAAGCTATAGTCAAAACAATAAAGGTACATATATGGAGACTTAATGGACTCTTTAATTTAGAAATGTAAAATTGTTATGCATGTAATTATATCATAACTTCTTATTGTCTGGAAAAATGTATATATGGATTATTCTATAGAATTGATAAATGAAATAATTACATCCCTTTCTGAAGAAGTTACTAATATTATCACAAATAGTAAAGAGGAAGATTAGTTTCAATTCTCTTTAATCTTTGATATTATGAGTAGCTTAGATCTGACAAAATATTTTATTTCTTATAGTAATTAAGATATTTGTGTTTGATATTTTTTGATTTTATTTTTCCAAATTTTAATATTATCTTATGATATGTTGTATCTTCTGTGTTGTGTTAGAAAAATGGAGCTTGGATATATTTCACAATTTTTCAGTTATTGAATAACCTATTATTCCTTTCCTTCTAAATTCAATAGATTGAGCAAGTTACGCAGAGACTAAAGTTTATCAGCACAACTAAGGATGTTTTGCCATTCCATATATGGACAGAAAAGATACAACATATGTTGCATCCTTGCCCATATAACTTTAATGTAATCACATTGGAAGAACAAATGGTTAATAAATTATAGCCCGAGGTTATGTAGTAGATAGATTTGATTAGTTGCACCAATCAATTTGTCTTTGGTTTTTAATCTGTTCCTTACTGGTAGCGATGGAAAAAATGATGCTTTAGGCATTAAGGTACACTTTCAAACTATATTATACCATTAAATGCTATGCAATTAAAGCCTGAGAGCCTTAAGATTGGAATGATTAAAGAATTCTCTACTTTTGTTGGGAATCTAGTGGCTGCTATCACTCTTAGTGGGGTTAAGGTTAATTAGGAGGATATAGTTGAAGCCTCTCACTACCTATAAAGCTAATATTCCCCCTATCTTATTGAATAACTTCCTTAACCCAAGCTTGAATATTAGTCCTAGCTAGTACAGGTGATAGATCCTCCCCAAGGATTAGGGGACTTAGCTTCGACCAATTATCAAATCAAAACCAAGAGCTCTGTCCATCACTAATTTGAGTTTTAATTAAGGGAAAGATTGTTTTCCTTTTCCTTAGCATTTAAGTAAAAGGCTAAGAGTGTTCCTTCCTCCCTTCAAATTGCCAGAAGTTTGACTTCTTAAAATAGTATTCATTAGTCCATTTAGAACAGATAGCCTTCCTATTAGTAAATAATGTCCATATTCTTTTTACAAATAGGATTAATTAAGTCACCTGTATGGAAATCAACCATAATCCACCTTCTTGTTTTCTCTAGAAGAGCTGCTTCCACTTGATTTTTGCACCTTTAAAGTTATCAACACTTTCAAACCATAAAAAAATTCTTAACACATTTTCCTAACTTTTTTTTGATCTACTTTAGTAGAAATAGATGGGTGCTCTAGTGAGTGTGTAAGTTCCTAAGCAAAAAAGAAATATGTTGAAGCCTTCCTACTTATGAAAAAACTTATTATGCTAGGAATTAATTCTCTTTTTATAACTTTCTATAAGAGGAAGACAATCCTAATGTCTTAGCTTCTTTGAGGAGATAGGGACTCCAAGATAATTAAAACCGAGATAATGAGCATTCAATCCAGTCATCATCTTTAGTATGGAAGTGTTCTTCACATTAAAGGAGAAATAGATCATGCTTATGTATTGATTGACACTCAATCTTGAAAGCTTTCAGAACTTCTCAAGAGAGTTATGCAATATTTATATACAATTTAGATCAGCTCTACATAACAAGATTAGATCATCTGTAAAGCTTAAATGAGTGAGCTTTAGCACCTTGCATTTATGATGAAACTTAAACTTGAGGCTTCTTTGAGTGTTTTTTATAATCAGCCTAGTAAGAATTTCCATAGAAATAACAAAAAGGTGAGAGAAAGAAGATCCCCTTACCTTATCTTATTGACTCCTTCAAATTGTTTTCTTTAGAAAACCATTATAAGAATGCTAAATGAAGTGGTATAAATACAAGAACTAATCTAGGAGATAAATTTGCAAGGAAAGCCAAATCATTTAAGGCGTAATAGGATAAAGTTCCAAATGATAATATTAAAGGCTTTTGAAAGGTCCACTTTGATTGTACAACTCTTCATGGATTTTCCAGTATTATAAATTCTCAATAGTTCCTAGATCAATAAGCTAGAGACGAATCTACTTGGAGTCAAGGCACCTGGGATTGGTGGATAAAATACTTCATGATACCCTTCAGTGTTTGGGCTAGGAGCTTAGACAGGAATTTGTAAACAATATTAAAGCAAGAGATAGGGCAAAAATCCTTAAGATTATTAGCATTAAGGAGCTTTGGCACTAAATAGATGTGAGTGGAATTGAGCTCCTTCAACATTTTGCTAGTAGACATGAACTCCTAAATAACTTGCACCAAAAGATCCCTAGTGACGTACTAAGTGGATTAAAAGAATAGAGCATTGAAACCATCCAAACCTAGGGTTTTCATTGGATTTAGTCTATTCTTAATTTCTAGGTAAGATGCATGTTTTAGTAATACTTCCATTAGATCCTCATTAAGAGAGTTTGAAAGAAATATCAATCTACTAAATCTTTGATATTAAGCAGGAATGAAGCAATGGAACCAAGAATCTTCCTGTAATAATCAATCGCTATCCTTTCTATTGAATTCCTGTCTTTTACTAGCTGGTTATCTTCATTAAGCCAAAAATGGATTTTATTAAGGTTTCTATGAACTTGGTGTTGGAATCCCCCCTTTCAGCCATTTTAACCCTTCTTTTTGTAACATAAGGGAATTATGATCTTAGAGAGCCCTGTTGTGCACCTCTAGTGACCTGAGTTCCTTCTATTTCAGCTTGAGTTTGTTTAGATCTTGGTAATATTCCTCCTGAACTTTTTTTGATTTCCTCCTTAGAAATCTATAAACTTTGAGCAAATTGGGAACCACCTACTTTAAGAAAAACCTTTAGCTTAACTTTCAAACATGTAAGGTTTTTCAAGAGCTTATATGACTTACATCTAAGAAACCAGACGTCCCAAACTTCCCTTACTAAATCCATGAACCCCTCCTAGTGGATTAGAAAATTGAAGAACCTGAAGGAAGAATTGAAAGAGACATGAGTTGTGAGAACATTAACTTCTATAATGGAGTGATTAGAACACAATGGAGGGCAAAAATGAGCAAATGAATTGGGAAATAAACCTATCCATGCTTGATTAACTAGAATTCTATCAAGCCTCCTCCTTGCGAAACACCTGCCTTATTGTTTATTACTCCAAATGAAGTGCTAACCTATATATTTTAAATCAAACACTTTGAACTTGCTTACAGTAACTTCAAGCTCCTTGCCCTATATTTCTGAAATTAACCCTATCACCTTGAGCATCCGAAGCACCAGTTATTATCCAAGGACTAGCCATTGAGGATTGAATCGTAGTGAGATCCTCCCAAAGTTTGGCTCTTTGGAAGGCAAAGTTTGAAGCATAGATGATGGAAAGGAAACTAAAGACTCTACCCTTTTGCATACAAAATGAATAAATTGATCAAAGCTATTTCTTACTATAACCTAAAATTTGTCCTTATTGTATGTTATTAAATAGATATCAACCTAACAAATGTAGCATAGGGAGGTATTAAGTTGAAAAAAATAAATAAAGTTTCCTGTTAGTGCAAGAAATTAACTAGAGTGAGCAACTGGCAAGGTGACCACCATAAACAATGAGCAACTAGTGAGGTGAGTGAAATACGAGCATTTGGCAAGGTAAATAACAAGTGAGAGAGGTTAGGGGACTAGCAAACCTAGCAAGAGTAGAGATGAGAGGAGCTACAAAAAACTGTGGAGATAGGGTGACACTATAGATTAATTTTAATTAATCTACAGTAACTTACCTTCCAACTGAAAATTTGGGGGGCTCCAAGTAGTTTTTAGGTAACTTTCTGACCATGGAAACACTCAAAGGGATTTCCTCTCCCCTAAGGATACTGTAAAACTATTTTCCCACTCTTTAAGAATCTCTAGATGTAAATATTTTGACATAACGTTGAAAGTTTGAATGGCATTGGGAAATCTTGGACTAATGTTGTCTTATCAAAAAATGCCTTAGCAAAGTCTGGAAACCAATATGGAGACTTTTCATAAGAGGGGATCATAATAAGTTAATAAGATTAGAGGAAGATCTAGTTGATCCTATTACAGAACCTAAACCTGTTAGCACTTCTCCTAATATACAGAATACTTGAACTAAAAGGGGTCAGTATGATAATTTAAACACTACTACCACTGGAGATCAAGGAAAAGCTAATGCTCAACCTATAGAACAAGTGAAAGCAAATTCAGATCCTCCAAAAAGTGATCAGGAAGATGAGGCTTCTCATAAGGGGAGTACTGATGAAATGCAAGCACTAAATGAAAATTTTACTCTCGCTTCTAACAAAATATTAGGGAGGAAAAGGAGAAAACCCAAAGGTAGTTGGTAAAGTTACTCATAGATTTAGATGATTTTTTCGAATATTATAGGCACGAATGATCCCTATAAAGGCAGGCTATTAAGGATATTATTTTGGAAAAGCATTAATAGGAATGCTAGAAACTAGAATTAAGGCATTCAAGCTCCAGATTTTAATGAGTTTTCTTCTGGGAATATGGCTCTAACCACATTAAGCACTTTAATGGAAGGATAGTGTATGCTTTTAATAAGGAGAGACTTAAGGTGTCTATGCAAAATTCTTTTGATCAATATGTTCATCTCCTATACAGGCTTGATGATTCTGATATAGTATTTGAGGTGACCATCGTCTATGCTTCTAACTCAAGTTCCAAATGGCTAAGTTATGGAATGATCTATATAGTATCAACAATATGATGGTGAATATCTAGATTATTGTCGGGGTCTTCAACTGTGTTTTGTCTCCATCTAAAGCTCAGAGGAACAAAGTTAACCTTTGCAAACTAGGCAATGAATTAGAAAGAGTAATGTCAAAGATTGATGCCACTAGTTTGAGATATTTAGGTAACATATTCAACTAGAGTAACAAGCAGAAAGGAGATGCAGTAATTAGGAAGAAGCTTGACAAGGTTCTATCCAGTTAAGTATGGTTGAGATCCTTTCCAAATTCTCATATGCTTGGAAGCTTGTAAATGAGAGGGAGGCTTTATAAAGCAAATGGATAAATGCCTACTACTTGAGCAATTTCAATTTTTTGGCAGTTGGAAGATACGATGGAGCATTCTTGGCCTTTCATCAACATTTTAAAGTATAGATACAATATTTACCCCCTTATTAAAATGCAGATTGGCAATGGTGAAGATTCTTGGATTTGGTTTGAAAAATGGACACCTCATATTCCATTGATTAAGCAAGCTGAGATGCTCTATTTGTTAAGTCAAAATGACTTTACGTAAATAATTTTGATGAAGAACAAATAATAATGATAGAAGTAAGTAAGACAAAAAGCAGACGGAAGCGTGAAGCTGAAAGTCAAACGATAAGAAAGTCAGACGATTTAAAAGACAGACGAAAGAAAATCAGACGCAAGGCGCGAAAGTAAAAATTAGACGCAAGCGCAAGGAGAAAAACATCAGACGGAAGAAAGTCAGACTGAAGCGCAAAATAAAACATCAGACAAAAGAAAGTGAGACGGAAGATCCGATACCACGTCGGATTACAAATCAGCTAGAGTTGGTTACAGAACTCAACTGAATAACCGATTCTTGAAAGATCAAGAAACAAGAAGAAAGAAGGAGTTATCAAGA
>JAOTAX010000198.1:26466299-26482155 GCA_025629825.1 Erythroxylum guanchezii | reverse complement strand
TAATAACAAATTTAATTATGTATAATAATGATAATAAAAACAATAATAAGAAAATTAATTTTGTATAATAATAATAAGAAAAAGAAAATTAATTTTGTATAATAATAATAAGAATAAGAAAATTAATTATGTATAATAATGATAATAATAAGAAATTTAATTATGTATAATAATGATAATAATACCAAAATTAATTATGTATAACAATGATAATTAAACCAATATCAAGATAATTATTTGTATAATAATAATAATCATCATCATCATCATCATCATCATCATCATCATCATAAAATTATTAATAACAATAAAAGCAAAGAAAAAATTTTAATAATAATGATGAATTTAATAATAAAATTAAGAATAAAAATTTTAAAAATTAATAATAAGTAGAAATTGTATAATCATATCTAATAATAATAAGAGTAATAAAGTTAATAATAATAATAATAATAATAATAATAATAATAATAATAATAATAATAATAATAATAATAATAAGGATATTTTTGTCTTTTTGTTACTTATTCCTTTCTCATTTCAAGTTTATATTTTCAAACCAAACATTGGAATAGAAATTCTTTATCTATTCCATTCTTTAAACCAAACAAAGTAACATTCATTCTATTCTATTCCTCATCTTTTTTATTCATAGGAATAACTATTCTATTCCTTATCTATTTCATTCCTTGAACTAAACAGGTCATTAGTACTTATAAGGACATAAACTCATTATAAAGAAATTCAAGAAGTTTTAAAGAAGAACAAGAAGTACTTAAGCAACATGGGATGATAATGCTAGTTCAAAAAATGTGGAATTTTAAAATAAAGTGGATGGAATGTGCTTTATGGCTCTTAATGATAAGATACTCTAGTATCTTTTTTTTTTTTTAGCATACGATGAGCTTGTTAAAAGTTTAGAAGCCATTAGTATAAAAAGAAAGAAAGTATCCTCCAAAGTATAAAAAAGTTCAAAAACTCTTAAATGCTTACGTGATTGAGAATGATAAATTAAAATGCCAAATGCATAGCATGATAGATTTTAAGTGTATGATTGTGGACTATGAAAATATGGATGATTTGTAGATATGAAAATTTTGGGGTTACTTGACCTGAGTTGGACTGATTAAGCTTAGATTTGATAGTTTATATTTATAAAATAAAAAATATATTTCTTCAAAAAAAAAGAAATTTGTTTAAACTTTAGAGAAAATTTATTAATCTTAAAATAATATTTAGAGAACTTTAAACCCCTTTCTTATGTGTCATTCAAGGATTAATATATTATAAAGAGACCAAGGGCATGTAAACTAAATGAAAAAATTAAAAGTATCGAAGGTTTCTGTGTTAATCCCTTCCCTCCCACTCCGACCTTGATAGGCTTTAGACGTGAACTAGAATACCTTCCCGGCTGCTGGCGTTTAAAAGAGTTGAAAATGAACGAACCTCTTCTAGTTCTAAACGAATGGGCTTAATTGTAGTCAATGTAAGTGGACCAAAAGAGCACTTGAATGAGCTGAGCCTGTCGGGAAATCAGCGGGTGGGTCTACGCATAAATGGGCCCAAATAAATTTTAAAGAAAAAATATGGCCGAATGTAATGTATTTTAAAGCATTGGATTAGTTCTAAACAATGGGGACATTTTTGTTCACGAAAACAATAAAAATAAAAAATAAAATAGGAATATGGTACAACTTACAAAACCAATGTTTCAATTCACCGTATAATGCAATAATCGAGAAAATATATGATCAACTAAAAGGATAGAAATCTAACAACTATAAGTGCAAGAATAGTACTGAACTTCTAATCTTATGACTAAGATTTAGATTTGATATGGATGTTCAAGATTGGAGCAATAAGAGAGGAATGTCACGGCTACATGGCAAATTAGAGCAATTTCTAAGGCAAATATCCAACTTCAAATAGTCACCCACATTGTTTATCAATCTATGGCACTTGCTAATTGGCAAATAATAGGAAGACACGTGTCCTCAAAATTATCCAGTACTGCCTAAGGCTTAACTTAAGCCATGTAAATGGGACACTTGTCCTCAAAATTACCCAATATTGCCTAGGGCTTAACTGAAGCCATGCAAATGGGTACTATTTTTTTGTCTTTTATCTTTGATAGTTTAAACATGATTTATGGTTGACTATTTCATATGTTTAGCTTTGTATGAATTAATTCAATTTTATTTATAAAGTGATATTTATATTTACAAATTATCTTTGGTTGCTTTTAATGCCAACTTTATTAGTATTGACAGTTAGATTTGATCTTAATTTCACTTATAGATGATTCAAAAGAACTTGGTTATAAGTGAAGTATAACTTAAATATTCGCAATTGAATGGGGTGTTAAAGATAGACTTAAGTAATCTTTTTGGTATTAAAATGAAATCTTTTATAGAAGTTCAAAGTGCATAATGACTTCTTTAGGTTATTAGCTTGGTATAGATATAGGTCAACTAACTTGAGCATAGATAGTTGTAGCGTGATATAGTACAATTTCATATTTTAGAAACTTTTGTTAGTCTAGATAATAAATACTATATAAGTTTATTGAATCATGATATCAAAAATGATACTAAGGGAAGTATTTACCTAATCATTGATTAACAATTTCATTAACAACCTTCTTCATTAATTTTTTAGACTACTTATTAGTAGGTGAATTTACTAGATCCATCTAACTTCCTTACCAGATTAACATTCTATTTACCATTATATCACTGACTCTATATACCCTTATATCACCCATCAATGATAGTTGCGCTTGTATTAGTAAGTAATGGATTTATAATAGAAAAAATTTAGCTGTATAAACAACATATACTAAGTTTTTGACCTTGTTTTCAAGGAAGCAACTAATGTTAAGGAGACTCAGAAACAATTATCTTAGTTATTTCATTTCTTTCATTTTTCTAATTTTCTTTATCAAATTTTAATTTTTTATTATTTTTGTTTGATTTACTATGATTTTAGGTGTGATCTTAGTGTGTAACAAGAACTAACACTTTTTTTTCATTAACGAAGACCCAAAGGCAGAAAGAACACTTCATTGGATAACAAGAGAATGAGCTAAGTAAGAATCTTAACATATACAAGATATACAATGTGACACTAAAGAAAAGGAGTCTATAACTATGATAGAGTTTGCAAAGCCATCTTTTGTAGGGACAAAATCTAGTACTACATGATTAAAAGTCAATTCAAACTACTTTGAGATCAGGCTAAATATGATCCAAATGTTGTAGCAATACATTTAGTTCGATCAATTATTAGATGAAGATTCTAATGCACATATTGCTAACTTATTGGAGATTTGCATTACTTTTAAGATTAATAAGGCCATTAAAGATGTAATAATTTGTTTTTATTTTATTAACGGATCAAGCTAACTAGTGATTGAAGGCATGATCTGTAGTTTCAATCATAATATAGAAGAAAAATCTTATGAAGAAATTTTTAGCCAACAACATGTTACTAACTGTGCTATAACATGCCATATTATTTTTCTTAAGGAGATTTCCACTTAGCGAGCACCACACCAACACACCATTGTGTTCAATTTATGTTCAAGGTAGAAGCATTTTGTTTCTCATCATTATGTTGCTTTATCCCACATATTTCCTTTCTTACACTAACTTTTTCAATGCTGAAAAATATTTTTCAGAAAATAGACTCTTCATCTTGATCCATGTGCTAATGCTCCTAGGGCGTAGATTAAAAAGTTAGTCTTTTACCGCATCTTTTAATGAGAATGGGAAAGCTCTCATCATAATCTATTTTTCTATCACCTCTGGAGGCTTCATACTAAGACATAACACTTCTAGCTCCTTAAGATGCTTACGAGCATTCTCGCCTACAAAACTGTGAAAATTGGGCAAAAGAAAAATTAGGCTAGATTTAAGCTCAAAAGCAACATTTTTAGCAAAATTTGGAAAAGTGATGCATAAAGGCCTTTGAGTTAAATTTGGAGCAACCAACTTTTTTAAAGTTCTTAGATTGGCTATAGCTTCCTCAAATTCAATTCCTTGTTGTATCCCCTTAATTGTCCTGGTTTCACTACATAATCTCCATAATGTCCTTTCGATCTTTGGATCAATTGTAAAGGTTTTCTATGTGAAGAGCTTGTTACTACCATACTCCAAAACTAACAAACTTGTAAAGATTAAGAAATAACTAAAAGAAAATATTATAAATAAATATATATACAAAACATCAATTGAAATTAAAAATAAAAATAAATCACTACACTTCTCAACAGCGGTATCAAAATTGGTAGCATGTTGTAATACTATACAAAATAACTAAACTTAAAATTATAGTTAGTGATAAATCCAGGTCGATCCCACAGAGAGTGTATGTAAAGCTTTTGCAATGAAAGACATTATTATTTAAGATATGGGGGTTTGGTTTGATTCAAATAATTAAATAAAATGAAATTAATATAACGAAAGTAAATTAAAGGAAACTGTTAAAAATGATGAATGCATTTAGGATTGGGTTCTCGGTTTAATCTCAGCCACATATAATTTTACATACATCGTTGTCATATTGTTTTCAAACCTCTTTTAGAACTATTGATCATAAATTAACAACAAGGTTTGTTAACCTCAGTTTTCCCTTAGATTGCATTTAATCAAAACAAGCTCTTTAATTGAACCTTACTATCGAACAATCTTGAATAAGCTCTCTAGATTTAGTTGAACAGTCACATTACGATTAGGAAAATAGATCAATATATGCATTAACCGCACAAATTCGAAATATTTAGCCTATGTTATATTATTCTTAATGATTTAACACCATTAATTGCCACAAATGAATCTAGCACAACTATTACATACTGTATTAAGATTCTAGAAATGAGTTCATATATAAACAATCTAACAAGTATAAGAATAACGATTATCCATACATGAATACCCAAATCAATAGATATAGTATAACATAAACAATTCTTAAAGAGATAAAGAATAATGATACACAATGAAGATATGCTTAAATGTGATCCTCAACGTCGATTTCACCTCCGAACTAGAATAGGAAAGCTTTGCCCTCCATGGGTCTCCAAAGAGTAAGTGCTCTGCCCCTTCACAACATCCCAAAATGATTCTCTCTTCATTTGCCATCAAAATTTTCTATTTATATGAAAAATTAATTTTCTAGGCATATATTCGTGTATCAAATCATATGTCAATTAAATGTAAAGCTTGTGAAGATACACGGTTAGATACACAACCCAAAAATGTTCTTCCGAATGTATACGCGGTTATATAAGTATATACACGGTCGTTTATGTTGTAGGTTTTGTTGAATTGTTATTCTTCTTGTAATTTCTTGTTCAATCCTCACTCTAATCCATCTCTTTCTTGTTCTACAAGGATAATTGAGTTTGGACATAAAAATGTTGGCTTAATGAATGTGCTCTTAACTCATTTTAGCATTTATATTTCTAAATTGTACTAAAATTAAATATGAACTAAAATGAATATCTTAAGCAATTTATAACAATAAATACCAAGTGTTAAGAAGTGAATGTATAAGCAATTAAATGCACGTTAGAATTGTTAAGGTTTTAAGAGGTTGATTACTTAATTGAACATTTTAAAATCTTGAGCAGTAAATTGAAAAAATTTTAAAAGGGTAAATACTTTTGGATATGCCATCCCTTCTATAATTTGATATTTTCATTTGATCATTTATTTCATGTTGCGAGTCGAGAAGGTAAGAGATCATGAGAAAATGTTTAAATAGGCCCAACTTGCATCTTGGGTTGAGTTCACTTAATATTCTTGATTTTTTTTTTCGTAACATATCAAAAATCTTTTAGTATAAAAGATTTGTTTTTATGAGACATTTATGTAACAAATAAGCAATCTTGGGTTCCAATAAAAATGTATTAAAAAAAGTTTACTGAATAGAAACTATACATTAATTTGAGAAATAATAGTGCTACATATTATTGGCTTTGTCTTTTTTTTTGTTGATATTTTGGTATAAATACTTTTGAAGGTCGCATGTTCATGCAAGTCTATTAGTACTAATTAGTTAAACACCCACCAATCTAATTTCTCACAACAAGCATTATATTTTGTCCTAACTATAAGACTTAAAAAAAGAAGTGCGGCTAATCATTAAGCCTGAAATATCTCTATTTCAACTGGGGATGTACTGGAGCCATCACCGAATGATAACTTTTCTCATCATAAAACACAGCTAGCTAGTGTTAGGTTGTTTCTTTCACCAACTCAGAACACTAGACGTGCGGGACAAGAACGAGCTAACGTTATTTTTAGTAGGCTAGCCAACACCAACCAATTTAAATACCTCAGAATCTTAATTTCTTCTGCTCTTCTTGAATTTTATGTGTAATTAATTATTTATTAGATATTACTATGCAAAATTGGGAATTTGGATCTGTATTATACACTTCTTCTTTGCATGGACAGAAGCATACAGTTTTCGTACTCGGAAAGGAGTCAAAAATTTTCATCATTTTAGCATTATTCTTAATTATTATCGCCCCAACATTCTGAAAACTATCCTGCGATATTATAGTTACGTAACTAATGTATGTGATCACGATTGCCAGTGTCAAAGGTTGCAAGCCTAAGAAAGACCAAGACCTACAAGTCAGAATTAAAAAAAAACATAACTAGTTTAACTGTAAATTCGGTGCACAAAGCAATTTAATTGTTTTGTATTTCCCATGGAAAAGTGGGATTCTACGCCTTTGTTAAGATTTCATCTTCAAATGAATTTCTTTTCTGAAGTTGGATTATTTTTTACACCGAAAAATCACTTCAACGAGCACTCTCTCAGTAATCTTGTAACTAATCCGTAACGAGCTTATCTCACTAATTTTTTTAAATGATTTTTTAAGTTAAAAATATAAAGTATTATTTTTTTTAATTAAGTCCAGATTTAAGCAAGCATAATTTTGTAAACAAAATAAAGTTACTTTTCAAACAATTTAGGTTTGATTTAACTTATAAAATTTCTCATTAAAAACATCTAAATTTAAGTACATCGGTGGCCGACTGCCGTCCACGCCGGTGGATAGCCAAACGTGCTTTGCGGGTGGTAACTCATTGGAATTGATTGAGGGAAAGTACCATTTTGACAAGTTGGATTAGAATTTGTCAGACAAGCGGGAAAAGCTGTGACCGACTCAAGCTCCCATAAATAGGTCGATTCGTGTCTTACTCAGTATTGAATGCAACTAAAATGTAGGAGGCTTCATTTTCTTGGTGAAAATACTTACTAACAACACTAAGTGACAACATTGGAACTGCTACAAGGGTGAATCCCTTGGGTCATTTTCACATCTTGACTCAATCAAGCCTATGAAACGTTGTTAATTTGTAAATGTATGCCTGGCTACGGTAGATGAAAATGAACATAGTTAATGCATTAAAGTTTAAACAAAGGTTTTGCTAGTCACAGACTTAGCTGAGGCAATGTCACAGTTTTGTCAGAGCACATCCTGATCCTAAATAATCTTAAAGCCCGTCTCCGTACTTGTTTTCTACCAGGGACCAATTATTCCATAAAATGTCTAGTGCCCAATGGCCATATTTTCGAGTCTAGATCTTCTGTCCATTTTTATGGTATTTTATTGTGTCAAGTGAATCTCAGTCATTTATTTATGCGGATCCCACGCTTATTTATGTGGGACTCATACAAGACCCACATCAATAAATGACTGAGATTTACTGAACACAATAAGACATCATAAAAACTGGACAAAAAATCTTATTCCTATTTTTTCAATCCAAAGTAGGACGTTGCCTGTGCGACTAGTGGAAAAAAGGCCATGGATCACAGGCTTTCACTGCAGTGCATTGAATATATATGTACAAAAGTCCAACTAAATTTGTGTGTATATATCAAAAAGAATTAACTGCATAGATTGGTTATATAAAAGAATTAACTGCATAGATTGGTTATATCATATATGTATCATGTAGATCTCCACAATGCACTCTTGTCGCGATTCCTTCTGCTCCTAATTAGTTACAGGGAATGCTTTACATACTGAATCATGCCCGATATTAACGATTTCAGTGCTTTAAAATACAAGTTAGAAAAAATGTATGCGATTATTTATACCTTGACCATTTTATTCGTAAGTTCAACATGCGCGGCCTATGTGATCTCACGACACACCGTTTCCAAAATATGAATTAATTAAGGCTGATGAAGCAACTTGATACACATAATAATTTGATATTTTCCTTTTGCTAACTCAGCTTCACATGAATATAATCCCAATTTCAGAAAGTGACGAAAGTCTGCAAAAAAAAAAAAAAAAAGATAACCTTCTTGACAGGCTATAAGTATTTTATAAAGGGACTTTGTAAGATTCTGGAGATCCATTATCCACTTTAACGTCTCCAAATTTCCTCAAGTTCCCTGGAAAAAGCCTTTTGTCTACCAACAACAATTGTGATGTGATCTTTGTTCTGGATCACCTTGACACGAGCACGAGGAATTTTCCCCTGAATATTGAGGCTACATTCAACTGGGATAAGCTCATCATCTTTGCCATGGAAGATGTTAACATCACATTTCAAACGGTCACGGACTGCGTCTAAGTAGTCGTCAAGCTTGCCTGCGGTGCCACAAATGATATTATGAAGAGTGTGCCACGCGGCGTTATGTGTATGGCAAAAGAACCCTTCAAGCAAGAATGTCCTCATCCTGCGTACAATAAATACATGTCTTTATCATAAAACATTTATGATATTGGTATAATTCAACATTAAGCCTGGCCATGCAAAGCAATAATTGAGTTCAGTCATTGAACCTCCCAGTAAGTTACATTACTGACACCCATGTAATAGCACCATATCTCTCCTTTGCTGCCACTGAAATTTTTGTGGGATACTGTAAAGTTTAATTTATTTATAATTTCAAATAATTTGACTTATTAAAGACAAGGCATACGTTGAGCATAGTGAAAAAGTTGCATGTCAAGCCAAACCGTGCCTAGTTAATAATTAATTCTCTTCGGACCTAACCAACAACCAATAAGCAATTATTAAAAAGAAAACCGAACTTATCTTTTGTTGTTTCATAACCAACAACCAATAAACAATTATTAAAAAGAAAACCGAACTTATCTTTTGTTGTTTCATTGACGAGGTTGGTGTGGATCATTTTGTCTAGTAAATTGTTAGACGTTTACATATTCTACCATCTAGCAAAAAAGGACCATTTAAAGCTTCCAAATTTGTTACTGAAATCATCTACGGAGAAACCTCTGAACTCAATTAGTTTCAAATGGAGATACATAAAGTTGGATCGAAGAAACATTGTTCATTTATTAGAAATCTCGTTGACGTGTCAGGGTTAAGTTCAAGCAAGCAGTAGTTGCACTGAAGATCACCTACTCGATCAGTGTGCACCCACATGACAATTGTGTTGTGATGAACCACGAAAATTTCAAACCGGCCTATTAATTAGCCTCAACAACTGGTGTTCAGACAAGAGTAAAGAAGCAGAGCTTAGATGGACAATTTCTATCATCTCAAATTCTTATAATATAATGTCGAAAATTAGTATTCCATGTCACCACAAATAAGCATCTAAGCTAAGCCAGACAATTTCTATCCTCTCAAATTTGGTATTCCATGTCACCACAAATAAGCATCTAAGCTAAGTCATCTCAGGCTTGTTTCATATATACATATATACCGTTTGTTGAATCAAACGAGGTTGACGTTTCTGCATGCATGGAAATTAGAAATTAAATAAACGTACTCCACAAAGGAGTTGAATCAGTCAGCCAAATTTCTTGAAAGAATTTATTTCCGCAAGGTTGTTTGGTGGGTAGTTCAGAAATTAGACAAAGAACATAGGAAATGGTTTAATTATATATAGAGAAGAAAGTATTGAAGGAGACGAATTAAATGAATAGGTAATTAAGGATGTGAGAAGGTCACCTGTTTCTGGTGACAAGTTTGGTGAGAAATTCCCACAATCGGTGGTTCTTGCATATAAGCAAGCAAATGGTCCGAGAGATGTGCTCATACCAGCATGCGATGGACGCGCCGAACCCGATAAGTGGCCACACGCGCCTTGGAGCTACTTTTCTCATCACATATTGTGTTGCTTGGACGCCTCTGGGTACTGAATAATATGGCTGCAAGATATACGTGCAAATTAGATTAGCTGCATTGTATTAGTATAATCGTTGTCACAAGGTCAAATTAAGATGAGAGATAAAAGGAAACACACCGGTGCAAGAAGGGTAAGCGACTTGACTGAACTAGGGTGTTTAACAGCAAGAGCCAAAGCCAAAATGCATCCTAAAGAATGAGCCACGATGTGGAAGGATTTAACTTCGTATGCTTCCAAAACAGACCCTTCAATCATGTCCAAATGTTCTTTAAGTGTATATAGTGAGTCTGTTGGCTTTGGACTCCTCCCAAACCCCAACAAATCTATAGCAAACAATCTGTAGGTGGATTTAGTAGCCTTTGAGAAGTTTGGAAACAAGGTTTCAGTCCAAAATGCTGAAGAGGAAATGAACCCATGAATGAAGAGAACGTCTTCTTTTGCCCCGTCTGTTCAATTACAAAAATCAATACAAAATATCAGTAAAAGCGAAAAACAACAACAGTTATTCCCTGTCATTTCAGTTACCTTTCGGTCCTTCTGCTCTTACAAAGAGGTTTTCTTTGCTTGAGGTGGTCCAGGAATTGCAAAGCTTACAATCACAGTCAGACCATCTTGGTATGGGATGTGATTGTTGCCCTCCAATCTTCTCTTGGAGCATTTCAACAATGGTTGAATTAACGTTGAATGTTGATCTGCTTGCTTTCTTCATCTTCTCACAAGAATGCACTGTGGTCTTGTCCACCTTGATTCGCTTTAATTCATTGACAGTCATTTTGGAGACCTCAGAAACCAGCGAAGGACGATTGTAGAGAGTGTCTGAGATCTCCTCCCATTCCAACTTGCTAGAACTGAGACAAACAACCTTGGACTCACCTTGTTCAGATACCAAGATCTTGCCACTGCTTGTGATGGCCTCCTTGGCCGAGGTGCAGTAGCATGGCTTCCACTCTGCTTCAATCAAGAGGTCAGCAAACTTGTAAAGAAAACATAGGACAATATCAAGAAGGTCGAGGAATGAGAAAACAATGAAGCTCACTGCTTCATGCACAATCCTGGCTGTTATTGTTATAGCCATTTTGGCTTTACCCATTGTGTCACCCACGTAAAATATATAGAGGATTAAGCACTTGAAAAGGACGGAGAAGATGACAGGACAAGGATGAGAACACGCATAATTAACAAATGGCTTTATGTTGTCTTAAAAATCGTCGTTACAGCATTGTAATGAGCTCCTCCTTTGTATAAAGAGACGGGCAAAAATAGTTTAGTGAGAAAAACGCCAAACCAAAGGACATGGATTCTTGAGTGAACGAAGCTTTGATTTAGACTTGTGGGTAATGGTCGAAGGAAATTTGGTTTCTTCTATTCTTCCGGCCAAAACATAAGTACCTGAATAGGTGAAAGCGTGTAGGTTTGGTTCCCTAAAAAACTTTTTACTTATTGGGAAGAGAGAGAGAGGGAGTAAATAACAGATAGCAGATAAAATGAATTGATTGTTTCCTTGAACATCGTTCGTTGGCCAAGGAAATAAAAGTTAGGTGGTAGTTGAACCCCCCAGAGGAAGAAACAATTCTCCTTAGCAAACTCATAATGTTTTTTGGTCTGCATTTAAATTTACTTTCCATAAATGGTCTACGCAAGGTATACAAGTTTTCCACTAAAATTCTAAAATATGAGAAAGCAGGCAAGACCCTTTCTTGCACTTAAGAAATTAGGCCACTATTTTTTATTTTATAAACTCTCTCCTTTTGTTACTGAGAAGCAGCCTAACTAATAAATGAAGGAAGTGACCCTCATTCTAATTATTGCATGCTGTGATGGCCACATGACTTCCTTTTAATTTATTGTAAGTCTTAAGGTAGGAGGACGTCAGTATCCAAAGGTGTGACTCTCGTTCATATATATGGTATGCAACACAAGGATACATTTGACTAGAATGTTGTTTTGCACACCAGAGTTAATGAAATAGCAAAAACACGCAGTGCCATTTTTCACGCCTCAATAATCTTTTTGACAAGATAAATGAATTTTATTAATCCACCCAATGATTCCAAGGAGTCCAAAATACAAGATTTCACAAGGTTGAACTAACTACACTACGTCAATCATTGCCGCTAAGTCACAACTCACAATAGATACTGCTGACTCGTGCTCGGCTTCAGGTTTCTTAGTATTCTAACTCCAATCAGTCTACTCCAATCAGTCTCCTAGTACTAAGGCATGTGCTTCCTCTTCGTTGTTATCCTACAGGTGTTTGATTGCAAATTCTTCAATTGGAAATCTGCCGGAATGAATAACTTAGAATAATAAAATACGAATTATAAAATTAAAAAAAAATACTTGATTCCTTTTCTTGTTGAAATATTTTGCAAACTTTTTGACGTGTCAATCATAAATTGTTTATGTGTTCAGCCTTTAACAGTATCTATAAAGTAGTTTCTCAACTCTTAAAAGGAAGTAAGCACGAGTGCTAGCTTCCTTACGTTTATTCCTACAAATAGAAAAGGCATTAGGGTTTTAATTTTTATTAAAATTAAATATTTCAATTATAATTAAAGTCAAATACTAGTTATGGTTAATTTAATTTTAATAAAATCAAATATCTCATATTTGATCCCTAAAGTTTTTCAAACTTTATAATTAAGTCAAACTTAATTAAAATTGATTTTTTCTTTACAAATTGTGTGTGACCCATTAGGTTCCTAATATATTGACAATTATTATGATTTATAATTATAATTCATTATTAAAATTAGATAAATTAAAAAAAATTTTAATTTATTTTTAATTATTCAATTAAACAATTTATAATCATAGATCAAGGTTGATATCTAGCAATATGTCATGACTACATAAATATCATAAATGTCAAAGTGGTTTGACTTAACTTGTACATGCATGATTATGATGTATAATTTAATCATTTTGTCATCCAATGTTCCAATTAGACCGAGTATGGATGTAGTATCTACTCTTTTTTATCTAATCATGTTCGTTTTTGCTAATTAGTAATTGATTTATAATTTATATTTGTAAACGCCTTTTCAAATTCAATTCACTCTAGCTAGAGAATTCCATAAATCACTACAAATCAACAACAATAGAAAATTCTCTCTAATTACTTTAGAGTGACAAATCCTTTATTGACTTGCTCAACTATTTCTATATGGTTCATTCTGCATCCAAGTACTATTGACTGAATTATCCTAGGACAATTCATAAGTAGCATTAAAACACAGTAATTCCCACATGATATAGCTTGGTAATCTTAAGTCTAAGGATCAATTATACAACCATTATTATAAAGAAATCTACAAACATATAGGTAAAGTTCCAATTTGGATTTTCATAGTTCGGTCAGTTTAGTGACTTATTCTCTAATAAGCACCCACCCATTAGTTTAAGTATCTCCATATTTTAATTTATGAAATTAATTACTTTCTTCATAAGAAAGAAATATAATATGTGCTAGTTTTACCGTTTCATCAATATTCTGTTTTGATGAAACTATAACTAGGAACATTTAGGAATAATACATAAATATAAATTGAATATCATACTTATGATCTCATTATAATTTCAACTACACAATAATTATTCCAAGGATTTTTCCTTTAGTATTAAAACATCAAATGTAATTAGCTTAATACATAAAGATAAAGAATGACTTTTCATTAATTAAATAATAATGTCATCCATCAAATTGCAACCAATCGATTGGCTGCAAGGGCATAAACTAATAATCTCCCACTTACACTAAAGCCAATCGCTTCTGTATTTAATACCATATCCATTTATATGTTGATTATGTCTCTTTTGAGACAATGACTTAGTGAGGGGATTTATAAGATTCTCTTCAGCAGGAACTCATTACAATGTTATGCCTTTCTGCTATACTATCTCACCGATCAAGTGAAACTTCCTAAGTACATATTTGGACCATTGATGAGACTTTGGTTTCTTTGTCTGTGCAATAGCATTGTTGTTATCATAGTACAATACTATAGGATCAATAATGCTAGGAACCACTCTAAGTTTAGTAATGAACTTCTTGATCTATACCACTTTCTTTACTGCCTTTAACACTGAAATGTACTTTGCCTCAATCGTTGAATCTACAATGATTGGTTGTTTGAAACTCTTCTAACTTATCGCACCACTATTTATTATAGAGATGTACCATAACTGTGATCTACTATCATTGGGATCTGATTGGAAACTAGCATCTGAATATCCTTGAACTCTCAATACAGGTCCTTTATAAACTAAGAAAATATCTTCAGTTCTCTTTAAGTACTTTAAGATGTTTTTCACAACCATCCAGTGACACTCACCTAGATTGGCTTAAAACATGTTCATTATACTCAAAGTATAAGAAATATTTGCTCTAATATAGCATTGCAGACATGATCGATCTAATTACCGAAGCATACATAATACATTCCATTTTATCTCTCTCCTTTTTTGTCTTTGGACACATACTCTGTGAGAGAAAAATCCCACGAGATATAGGTAAGAATCCCCTCTTGGAATTCTCTATGTTAAATCACTTTAGCACTTTGTCTATGTACGTGGATTAGGACAACCTAAGCAACCTCTTTGATCTATCTTTATAGATCTTTATTCCCAGAATATATGCTACTTCTCCCATATCCTTCATGGAGAAGTTCTTGGATAAACAAATCTTTACATATTGAAGCATAGGTATGTCATTTCTAATCAGCAATATGTCATCCACATATAGCATTAGGAAAACGACTACACTATCGCTAACCTTCTTATAGACACATGGTTCATTCACATTTTTTATAAAATCAAAATCTTCGATTCTCTTATCAAAATGGATGTTCAAACTTGACGATGTTTGCTTAAGTCCATAAATAGAATTTTGCATCTTGCATACTTGATTAGGAAATATATTGGATTAAAAACCCTTAGGTTGTGTCATATACACATCCTCCTGGAAATTCCTATTGAGAAATTTCTTTAGCTTGGCTATACATCATATGCATCAACTTGAGGTTCTTCTTCCATCTTAATTTTAATTTGTGGCGCTTGAACTTCTCTAAGTTCTACCTTACTCACACTACTTTCTTTGAGAATAAATTCTCTTTCTAAGAATGTAGCATGTCTTGAGATAAACATCTTTTGCTCAAAAGGATGGTAAAATTGATATTTGATACTCTTTTTCAAAAACTCCAAAAATTTGCATTTATCTGATTTAGCTTGAAGCTTATCATATATATCACGCTTCACATAAACATCACATCCCTAAAACTTTAATTTTGACAATCTTGGTCTTCTACGATTATATATCTCATATGGTACCTTGTCAACCAATTTGGATGGAACTCTATTTAGAAGGTAAGCAGTGGTTTCAATGGCATGTCTGCTAATGGAGACATGAAGGACTATATTACTCATCATGGAATGTACCATATCTAATAGAGTATAATTTCCCCTCTCATATACTACATTATGATATGGAGTTACAATGTTGGGTCCCGTTTCCGGAACCCAACCCTTAACAAAATAATACCATCATACTTAAGCGTGGTTCCTTGTAATCTCTTCTTGCTCTGATATCAAACATGTTGGACACTGTTTTCGGAGCCCAACCTTTAAACCATAAAATGTATGCATATTATTGCTTGTCATACAAACGTGAGCGTAATCCAATCAAATCATGAAGCTTAAAGTCTCATACCATTTCTAGGTT
>JAOTAX010000198.1:26447656-26466199 GCA_025629825.1 Erythroxylum guanchezii | reverse complement strand
CCCTATGTCTCTAGTTTACAACGAATCAAAAATCACCTCATTTGGACATCTACAGCAAAAGTTATGCCCAAAATACCAAAACATGTCGGTGCAGAAAAAATGGAGTTCGCCGCGACGAGAATGCTGGAGCACGTCGCAACGAGGGAATAAGCACGTCGCGACGTGCGAGTCCAAAATCCTCCCGAAAACCTATTTTCTTGGCATTTTTCACCTATACACTTCCCATCTTTCAAATATAACCCATCTTAACCCAAAAACATCATTCTTACTTCATTTCTAAGCTCATTTCAACCCAAAAATCATTCACAAACACAACATAATTATTAACTCTAAAAGATTAAACCATTACTCAAACCATTCATCAACAACTTACTACATATGTTAAGCTATATTTGACTTTTATTCAACCAAATCCATGAGATTTAAAGCATAACTTACTTGTTTAAGCCTCAAAGATTCCTCAAATTATTCAAGATCTCCAAAAACCCTAGCTTCCATCTTTTCTCTCTTCTCCCTCCACAACTTCTTCTTCCATTTTCAAGAAAAACAATAACTTCTTCTTTTTATACACTTACTAATCATCAAGTATCCCTTTTGCCCTCCAATATAAGCCTTATATCTTTTAACCTTAAGTGACTTGCCCATTTTGCCCTTGATACATTCTTACAACATTAACATTTAACTTCAATTAACCTATGTCATACAAATCCTACTAACCTTGACATAAATAAATAGCTCCAAAAATTAATCCATCAAACCTCATAATTTATTTAAATCATGCTTAATTCATCAAGAAAGATTTCGGGGGCCAATATACAGGATGAGTATTGTGGGAGAATTCCGTTTTTTTAAGTATCAAAGAACTTTATGGTCTAAGTATTCACTACCTCGATCCGATTTAGGTGTCTTAATATTTTTACCAGTTTTTTTTCTCAACCTCAAGTCTAAATTTTTAAAAATTTTCAAATGATTTAGACTTTTTTTTCATCAAGTACACATAATTATATTTAGAATGATCATTTGTGAACGTAATGAAATATGAGAATCCACCTCGAGCATTGGTGGACATAGGCCCACATACATGTGAATGCATTACCTCTAGTAACTCATTGGCAGGTTCTCCCTTTCCACTAAAGGGTATTTTGGTCATCTTTCCCAATAAATAAGATTCACAAGTTTCATATGATTCATAATCAAAAGGATTCAAATATCCTTCTTTACGTAACTTTGTGATTCTAGTTTCATTGATATAACCTAACCTATAATGCCATAAATAAGATGGATTTTGGTCACTTAACCTTCTTTTCTTGCTATTTATGTTAAGAACTAGTTTTTCAATATCTAACTCATACAAACCATTTTTAAGTAATCCAAATCCATAATAAAAATCATCGTTATCAAAAAGAACAACTCTTATTATTAATAATAAACACAAATCCATTCAAATCTAAATAAGAAATAGAAATGATGTTTTTTTAATAATAACTAGAACATTATAACAATTATTTAGTTCTAATACAAGGTAAGAAGCCAAAGCTATACTACAAGTTCCTGTAACTAATGCAGCAACTGTTGCTCTATTGCTAACTCAAAGGTCCAGTTCGCCTTTCCTCAATGATCTACTCCATGCTAACATCTGCATGTTATTACATATATGAAAACCATATCCAGTATCTAACACCTAAGTATGTGGAACAAAAGTAGAAAGATTGATCTAAATCATAAACGTACCTAAGTAGACAACCACAAGTTCCTATAACTAATGCATCAACTTTTGCTTCATTGCCAACTCAAAGGTCCACTTCACCTTTCCTCAATGATCTACTCCATGCTAACATTTGCAAGTTATTACATATATGAGAACCAAATCCAGTATCTAATACCCAAGTATGTGGAGCAAAAGTAGAAAGATTGATCTAAATCATAAACATACCTGAAGAGACAGCTTCCAAAAGCTTTTGATCTTTTAGGGTAGTAAGATAAGATGGGTAGTTCCTTTTAAAATGTCCATTGACTCTGCAGTGAAAGCATGTGCCCTTATAATTGCCCTTATTTTTGAAACCTCTTTTTGACTTTACTACATTAGCAGAAGCCTTCTGTCTTGTTCTTATTCTTCTTAGAGCACTTTTTCTTTCTCTTGGAAGAATCCACAACAAATACAAAAGTGGGTTCTTTCTTAAGGCACCCTTCCACAATCTTGAGCATATTCAGTAGTCCAGGCAATGGCATATCCTTCTAATTCATATGGAAGTTCATAACGAACTTTGAAAAACTCAAACTAAATCATAGGCCCAACGGAAAAATAAATTTTTTTATAAATTTTGATTGGATTTCGACAATTGAATAACTTGAATAATAAAATACAAATCATAAAATAAGAAATTGTACCTGATTCGTTTTTCCTATTGAAATCTTATGAAAACTTTTTGATGTGTCAATCTTGAGTTGTTCATGTGTTCAGACTCTAATAGTATCCACAAAGTAGCTTCTCAACTCTTGAAAGGAATTAAGTAGGAGTGCTAGCTCCTTTACATTTATTCCTATAAATAGAAAAGGGGTTTTAATTTTTATTAAAATTAAATATTTCAATTATAATCAAAGTCAAACTCTAATTATAGTTAATTAACTTTTAATAAAATCAAATATCTCATATTTGATCCCTAAAGTTTCTCAAACTTTATAATTAAGTACAACTTAATTAAAATTAATTTTTTTCCTTCACAAACTACTATTTAATGTATGACCTATTAGGTTTCTAATATATTCGCAATGATTATGAATTATAATTATAATTCATAATTAGAAAAAAATAAATTAAAACTCCATTTAATTTATCTTTAATTCTTCAATTAATACTTTTATAATCATAGATCAAGATTGACGTCTAGCAACATGTCATGACTACCCAAATATCAAGAATGTCAAAGTGGTTTTACTTAACTTGTACATGCATCGTTATGATGTATAATTTAATCTTTTTGTCATCTAATGTTCCAATTAGACATAGTATGGGTATAGTGTCTACTCTTTTGTATCCAATCATGTTCGTTTTACCATTACTATTCATATCCATTTGTTTACGTTACATAACATTTGAGAGTTTACAACTCCATACAAAATGTTTAACATGAAATGAGAAGCTAAACAAAGACATCCTATCTAGACTCTTCAGATATTAGCTGACCAGACCTTTGAGCCATTCTTGTTCTTAAAGTGACAGTACTAGAATTCTACTTGGTTGCCTTAGAAGCTAGAACTCCCTTGCACTTGAAAATCAACGTTGCAAATTTGATGAGTTTATGAACTCAGTGAGTAAACCATCATCGATGTGCTCACTCCAATCAAAACACAAAGTCAAGTATATAACCAATTTCAAGAAGTTTAACACATCATCCAGGAAAAAAATCACACATAACATTTTGTCATATTTCATTAAGTATAACATGTATACAAACATTTCATAATGCTATTTCAGCACAATCCATTAATTCATCTCAATCATTCGTATGATACATGTAAAGTTATATATATGCAAATTCACACGTGGCTCCATTTTTATTTTATTTTGTTGTGATCGAGCATCTATTTATTGTCCCGTATCCGTTGTGGATACTGGGGTCATTTCATTTATTGTCCCATATCCGTTGTGAATACCAGGATCATTATTAACTGAGCTTGTGGCTCTTTGTGCACAATTCCTAAGCTTAAAGCTCTTTTTCACGTTGGTCACTCTGGTCACAACTCCTTTATCTGATCATGCATATCAATGTACTGGAATGCATCAATTCACAAAATATGCTATCAATACTTTTCATTCAATGTGCTCATGTCATTTATCACATCCTTCGGACTTGAGTCTGTCATTTAACATTCAGTTGAGTACACATTCTATATTACACATACAATTTGAAAACACTTCCATATACAGTCTCAAGTATCAAACTCCTTGGACCAATAATGTCCGGAATCATAGCAACCATATAAGTAATAATGCAACGACTAAAAGTTAACCAAAAACAATTCAATCATAGTGAGAAACATCTAGATTAACTCACAGTACACTCAAGAAAAACTATTGCCTTGATGATCCGACAATGTCTGGATGTTGCCGATCGACTTGAGTGTCTAAAGTCATACAATACACACATAGTTCATATATTACTAAGCTGATCAATCATATGATTAGTCACTCATGCACATGTATATATGTCATGTTCAATGTATGCTCAATTGACTTTCCATATATGTATCCTTATTCATAAATCTTGACCATTCAAACATTATAGCTTGTACACTTCTAGTTCGTAATTAGGTTTATATCTAAAGTAAGTTTCATCAATCATACATTCACCATCCTTTTCTAGCAATATATATTCATACAATTTCCCAATTCTTATTCAATCATACCTAGTTCACATTACTCACATATTTTAGATCACATTTTCATTCATAAGAACACCTTCATTCTTTTAACACTTATAAATTCCAAATTTTAGATGCATTGATATCAAAACAATCCATTCCTTAAGTTATAACATCAATTAACAACCTAAACTTATTAAACCCTTAACTAATTAATCAAACATTCAATTATCACACAAAACAAAGAATTTTCATTTCAAAACATTGCCAATGATCGTGGGATGAGTGAACCGAATGTGCACTCTCCATTTTCCTTTAATTTCTTCAGATTCTAACACCCTCATACCAAATTCAAAACATCTTCATAATAGTCCATTAATTATACCTCAATTATACCTTAATTGTACCTCAATTCCTCATCAATTTCATCTCCAATTCTAACTCAAAATTATTCAATTGACAGCTCATAAACTATTTATGTTTCATGCTTGCAAAAATAAAACAAAAACTTTCATTCGTTTAATCTCATCATATATGTAGTCCTAGTTTTTTTTCCAAATTCAAGAACACTTCACTAACGCCTTTCTTTAGCATAAATTCACCTTCATTTAAACTTCAAATCTCAATCTAAATCATCCATATAGCAACCTATAACCTACGGTTCTCATACATAAAAAAATAAAACAAAAAAGTATCCAATTCATGTATCATTTTCCATCACACTTCATCATCAACATCACATGCAATCCATCCTAATTCAATCATCATAAACTTTCTATTACAACATGCCACAAAGATCAGCACTTTACTTACTTATTTAACTCAACTTTCACCTTAATTCATCAAGTCTAATTTGCCTTATATTTATCCAAGATCATCTTAAATACAAGGTGGAAATTGGATGGTTTTCAGCAACAAGAAATCAACAAGATAAAAGACCGTAGCATATAGCTTTCTTAATGCAAAATCTTGTTAAGATTTTGGAGTGGTGATGAACAAAATAGAAGCAAAATTTCAGAGCTATAGGAGGGTGGATAATTCAGTGGTGAAAGGGGAGAGAGGAGAAGAATGAACATAGAAGACCAACTTTTACATTAGCTTAACTTATTAGGTGCTAGGTGTCACCATTTCATAATGACATTTGTCCTTATGCATGCATTCCATTTGTCCTCTCCATAAGCTATCAAATGTCACAATTATGGTAGGCCATTTGTCACTCAACCTTTAAGCCATTTGTCACTCAATTATTTACATCAAATGTCACCCAATTCTACTGCCATGCGTAACTTTCACAGGCTTAGTTATCCTAAATTTCCATGTGTCAATTTGACAATTTTCCTAAACTAAATGTAAATTTTAATTCATCAAATTTTCAATTGTAACAATTACTTCCAAATTTAATAATTATAATCCACCAAACCAAAATTCAAGACATAAATAATACACAATTCACATCATGATCATTTTAAACCTTTCATACCCCAGAATATATCAATTAAGTGCACATACAATCTTAACAGTGTTTACTAAATCATGATTCACGTGTGTATGCGAATATTATACATGTGAATGAAATGTACTTCATAAATTCTCAAATGATATGACACAATAGTCTAATATTCTAACCCTTAATAATTTTTGGAACCTGGGCTATTACAATTCTCCCCCTTATGAAATTTCGTTTTCAAAATTCTTACCTAATTGATCAAAATGATGAGGGTATTGTTTCCTTATGTTTTCCTCAATCTCTCGTGTGTCTTCTTCTCTCAAATGATTCCTACAAAGGACTTTAACCAATGGGATTACTTTGTTTCTCAATTGCTTAGTCTAGTAACCAACTATTTTGACCAGTTCCTCTATATAACTCAAATTAGTTGTAATTTAAACTTCCCGTGCTGGTAATACATGTGTTAGATCTGACCTATATCACTTAAGCATACTAACATGGAACACATTGTGAATTTGGGCCATCTCTGATAGTAATGCTAATTTGTAAGCCAACAGTCCTATTCTCTCAGTAATCTCATAAGGACCAATGTTTCTATGGCTTAACTTTCCCTTTTTATTGAACCTCATCACTCCTCGCTAAGGTGACATTCTCAAAAACACCTTATCTCCCACTTGATACTCCATATCCTTTCGGTGTTGATCCAATTAACTCTTCTGCCTATCTTGAGTTGCCTTGATCCTACTATAAATCAATTTTACCTTATCAACGGTATCTTGAATCAACTCTAGGCCTTCAACAATCCTTTGGCCCTCTTGATTCTAGCACAAAGGCCATCAACACTTTCTGGCATATAACGCTTCATATGGAGCCATACCAATACTATTGTGATAATGATTACTATATGCAAATTCAATGAGAGCTACATATTGATCCTATGCTCCTTGAAACTCCAAAATACAAACTCTGAGCATATCCTCAATAGTTTTAATTGTCCTCTCACTCTATCCGTTTGTCTGAGGATGAAATAGTGTACTAAAATTCAACTTTGTACCCAATGCTATTTGTAAACTGTCCCAAAATCTAAAAGTAAATCTAGGATCCTGATCTGATACAATAGATATTGGAACTCTATGTAATCTCACTATCTCATTTACATACATCCAAGCTAACTAATCCAGTGTGTTATTCTCTCGCCCAGGTAAAAAATGAGCCGATTTTGTCAATTTGTTAACAATGTCCCATATAGCATCATGTTGCCTCGAAGTCCTCGACAAAACCGTAATGAAATCTATTGTGATTCTCTCCCATTTCTACTCCGGAATAGGTAATGACTATAACTTCCCAACTGGAGCCTGATATTTTGACTTAACTTGTTGGCATGCCAAACATGTAAGCTTCGTCTAAAATTTCTTTCCTTAAATCATCAACATCAGGTACACATAATCTCTGCTTCAACCACAATGTATCGTCTTTAAACTCAAGCTCAAAACTTAAATTCTGTTTTAACTTCTTTACAATCTTAACTAATTCTAGATCCTTGCTTTGAGCTTTTCTAATCCTTTCATGCAATACCAGTCTAAGCTTCAACGTAGCTAACAATGCTTCGTTCTGCCCCAAACTTAGCTCAATATTCAATGCTCTCAGTTGAACTACGTTTGGTAACCTTGATGTTTGAATTAGTGCTATACTGCTATTAGATTTCCTACTTAATGCATTAGCCACAATATTATCTTTACTTGGATGGTATTCAATTATGCAATCATAATCCTTAAGCAGTTTAATCCATGGCTGTTGTCTTATATTTAGCTCCTTCTAACTCAACAAATATTTTAAACTTCTATGATCTGTAAATATCTGAAATGTTTCACCATATAAATAATGTCTCCAAATCTTCAAAGCAAACACCACTACAACAAACTCTAAATTATAAACTGGATAATTGAACTTCTGAGACCTTAACTGTCTCGATACATATGCAAGCACTCTACCATACTGCATTAGAACACATTCTAATCCCTAGCATGAAGCGTCACTATAAACAACATATCCTCCAGATCCATATGAAATAGCTAACACTGATGCCATAGTTAATCGATGTTTTAATTCCTTAAAACTCCTTTGGCATTCATTAGTCCATCGGAAAGGTACATTATTCTTCAGAAGCTTTATCAAAGGGGCTGAGATTAATAAAAACCCCTCAACAAACTTCATCATTAACATCACATGCAATCCATCCCAATTCAATCATTATAAACTTTCTATTACAATGTGCCACAAAGATTAGTTACTTACTTGGTTAACTCAAGTTCCACCTCAATTCATCAAGTCTACTTTTCCTTATATGCATGCAAGAATATCTCAAATACAAGGTGGAAATTATAGGGTTTTTAACAACAAGAAAACAGCAAGATGAAAGACAGCAACATATAGCTTTCTTATTGCATAATCTTGTCAAAATTTTGGAGTGGTGATGAATGAAATAGAAGAAAATTTTTGATAGCTATGGTAGGGTGGAGAATTTGGTGGTGAAAGGGAAGAGAGGAGAAGAATGATTTGCATTAGTTTAACTCATTAGGTGTTAGGTGTCACCATTTCATAATGACATTTGTCCTTATACATGGATTCCATTTGTCCTCTCCATAAGCTATCAAATGTCACAATTATCCTATGCCATTTGTCACTCAATTATTGATGCCAAATGTCACTCAATTCTACTGCCATGTGTAACTTATTTCATAGGCTTAGTCATCCTAAATTTTCATGTGTCAATTTGACAATTTTCCTAAACTAAATGTACATTTTAATTCATTAATTTTCTAATTGTAACAATCAATTCCAAATTTACTAATTATAATCCACCAAACCAAAATTTAAGATATAAGCAATACATAATGACCGCACATCATTACGCTAGTCAAAATAAAATAACTAGACCTACTACTATAGCAGTGGTGAGTCTAGATCGATCCCACAGAGAGTGTGTGTAAGGTTTATGAAATGAAATTAATTAATGTTTAGGTTTAACAACAGGTTTTGGATTTTTGAAAGGAGAAAATAAAATGAAACTAACTAATAAAAAAAATTAAAGAAAACATGCAAAAAAAAGATAAAAGTGGGAAATTCGGTAGGGACCTGATTCTTTGGTTCAATCTCAGCCTCCACCCTAATAAAGCATATTTCATTGATTTGTTGTTCTCAAATCTCTCCTAGCAATTATTAATCGTGAGTTAATAATAAACCCGAGTTTTCCTTATGTTCTATTTAATCAAGATATGATTGTCAATTAAACCTAGCCACTGAATAAAACATCTTCAGTTTTTCTCAATTACTTTAAGTTATTTTTCATAGCCATCTAGTGACACTCACTTAGATTGGCTTAAATCCTTCTCGTTATATTCAAAGCATAAGAAACATCTGGTTTAGTATACAACATCATAGGCATGATTGATCCAATTACTGAAGCATATGGAATACAATTCGTTTTAGCTCTCTCCTCTTATGTCTTTGGATATATACTCTGTGAGAGAAAAATCCCATGCGACATAGGTAAGAATCCCCTTTTGGAATTCTCTATACTAAATCTCTTTAGCACTTTGTCTATGATGTGGATTGGGACAACCTAAGTAACCTCTTTGATCTATCTTTATAGATCTTTATTCCCAAAATATAGGTTGCTTCTCCCATATCTTTCATGAAGAAGTTCTTAGATAAGCAAATATTTACAAATTGAAGCATAGGTATGTTGTTTCCAATCAGAAATATGTCATCCCTATATAGCACTAGGACAATGAATGCACTTCCACTGACCTTTTTATAGACACATGGTTCATCCATATTTTTGATGAAATCAAACTCTTTAATTGTCTCATCAAAACGGATGTTCCAAATTCATGACGCTTGCTTAAGTCCATAAATAGACTTTTGCAACTTGCATACTTGATTAGGAAATCTCTTAGATTAAAAACCTTTAGGTTGTATCATATACATATCCTCCTGCAAATTCCTATTGAGAAATTTCTTTAACTTTGTTATATATCATATGTATAAACTTTAGGTTTTTGTTCCATCTTAATGTGACTTGGTGGCTCTTGAACTTCTTTAAGCTTTAACTCACTCCCACTAATTTCTTGGAGAATAAATTCTCTTCTAAGAATATAATATGTCTTAAGACAAGCACTTTTTGCTCAAAAGGATGGTAAAATTGATATTTGATACTCTCTTTCAGATACTCCACAAATTTTCATTTATTTGATTTAGCTTGAAGCTTAGTAAATATAGCACGCTTCATATAAACATCACATACCAAAATATTTAATTGTGACAATCTTGTCTTCTACCAATCCATATCTCATATGGTATCTTGTCAATCGATTTGGATGAAACTTTATTTAGAAGGTAAGTTGTAATAACCCATTCTCCATATTGAGGGTCAGAGCTTTAGTTGTCATTGGGAATTCATGAATTGCATTTCATTCACATACATATCATTAGCATACACATATGAATTATGAATTATGAATTATGATTTTGTACACATTGCAACGAATGCATACACTCAATTGACTCATTCCGGGATGTGAAAAGATTAAAATGTTCATGATGTGAATTGTGAAACGTTTATGCCTTGAATTTTGGTTTGATTAATTACAAGTAGTGAATTTGGAATTAATTGATATAATTGGAAAATTGAGAAATTAAATGTACATTTGGTCTTAAAAGGACTAACCCAACAAGAACACAACTTACTTGAAAATAACTTAAATCTACAATGGTAAAGAAACAAATTTTGTCCAATAAAAAATCTTTTCCTCGAGATCATATTACTATGGAAAGCTTTGGTCATTTCCTTGTATATCATTGCATTCTTACACTAGTCATTATGAATCTCTTTAAGCTCTTATAGTTGTAGCTTTATAGGCACTCCCAAGTCATCAAGATTCATATCGAAATGCTTGATAACCTAATATTCCTTGTACTATAGCACTTTAGAAATATGACATAGCCTCCGAAACACTAATATATATGAGGATATATCCATTGGCATTTTATAGGCTATCCTATAGGCCTATAATGCATCTTCCAACCTAAAGCTCTAATCCTTCTTGTTAGGTTAAAGTATTTTTCTTAGGATCAACTTGATTTCTCTATTGGACACTTTAGTTTGGCCACTTTTTGGAGATAGTAAGAAGTGAAAACCTTGTGCATAATATAGAACTTCTTAAACAAAGCTTCTATCACCCTATTGCAAAAGTGCATTGCCTTATCACTTCTCGGCATCCTAAACCTAGAAAGGACATTAAACTTGACAAAAACTACAACAAATATGGCATCATTAGTCTTGGTGGATTTAGCTCTTGCCAATTTCAAAATATAATTAAATAAAATTAAAATATAATGAAAACTAAAAGACAGAGGGAATGATACCATGAAATCAATGTCCTAAACATCAAAGATTTCATTGAAAAAATAGTGGGGGCTTGTGACATTTGATTTGTATGGGATAAGTTAACTGTTTGTTGGCATCTGATGTTTGACTTATAATAGATATATGTATCCTTAAAGAAAGAGGTCCAACAAAAACCACACTCTAAAACCTTATAGGTAGTCCTATTTACTCCAAGGTGTCCTCCGTAAGCATGAGAGTGATAGAAGGTCAAAATAGGAAGAATCTCACTCTCGGGAACATACCTTATGATTGCTTGAATTATATAATGCCTCCAAAGATAGGGGTCACCCTATACATAATACTTAGCTTCACACTTCAACTTATCCTTTTGAGCCTTTGAAAAAATTATAGGTAACTCGTTAACAACTAGAAAATTCACAATATCTACATACCATGATGGTGTCAAATTGGTAGAAAGCAATTGTTCACTTAGAAATATTTCCCTCAAAAGAGCATCATTTTCATCTTAAACCAAATGGCTAAGTTGATTAGTAACTATATTCTCTGACCCTTTCTTATCATTTATTTCTAAATCAAACTGTTGAAGGAGGATAATCCATTTAATTAACCTCAAATTTTATTCTTTCTTCGTAAGTAAATACTTCAAAGTTGCATGATTAGAGTAAACAATAACTTTAGCACCCAATAAGCATGGCCAAAATTTTTTTAGAGTAAATACAACAGATGAAAGCTCTTTTTTGATTGTAGAATAATTCTAGTGCATTGAATTCAAAGTTTTCAAAATGTAGTAGATGGCATGTGCAACCTTTCCTTTTTTTGGTCTTAAAATTGCCCTATTGCATAATCACTAGCATCACTTGTAATCTCAAATGGAAGGCTTCAGTTTCGAGGTTCAATCACTGGTAGGAATGCCAAGAGTTCCTTAAGTTTGCCAAATGCATCTTGGCTTATCATAAAACTCAAAGTGGACATCTGGTTGTAACTTCTTACATAAAGGAGAGGCTATGTTTAAGAAATCTTTGATGAACCTGTAGTAAAAACCTTCATGGCCAAGAAAGAACAAACTTCCCAAGCAATTGAGGGGTAAGGCAAAGTAAAAATGAGATCAATCTTAGACTTTTTGACCTCTACGCCCTTAGAAGATAAAGTATGCCTTAGAAATACACCTGATCAACCATAAAATGTCATTTTTTCCAATTAAGCATAAGGTTAGCTTTAATACGTAATTTTGAAATTAATGCAAGATTCTCTAAAAAAGTATCAAAAATAACCATAGACACTAAAATCATCCTTAAATACCTATATGATCTTATCAACATTCTTAGAGAATATGCTCACCATGCATCTTTGGAAAGTGAAAGGTGCATTATATAAACCAAATGATATCCTTCATCAAGCAAATGTAATAAATGAGCATGTTAAGGTTTTCTCTTCTTAATCCTTTAGTGCAATAGGGATATGAAAATAACCTGAAAGCCATTTAGAAAATAATAATAATTATGTCTAATAGTTCTTTTAATTAGAAGGAGATCTTTACAAGTTACAAGATTCAACTTCCCATAATCAATACAAACTTGTTAACAACTTTGAACATGATTGGGAGTCAATTCACCATCCTTTGTTACGACAATGATTTCAAATTTCTTTGGAACCACCTATATAGGACTTACCCACTTACTGTTAGAAACAAGATAAATTACTCAAGTATTAAGAAGTTTTAGTACTTCTTTTTTCATTGATTCCATCACTAAAGGATTCAACCTATGTATGCTTGTATACCTGACTTAGCACCCTTCTCAAGCAAAATGTGATGCATACAAATAGAAGGGCTTATTACTCTCAAGGTGCATCAACCCATCCTATGAATAGGCTCCAAAACTACCCTCAAACACTAGATAATGTAAAGAAACAACTAAACAATTCAAAGATCAAGAAAAGAGGCAAAAGATCAAATAAACTAGAACTAAAACACACAAAGAACCACTTAAAACACATGAAAAAACACTACAAACATAACCTAAAAACACACTTATCAACTTCCCCACACTTAAACCTTTGCTTGTCCTCAAGCAAAATCAAACACAACCAATCCATTCTATCAATTCATCATCACAAGAATTAAAAGCATGCAATCTTTCAAACTTCGGCCACTCGAATGTCCAATTACTACACACATCATGACTAGTTTTCATCGGCATACATAAACAAACTCAAGTTATGACACTATCGATCAAAGGCAAGCATAGACTCAAAATGAATCTTCCTCACGGATTTCACTCATTTCAATAAAGTGTTTAAGGTTAGTGTTTTACTCAAGACTCCGTATAGGAAAGTACATTACCATAGGCTTTCAAATACACCAATTCTTCTCCACAGTGATTACATGTATAAATAGATCAAAAGGACTTTGCTAAGGGTTATAATGGGGCTAGTGTTAAGGTATGTCAGAAGGGTTTGAGGGCTCATTAGAAGCACTCATAGAATACTAAGTATGCAAAGGGACATAAAATGATTTTTGAGACATGCAAATGGATATATCTAACTACTCTGCACTTATTATTGCTACTATATGTTATTCCTTTTCTTTTTCCTTTTTCTTTTCTTTTTCCTTTTCTTTTTTAATCAATAATAAAGAAACATAAACTAATATGAGCAGCTAGATGTAATGTGCTCTAAAAGTAGAGGTATAAAGAAAGTTGCTCAAAGCATCTCAGAAAAAAATTGTAGTCAAGAATTCCAAACTAATACAAACTTAGCACTCTATTAAACTTATGATAAGGTAGGCTAATGGGGTTTAAGGTCTAAAATGAGGTGTTTTCTAAAAACAAAAAGGTCAAAGGCTCAAAGACTCAAAGGGGTTTGCAAGGGACAATGACATAGGTTGGTCATTTAAGTCAAGGGCTAAAAGAACGAGGGCCTTAATCACTTCTATTTAGCTTGCATCTAGTAGATTGAAATTGGTTCAGGGCAAGTTCTAGGGGTACTACCTTTGGGAGCATCACACAATCAATGAAATGATATGACTACGGAATAGAGTCATATCGGCTCAACTGCTCACTTAGGCTCAAATGAAAATCCATCATATTTCTACACATTACCTAATCACTCAAATATCAATTTCTGAGTAAGCCTATGTAATCAACTACTTAAGCCAATCCGCATGGTTCACCTTCTATCCAAATGGCCTAATTCAATCTTCAAGCATGTGACTTAATCCTATTCCGACTACTATAATAAAATCTCAAGGCAACAACTTCTATCTCAAAGATTCAAATACAGGGAAAATGATAAACCTAGAACTAGCAACCTAATATCCAACCTACAAGACATGCCAAAATGCAATGCAAACACAAACATCAAATAATTAGCTACCAAGCTACCACTTCCCCATACTTGAAGGACACATTGTCCTCAATTTGTAATGAGATAACTATAAAAAAAGAACACAATTACTAAGGTCAAAAACCACAATAGAAAACAAGTATCAAAGCAATAGTCACAAAAGAACTAGAAACAAAAAAAAACCAAAAAACCAAAACAACAAAAGAGGGAGTTTAGAAAGCTTATAGAGAGGGCGGAGGCGATAGGGTTGGAGATGGCACGTGGAGTCCTTGCATCTCCTAAGACTTATGGATTTTCTTTTCAGATACTACTATTGGCGGGCTATCAGTTGCATTTGCTCATTCATTTGGTCGAGCAGCTACTGTGTCTTTTTGTTACTATCGGCCAAGAGTTTGTATACTCTCTCCCAACCTGTTTGTGCCTCTAATTCCTCGCTTGATTCATATGAGTCCAGAGAAAGTCTGGAGATTGAAGCTCCACCTGAAAACTTGTGTTTGACTACAGTGCATATCCAAGGATCTTGGAGCTCCATGTTGTGGTGCAGTAGTATCTCTGCACGTCTTAAGTACGGTGCATCAAAATACTCACAAGAAATAGGGGTTAGTCTAGTAAGATCAATCTTAAAATGCTGAGCCAAAGTAATGGCTAAATAACCCATTCCTAGGGTTTTTCCCTTCCTTGCCACATGTTGGATCAAAGATCGAGAAAAATAAGAGAACATGTTAGGTTTAATCTTTTCAAGTACACACCATAATAAAAACAACTCCCTAGTGGAGCATTTGTTACTTTAAGTTTTGGAAAACACAGCATAACACATGAATTTATGCAAAAGCAGCCGCTCAGGACTAAGAATCTGAGCATTTGATGCATTGTGAGCATTAAAATCAGGTAAGTCAGTTTATGTTGGATCCTGATTTTTTTTCTAAATTTCTTATTAATTGTTTATTTATTTATTTATGTTTTGTTTGTTTGTTTAATTAATTTTTTTAGAATTGGGTCATTAATTAGAAATTTGAAGGAAGTATTAGAAATTCAGTTAGCTTAAGTAGTTAGTAGGTTTGTGTTAATTAAAAGAGGGGTAGAATTGGAAAGGCCATGTAAGTGAGGAGCATAATTGGAAAAAAAGGAGTAACATTGTGTCTTAAAATTAGAAGAAGAAAGGAGACAATTCATGAGCAGCCAAAAAGGAGAAGAAAAAATGTGAAAAGAGAGAAGAGAAGAGAAGAAAAATCAAGGAAGAAGGGAAAGGACGGAAAAATCATGGGAAGAAGAAGGAATCAAGCCTCTTAAGGTAAGTTCATCATCATCTTCTTGCTTTAGTAGAAAGAAATGGGTGGTTGTGTTGTGAATGAAGAAGTTTTAGAGAGAGAAAGTAGTTTTCTGTTGGGAATGCTTGGAGGAAGAAGATGATTGAGAGACCCATTTGGTTTTTAGGTTTCTAAGCTAGGTTTTAGATTTTCTAACCTAGATGGCCTATGGGTAGGATAAGTTTGAACTTGATTTGTGTTAATTCCATTTTGTTGTGATTATGGAAATTTGGGGGATTCCATTTGAATTGGAATTGAATGAGAATTTTGGTTATATTAGGAAATCAAGAACAACCTACCCAGGAGCAAGAGGAAGGGCATAAACTGAGTTTAGATTTGTAAGAATTATAAGGTGGGTAATTTATTTATAGTTATTATGCAATGGGAAAAATGCCTTATGTGTGTATTATGTGTTAAAATGACTTGCTTGAAATTTTGTGATGTGAAAATTTCATTATGATGTATGACATTGTGATAAAACAATTGAATTGTGTGTACGATCATGTTATGCCGTTGAATTGAGTCATGGCATTTTGTATAAGAAAAAGCATGAGAAAATGAGATTGTGAATGATTAAATTAAGCATGAGATTTGATTGTGTTTAGGCAAGAGAAGAACCGCTTCGTAGTCACGTGCACGTCGACATAAACCCTTCTCCTAGCTACTCATTTGTGGCCCACGAGATCCGAAAAGTGGACTCGTTTCGTTCATGGTGTAAACTTCGATTTCTCCATTTTGTTCCACGAAACCCTCGAGCCATTTAGTTGTGTATTTGCATTTTGACATGTTAAGTTATGATGCGAATTGTGTGTTATGCTTGGATGATAAATTACATCAAATGTGTTTAATGTGATGATGTATTGAATTATGAGTTGTGAATGTTGAACTTACATCGTTAGATTAAGATAAGATGAATATGCTTATATGAATAAATGCATATATGTTGATTGTGTGGCTCATCGCCAATGGCTATAAATATATTAGTCACTGAGCTGTGTAGCTCAACCCAATATTTTTGCCATTCCTCAGGTGCAGATCGAGAAGATCAGTGATCCTTGTAAGGGATTTCGACAAATTCCGAGAGAGTTAGTTTTTGTACTAAGTTAGTGGCTAGACTTTTGGACAACTTTATAAGCATATTGAACATTGAGCATCCAATGTATTTTATAACTTGTGTTAAGACTTTAATGAAATGTTGATATGTAATTAAAGCTATGTATGAACTTCATTTTGATGAAGAAATGAATTGAGGATTGAAGAAGTTTCCTTGTGTATGTGCTTATTTTATCTTGTAGTGTACAATTCATATTTCAAGTTTTCATAGGATGGAAAAAGGGCCCCTAGCCTTACCAATGTCCATTTAACGGACATTAGATCCGTTTAATGGACTTTCTCGGGTGAAAAATGACTCCCAAGCCAATCTATGTCCATTAAACGGACATTTACAGGACAGCTACAGTAAATTGCAATTTGGCCCTTTTAGAGGCAGAATCTCTCTTCGATTCTTCATGAAGTTGTAGATCTCGAAGTTCTCTTTCAAACAGTCCAGAAACAAGTTAAATCCGACATTTGTAGCAAACGTTATGGCAATTGTGCCAAGGCATGTACAATATGAGTGAGGACATAAACATGTTGGATTCTTTTGGCCATAACTTCTTCGTCCGATCTCCAAATTAAGTGATTCTTGAAGCATTGGATTCCTAACACGTTTTTCTACCTTTATACAAAAATGGATAGCTTTTGGTGTTGAATTCAAAAAGATTGATTAAAAGTAAGTGAGGGTTCGTTGAAATAACCCTACAAGGAAACCCACTCATGCTTTTTGACTCTAGATAGTTAGGCTAGGGGAATGAGGTCCAACATCTTGGGCTTCGGGAACGGGGTCTAACATCTTGATACTTCCAATAAATGGTAGATGAGAAGTCTTGATGGGAATCTTCTACATGTGGCTTAAAAAACCAAGGAGTTGGCATAACAACTTCTCATCCAAGCTACGAGCCTGGCCTCATAGTGTAAACCAGAATTTACTAGGTTTACTAGATTCAAACTTCAAGGAACTGAAAAACTCAAGTGTTAGTTCACAGAAACTAGGGTAATCCATATGTACATATGTCCCCAATCACCTTTATTACACAATTTTAGCAATTTATCCTTCAACCATATTTCTTCTAATAGATCAAAATCTAAATATCATGGTGTATAAATGGTTCTAGTTTTGAGAAGAGCATACGTGTCACCTTCCTCCTTGGAATAAATGGGAAAAGGGGCATCATAGTTACCTACAATGTCTGCAGCATTTCAACCTCCCACCTCAGCTTGGATGGGTTCGACAAATTTCTTGGTTCTTGGAGGCATAATGGCATGAAAACCTGTAAAAATCATAAAAGAAATATGGTAAGTTTCAAGAAAGAACACACACACAGCCCTTAGATAGAGAAACCTGCGAAAATGGAGGGAAGGAGGTGAAAAGAAAAGAAAAAACAACACAAATCTGCATAAAAATGAAAGTTTTGTTGAAAAACCTAAGCAAACTTACAAGATTTGGTGAAAACTTGAAAGAAAATGAGCAAAATTTCTTGAAGAGAGAGAAAATGTGGTGATAAGTGTGTTTTAGGGTTTTTAAACAAAATGGGGGGGGGGGGGTCGCTAAGATCTGCTAGTAGCCCTTCAAGATC
>JAOTAX010000198.1:26413439-26443889 GCA_025629825.1 Erythroxylum guanchezii | reverse complement strand
AGCATTCATTTGATTAAAGAAAGGAAGAGGTGCATTTGATGTACTCTCTCTTCCTTCTTTCATCCATAATCGAAAATGAGAACGTCTCATTTAAGTTATTTGTCTTGTCATATAGCCTTTAAACAAATGAGAAGAGTCTCATTTATTGGCTTCTTTATGATTGTTTAAAGAATGAAGTGATGCATTGGATGCACATCGCTTTTTTCTTTGATGATAATCGAAATTGACAAGGAGAGTAAGAAGGGTTCTTTCATTTTTGACTCACTCTCTCCTCTCATCCATGCACGGCTGAAACTTGAATGAGAAGAGTCTCATTTTTGGTTTCTAAGAAAAATCTCCTAAAAAGATTTCTTCTCCTTTTCGGACTGCTATTATACTAAAATAGTATTCTGTACTTAACTTCCATCTCGAAATTGAAATTCTTAGAGACTGAATTAAAAATCAATTTCTTTAGACAATTTGTAGCCCTAAGTCTCTAATTTAATCTAAACTAAGAATCATCTCGTTTGGATAACCAGAGAAAATGTTATGGCTAAAACACTGAAGCATACTCAATGAACATGTTTCAACTACATTTTCCATCTTTTAACTTCCAACATTTCACCTATATAAACCATCTTTTCTACTTCATTTCAAATTCAAGAATTCTCCTTTTCTTGCACATGAATAATCACCGACAATTTCTCATTTCATAGTTCTAACTGCTAAGAAAAGTTCAGGGTCCAACACTGCATGTTGGAATTATTAATTGAAACATGTATCAGGAAACATTCACTCAAATAAAGAGTTTATAGTGATATCATCACTTCTAGATGTTTTACGGAGATTGGTAATTAAACTGAAGCTAGTAGTTTTATGGACTAGCAACCTATCAAGTCTTAACACTAATTATGCTAGACCTAAGATTTTCTAGTGTTCAATTACCCTCTCACAAGGCGTAATTAGCCGACCCTAATTGGATGGATTAGAATTAGTTATGTTATCTCTAGACTTACCAACTTCTCTGAATCCTTCAACAAGATTTTAAGCACTCCTATAGGTGATTTTAAGCAAACAACTAAGATCTTTTTTCAACTATTTGGACAAACTTGAATATTTATTAGATTCGTTGGGAGCTAACTCTCGTTACACTACCCAACTCAAATACCCACACTTACCCTCTCGGTCTATTGTATGGTATAAGCAAAATAAATATCACAAAACATCTTTCATTGCATCCAAAACAACAAGAGTTCCACAAATAGTTCAAGAATAAATCCTATAAGGTATTTAGCTATTCGTAATCATGAACAATCCAATAAAATCCATTTTTTTTCAAACTAAAAGTCATAAAGAGAAAAGAATAAAAGCCGGGTAAAGTCAATAACTCCTTCTCTCTACTCTAAAAAGCTGGAAAATTTTGAATCTTGATGTTATCGCCACTTTCCCAAGGTAGATTATGTGTTTCCCTCTTTGGCTAGCCTCCAAAAGTCTCATTTTTTTTCTATTTTTGGTGTCTCATATGACGGATGGAGTCTCCTACGGTTTAGAGCCACTATATAGGTCAAAGAGAGGGTTAAAATTGCTTAAAATCTGGTATTGAACCTGATCTTAGCGAGTTGAGCACGAGGGTGACAGAGAGCTCGTCATCTGGTAGTTTCATGATCGTGCACAAGCATGAACGTGATAGACACGTGGTCATCCGGTAGTTGCACAATCTTGCACAAGCACGATCATCACAGAGAGGTAGTTGCACGATCCTGCACTGCTATCTAACAACTTTCTATACTCCTCACTCTTTTGGCCATAATTTCTTCTCTGGACCTCCGATTGACTTGAAATTTGAACTGCAAGTTCCTCACACATTTTACTTCCTCTCCACCATATTTCATTGTCATCTGAATTCTCTAAATCTAACCAGTGATGCCATTAAATCACGTATACCACATCCACAACTGCAAATCTGATACCTGCACAATTCATCAACAAGGTGCATCAATCTATCCTACAAATAGGCTTCAAAACTACCCTCAAACACTAGATAATGTAAAGAAACAACTAAATGCTTCAAAGATCAAGAAATATGCAAAAGATGCTAAAGATCAAATAAACTAGAACTAAAACACACAAAGAAGCACTTAAAATGCATGAAAACACACTCGAAACATAACCTAAAAACACACTTATCAATTGTTCTCCTTAATAAGATTGTTATGGGGTTAGAGGAAATGTCACTATCCATATCTACCATATATAAATATGTAGGAAACAATAATTCATTCACCAATACTAAAACATCCTCAACCAATTCATCTGGTTAAGTGTTAGTGCGATGAGCCAATTATACGATGACCGTATTTTCTTTCTAATCGCTTAATTTTAAAGAATCGTAGATGGAATGAGGTATAATATTAATCGATGCTCCTAAATCTAGCATGACACTCTTACTTATAGTGTTACCAATCTTACAAGGAATAGTAAAAATACTTAGGTCCTTGTACTTAGGAGATAATTTCTTTTTGAAGATTGCATAAACATTCTCATCCATCATGACCTTCTCTTACCTCTCAATTTTCTCTTTTTAGTATACAATTGCTTAAGGAATTTTGTATACCTTCTCACTTGCATAATTACATCTACCAAAAGTATATTTACTTCTATATTTTTAAAATTCTCCAAGATCTCCTTATCCTTTTTATCCTTGTTCTACTTTGTTAAATTGATAGGAAAAGGTTGAGGTTTAGTCTTAACCACAATGGGATTCAGAATTTACCTTTGAACAAAATGAGGGTTTCCTTCTTCTCCTAACTCCTTAATTTACTCTTTACTAGCCATCCTTTGAAGGTTCTTTTTAGGATCCTCAAGCTCCCTAACACTCCTCAAGGTTATTACACTAACATTCTTCAAATTTATCTCAAGTTATAATGGTATTTTTTTTTTCCAGTTTGTAATTTTAATGGATTAATAACAATTGTCATTTGGCTCAAATTTTTAATGCTAGACCTTGTCTCCTATACTTAAGTTCTTGTCTCTTACTAAAACTATTTTACAACATGCTGGAATTGCAAAGTGTTAGTTGCAAGGGACTTAACCATATCTTCCAATGATGTACTTGAGTTAGAGGAGAAGGCTTGTGGTCTACGCTAAAATTACTGTGCACCTTGTGGCATATATAGGAAGTAGTTCTACTACCTATTCCCTCCATAACTTAGGTTTGGGTAATCTCTCTAACCTAGGTTATAGGTTTAAGAATATAGATTGTATGGCTGGAAAATTTTCCTTCTACAACATTAACATACTCCTTATTTCCCTCTTATAGAGGTGTGCAACCATTCATTGGGTGGTTTACATTTACACATATCCCATAAGCTTTCATATATGCTTTCCCTACAAAAAATTGTCTAACGAAGGATGTTAATTCATCTAAACAATGTTCTATGAATGAATTATTTACCTCATTTACCCTATAAATGTTGTTGCATATTGCCAAATTATTGAGTGTTTGTCTCTATATACTCAATTAAATTACTTTCCTCAATAGGAGTCTTTTTACCTAATGCTCCATTAGTTACTACAATTGCTATTCAAATATTGAATAAAGACTTACTTTATAATATTGTGATGGGATAATTGATAACAACTTCTTAAAGCACTCCCAATATTTGTAAAGGGATTCTCCATGATGTTGCTTTATCCCAAAAATCTTTTTCCTTATGCTTACTATCTTTGATGCTAAGAAATATTTCTCAAAAAATAGTCTTTTCTTTTTAATCCATATGCTAACACTCTGTGTAGGCAAATGAGAATGCTATTTTTTTTCATCATTTAGAAAAATTGGAAAGCTCTTAACATGATTCACTCTTTTATCACCCTTGGAGGTTTTATTGTAAGACAAACTACATTAAGCTCCTTGAGATGCTTTTAATCATTCTTACCTAAAAAGCTATGAAAATTAGGCAAAAGATGTATTAAACCAAAATTAAGCTCAAAAGTGTCATGTTCTACAAAATTTGGTAATGTAATGCATAAAGGTCTTTAAGTTAAGTCTTGGGTAGCCAAATCCCTTAAAGTTCTGAAGTTAGATATAACTTCTTCCAAATCAATTCCTTTCTCTATGTTCTCCATATGTAATCTTTACAATGTCCGTTTAATCTCATGATCAAGTTGTACATGATCTTGTTGAGGAGATGTAGTCACTATCATACATGCACTAATAAACAAAAAAATACAACAAATTATAAACAAATATATACAAAAAACCAATTATTATCAAACACAAAAACTAAATCACTTCACTCCTTGACAATGGTGCTAAGATTTTTGATATATGTTGAACTCACTAGACAATAAGACCTTTCTCTATATAACTAAATTTGTAGTGGTGGTGAGGAAGGCTCATATCCATGGAGAGTGTCTGATTAGCTTTTGTAATGAATAAATCAATGCATAAGATTGGGTGAATTTTGGATGAATTTCATTAATGCCATAAAAAATTATATAAAAAAAGTCAAATCAAATAATTCAAAATTTCTATGGCTAATTAATTGGTTTTAAATCTAGTTCTCGATTTAATCTTGGCTTTCACACGAATGTCCATAATGAATCTTTATGTTGTTCTCGTACCTACCTTTGAAACTATTAATCATACATTAACAACTAGCTCTGTTAATCCCAATTTTCCATTATATTGTAACTATTAATCATATATTATAGATTGCAATCTTGATTCTAGCAATGAATCTATACATAAACAATATAGTAGGCCTATCCAAATTGTTCGTACATAAATCCAAAACATTAAACACAAAATAGCATATTCAATTCCAGAAAAGAGTTAAGAACAACATCACTAAGTTTAATTAATGCCTAAACATGTTCACTAGTCTCAGTATCCCCTTTAAACTAGAAAGAACAAGATTAGTTGCTCATAACTCCCAAAAGGGAAAGGAATTTTCTTCTGTGATATTCTAGTTCGATTAGTGTACTTTGTAATGTGTTGTACATGCATTTTACAAAGTATGCTCTATTTATTGTGTACTAGAGTAATTTAAGTGTTTAAATGTATTATTGAGATTATAACGGAGATCACGGAAAGATCAAAGATGATTCATGACTTAACCAAAAATTTCTTGTTCGGACTCATTTCATAGCTTTTTGAAGTTTTTGGAAATTCCCCGAAATGTGCTTTGGAGATTTTGGCGACACTTTTAAATGAAATTCGGATGATTTTTGTGACAATTAGTGATTTTGGGATTCATTCCGAAAATTCTTCTGGGTAACTGAAAAATTACCGAATAATTTCATAATACGATGAAAAGCTCCAGAATTAGGAGTGGAGTTCATAGGAACTAAAACGGGTCAAAATGGAGGTTGTTTGAATAGAATTCGGGTAATCTAAAATTATTGGACTAAAATGCCCTTTTTGAAAAATAATGGGTATTGATGATTTTAAACCCATTCAAAATTTTTAAAAGTATCCAATCAATAAGCATTGACGCTAATTAGAGCACTTTATGGTCAATTTGATGATAAGACAGTTGTGAAATATTTTCAAAAATATTTGGTCTTTTCGTATGCATTAAAAGACAATTTGGTCTTTTTGGTATTCATTAAAGGGCAATTTGTTCATTTTACATGGTGTTGGTGGAAGGATGAGTCACTAGAAGAGAACCAATAGGAGGGTGACTTGTGGAATCCATTAAATGAGTATAAAAAAAGCATAAAGTAAGACATTTAACTTTATTCTTTAACATAACCGTGAGTGTTTGAGAGAGAGTAAAAAAGTGAAAAGAAGAGGATCAAGTGTGAAGGTTGGCGAAGGAGAGAGGAAGAAGAGGGCTTCCATTGTTGATGGGTTTTGATGGAGATTTGAAGAGATCTTGATCAAATCAAGGTGTTCAACAAATACCCAAATGATTGGGGGGGAAAAGTGGTAAGTTTTCCTAGCTTAAATTCATAATTTTTGTGGGTTTTTAGTATGGGATGGATGTGTTTAATATCAATGGTTCCTTGGTGTTATTTTGATGTTCCTTTGCATGGAATTGGTTGAAAATGACAAGGGAGGACCGTGTAGTAGAATTCTGTCTTAGGTTTGTTTGAACTAGTCCTATTGTCTTAGCCATAAATCGGCCTACAGACCTTCAAACTGGGTGATTCCAATTTGAACTTAAACCTAAGACATATTACTAAAACTCTCTAGAAGAGACCTAGACCTAATTCTAGCTGAATGATATTGAAAATTGAGATTGATTATGGTAACTTGATATTGTCCATATCTTGAAGCAGCTTGTGATATTTAGTACATGTGTCATGATTTAGAAGTTGAAATGGCATTATTTTTGATTTTATGGAAACTAGAGACATAGGAAAACAAATATCTAGAAGACTTTAAAACCTAATTTGAACTTTGATCTGTGAAAATTAAGAAACAAGTGGAGGTATGGATTCTAGACATGGGTCATAATCGTGAATCATCATGCATGATTGTAATATGGTGAATTAAATTGGGTGAGATTGTGTTTGAAGAAATTAGTAGGTTAGAATGGGTAAAATATGATATTTAAGTGACTTTTGAAGTTATATTTGGAAACGGAGACCAATATGTTAGCTTATAGAAGTAAGCAAAAATACGATTAGTGTACGTGTTACGCGATTAAATACTAATATCAAATTTGGTTAAATCGAACTATAGTTTTAATGCCTTATTTCCTAATTTGGAAATAAATACATAAGCAAAAAGCACTTTGTGTAGTTAAAGAGGAGACATATTATAACATCCCATTATCTGCGGGGAGGTTAGAATTGTAAATATGAGCAAGTAATAAGAGCATAGAAATGCATTTTTCATGCTCATGCATAATAGGGCATACGCCTACAAGTAAATAGTGAATTTTGCACATTAAAATGACTGTGCATGAATTCATTGACATTCCGGGTATAATTGTTTATAAACGTGATTGGTATTAAGAATTATGGTTTGTTTGTATTGAAAATTGATTTGGAGAGTGTAATTGTTGATTTATAATTTTTGGAGAATTTTAGGAAACTTTTTGAAAATTTTGGGATAATTTTTGGACTAGGAAAAATGCCAAGTGGCAAGACAAATGATAAATAGTAGTAGAATTTACTGTCAAATGGCAATGGAAATTTTGATAAATGATTTTAGGATTTACTGACAAGTGCCATCGAAAATTTGAGGGAAAATTGGAGTAGAAATTGAAATTGATTGGACTAGTTAAATGAAAGAAACCAATATAATGCCTTAGAAATGGGACATGTGGCAAGTGACAAACGTCACTTGCCCAACCATGTCTTATGCCATTAGTTTAAATTAAAAAAACCCCTTGTTGTCTTTCATGATGCTTCTCTCGACAAAAGGGAAATTGATGCTTGCTTTGGTTCTTTTCTTCTCACCTCACCAACGTTGGAGCTTATTCTTTCCTCCATTTACCACCATCATTTTGCTATCTTCTTCTTCTTCTTCTTCTTCTTCACTTTTTCATTAAAGAACCCAACCCTACCACCTTTAGAAGATGAAGATCGTGGGATGCTTGGGAGCTAGGGTTGAGTGAGATTCTGAAGAGTTTGGAGCTAAATCAACTAAGTAGCTTGTTAAATATCATGGGTTTGGTTAGATGAAGCATTTATGGTGACGGTTAGAGGTTAATGATATGAAATGGTGTTTTGTGTATGTATGTGTCGTGAATGATGAAAAGCCTAGGTAAATTTATTGCTTTTTTATATGAATGATGGTTAATGATGTATAATGTGTTATAGAGATGTTTTGGAAGTTAGATGTTGCATATAATGGTGTTAAGGTGAGTGTAGAAAATTTATGGTGAATGGATACATGTTTGATGCTCTGTTTTTGGGTTAATGATCAAATATAGATCATAATTTGTTTGTGATTGATATATTGAGTGAATTGGGTGGAGAATGATGAGGAGATGAAATGAAAGAGATAATCTAGGTATAAGATGAGTTACATGTAAAATGTTGAAAGTTTTAAAATATAGGAAATGTTATCTGAAAAAAATTTCCACCGATATGCTTCTGTGTTTTATCAATAACTTGTTCTGTAATTATCTAAATTAGTTGATTCTTAATTTGTATTAAACTAGAGACATATGGTTACCTTTCTTATGAAGATATCGAATTTAAAATCTGCTTTTAAGAATCTCAAATTTTGATATGAAAATGAGAACTAGATGCAACAAAATTGTGGATGAATGTATATGTTGTGTTCTATTTTGGGTGTTTATGAACCAATAGGGAATATGAATTGGGTATGGATGATGTTGAGCTAAGCTTGATGTATACATGAAGTAGTCATCAACTTGAAATGATGAATTTTGAATATGAAGTGTTGGATACTTAGGAATAAGATATGTTATGGAAAAAATTTTGAATGATGAGATGTAGTTGAAAGTGATAAATCATTTGAGTAGAGATTAGAATTGGTGTTTGAATTGATATGAAGTGATATTGCACAAGAAGAGGTGAATTTGAGTAGCTTATGGGTGAATATGATGTTAGAATGGATATAGGAACCATTGGAGAGGCTTTGGAGGGAGTTTTGTGCCACATATATCCGTTAGATGGACATTAGGTCTTTTAAATAGACCTTCTCGGGTCTAAAAAGGACCCCATACTAGTCCATGTCCGTTAAACAAACCTTTTCGGGTTTGGAAAGCGCCTCCAAATTCGTCAATGTTCGTTAGACAGATATGTAAATGGACATATGTAGGATAGCTACAATAAATTACAATTTTGGACCCTCTATATGGCAAAATCTCACTTAAGGTCTTCATGAAAGTTGTAGATCTAGAAGTCCTCTTTCAAACCATCCAAGAATTACCTTAATCCAATATCTCTATTGCAAGTTATAGCAATTGTCCTAAGGCAGGTACAATATAATTGAGGACATAAGCATGTTTGATTCTTTTGGCCATAACTTCATCATCAGACCTCCAGATGAAGTGATTCTTAAACCAATAGATTCCTAACACATTTTTCTATCTCTCCATAAAAATTGGTAGCAATTGGTGTTGATTTGAAAATTATTAATGGAAAGAAAGTGAGGGAATCGGTTGGAAGAGCATGAATCGGTTATGAGACATGTATTAAAGATTTATACCTAGGAATGTCATTTAACATGCATTGTACATATTTCATATACATATGTGTGCATTAATAGACACTTATACAATTGTGCAAAATTGTGATATGTGTATGTTTTACATGATATAGAAGAACATATAGAACGCCTTCATCCAGACGTTGTTGGGACTTCGAGGCAATAACTTCTGGAATGAACTGTGAGTAACCTAGATGGTTTCTCTCAATTATTGTTTGCTTAAATTATGTTTTGAATGATAAATGAATGTGAATTAAATTGTGTTGATTTTTGGACAGAAGGCCCAATGATTGTGAAATGTGGAATGTATATTGAAGTGTTGCTTGAATGTGAACGTGAAGAACTATATGTTTCATAATATGATTGATTGTGACAGATGCATTCCATACATGAATGCACAATCAGATAATGGCAGTTGTGACCAGAGTGGCCACCGATTAGAGCTTAAAGCTCAACATGTGAAAAGAGTTTCGAGCTTAGAAAGTGATTAAGAGCCTAAGGCTCACTATGTAAAATGAGCCCTGTATCCTCATCAGATAAGGGACTGTTATTAATGAGCCCGATATCCAAAATGGATAATGGACAGTTTAGGAACTTGGTCACAACAACGTAACAATTGGAAAAGAGTCTCATGGACATTTCATATGCATGTTGTTAAGTATGTTTGATTGATTGAAATGCATAATTTGCCTATGCTTAAGTGAAAATGTGACACATGATCAATTATGCAAAAATGTGATTGTATATTATGTGAAATGATGTGTTGCTTGAATTGATTGAATCATCGATGATGGTTACCTCATTAAGTTCGCAAAACTCCTCAAAATTGTAACGTTGTCTTCTCAGGACCGAGAGACGACTCTAGCTACTGAGAGGCTTTACCAGCCGTGTAGATTGTGATTTGGTAAGAGAAGTCATGGCTCAAAGGTCGGTCAGCTGGAATTTTTGGACAGACTAGATAGATTTTGTATCTTTTCCTCTTTCACATAGCACTTTTGTATTAGGTTTTGATGACGTACATGTAAGGAGTGTTGAAAGACACAATGTAGACTTTCGGTTTTTATGCAATGAAATGAGGAAAAAGTTGGCTTTAAAATATTGTGATTTTCTATTGATGCCTATAAGTGATTAATGATATGATGCCATGTGAAGCGAATGTAGTGATCGATCGTAGCGCGCCATTATCATAGGATATGTACCGGAATGACCTCTGGGCATCCCGATGTGCACACTATGATAAGGGGGCGCTACATATATAACGTGCGAGTGTGCTTGACGATAATTTTGCGAAATAGTAAGTGTATTTTAATTATTTTATATGCCTAAATTCTTTGCAAAAGAATTGATGACATATGAGTGTATTTTGAATTAAGTTTATGAAAACGATTTTCATTTGATCATGAAATGAATATTTATGATGATTTTTATTCAAATGGTATTTTACAAATGAATATTGTTAGCATAAGTGTATGCTTTAATAGTATATGAGTTTTAATTTGAAAGTTAAAATTTATATGATTAGGAGTTACATTGAAATAATTAAATTATGAATCCTCCCATGCTTGATTTAGAAAATAAGATGAGTCATAAATATAAGAATTTCTTTTGCCTATGGTACACCACTAGGCTTTATACGTGTTATTATATCAGTACATTTATAGTGGTTAACCTATTACGGGTAAGTGATGTATAACTAGCTCCATAAATAGTGGTTAACTAGTTACGGGTAAGCAGTGTATAACTAGCTTTATGACTTGTTACAAGTAAGCGATGTAGAACCAGCTCCGTAACTACTAGTCTATAGTAATTAACCTATTACGGGTAAGTGATGTAGAACCAGCTTCGTAAATAGTGGTTGGCTTCTTTTCAGTATAAAAGTTTTTAGAAAACTTATTTCCACCATTGTTTATTATTTAAGGAGAAAAAAGAAAAAGGAAAAAGGAAAATGGAAACTTGTATCTTATGAGTTTAATGTCGAAAAACATTTTGGAATAGTGTATTAGAAAAATTGAAATTATGTTTTACAAAATGTTATTTTAGTACCAATTGTTATGATGCACGAATGAATATTACGAAAAGTATTTTATCATGAGCTTTACTACAGTATAGGAATATTTCAGTTATGTTATTATGAAAAGTTCAATTTTTTAAAAAACTAATTACTCACTGAGCTCATCTAGCTCACCCTTATTTTTATGTTTTTAAACAAACACCACCCCAGGTATATGCATAGATATTGTAGTAATTGGGACTCTGCCTCAAGATTAGTTGTATCGTTGGGTTTTGCTGTGATTGTGTTATATTTGCTATGCATGTGATATGTTTTAAATTATTTTGGAAAGGGTGGAAAGTGTGTTCTTAATAGGATTGAATTATATTATATTTTCTTATGTATTTGCATGTGATTTCAATCCTATTCTCAAGATAAAATATTTAATTTGTGTTCAATTTGTGTTGACTACTAGGTTGGATATGATGATATATTTGAGACCAAAAAGAGAAGATGTTCAAAACAAATTAGAGCACATTTGTATTAAAAAAAATTAATTGGTGGCTGCACTGTGTTTCACACAGCAATGCATGCGTTAACGCTGCATGATCGTAACAATGCTGCATCTAAGGCGTTTCCATAAAACGCATAAGCAGTAGGCACAGGAGCAAGTTTAAAAGGAGGGTTGCAAGGTTAATTCGTCTTGTCAATGAACAGTGGCGGCACAAAGACATAAAAGAAGGACATAAAAGCTAGACGTAGGCACAGCTGTTGGAAGGGGAGGTTGCGACTTGGAGAGTCACGACTGATCTGGAGCTAGTGCGTATAAAACCTCTGTATTTATTTGTCCCATCATAAACAATGAATAGTAAAGGGAAGAGTTGAGAGTGTCGAAGCAATGGGAAATGTGGCTTGGGCATGGAGCATGAAAATGAAGATGGAAGGCTAGTTTACCAACGTCGGTTCGGAGGCAACATCGATGCTGACGACCCGGGTTAAGTAATTTTTATTATTTTGTTGTTTCTTCCTCTCATTAGGAATTGATTGTGTTATCCTATGTTAATTGATTTGGGATTTGTTTATGGATAATCAGATTTTCGTTATTGTTCGAATGTTTGTGTATGAACCCGTTGGGTATTGTGAATTGAAGATTTTAATGTGTTCATTGAATCGTTAATTTCAAACTGATTGCTAGAATTTCAATATAATCCATAATTGTTATGTTGAAATTCATGTTTAGCGACTAATGATTCGTAATCGTTAGGGATAACATCACCTAGGTTAAATGACGCATCGTATGTGGTTCTTGCCTTGATTAATCGATTTTCCTAATTCGTAATGCTACTACCTAATTAAATCTAGAGATCATATCCTAGGTTGTTCAGTGGTTAGGTTTAATTAACGATCGTATCTTGATTAAACAAAACCTAAGGGAAAACTTAGGTTAATTATTAACCTATGATTAATAGTTTCTAGGAGAGGTTTGAGAACAACAAATTAATAAAATATGCTTAGTCAGGGTGTAGGCCGAGATTGAACTAAAGAACTGGGTCCCAACCGAATTCCCCACTTTTATCATTTTTTGCATGTTTTCTTTAATTTGTTTTTATTAGTTAGTTTTATTTTATTTTCTTCTTTCAAAATCCAAAACCCCCCTTTTTAATAAACAACGGTTAATTTCATTCCATAAATTTACACACACTTTCTGTGGGATCGACCTAAACTTACCATTACTATAGTAGCAGTCTAGTTATTTTATTTTGACTAGCGTAATGACGCGCAGTCAGTTCTTGTAAATCTTTGTAGGATTGTAAACATCTTTTACTTAATGAATTACAAGGGCTTCAATCCCTAATAAAGTTTTTTGAATGTTAAGAATCATAGGTTTGTGATTGCTTGTGATGTGGACCTTAGGTCCCATGTCAGAAGTTAAGATGAATATGAAATATTAGAAGTGTTTTAAATTGTGATATGCAGGCTTTTATAAACATTTTGGGAATGTCAAAATGCAGTCTTTATGCTGCTGAAATTTTAATAAAATGATTAAAAAAATTCCACTATTTATCGTGCTTTTAATTATTAAAGTATAAAAGGACTTAAATAGTTAAACGACTTGGCTTTGTGTAAACCCTTCGGTTGAGTCAAATATCGATTGGAGGGCTACTATGGGATCACCCGGAGGACTCCACTAGAGTTCTAGAAAGGGAACTTCGGGATGGGTCCTTTCATCCTTCTTTTGTGTCTCTAATCTTTACATACCATAATTAGCCTCTTAATTGTCCTTTTATAGTGCAAAAGTATGGTTGTATGGTTATAAACAAATGTGTAAGTGACTATGTATGTTAATTTTATAGAAATCACAAAGTTAAAAGTTCACAGTTGGCGACACGGCCTTGTAGCCTATTTACACTATTGTAAGTCTTCACATGGACGTGTAGGCCACAGGGTTGGTTGAAACAATGTCTTCAAGTTCATACACATTTCTATTGAGTTACACATTCCCATACATGGCCATATAAGTCACAGTAACTCCAATTCTTCCATTCTTTATCCTATCTTCACCCTAACTCATCTTATTTTTACTCGACAAAGGACAATAAGATTGAAATCAATAGAATCGCATTAAGGGTGTGAATTTAACTCATTTTGATTTTTTTTCCACTATCTTGTACGTAAGCCAAAACATGAACCGAAATAAGTATCTTATGCATAATATAACATTAATCACTAAATGTCAGGGAATTAATATACAATCAATCAAGAACTTATCACTTTTTAATTTTTTTTAATTTTTATTTTCATTGATTCTTTTATTTTCTTTTTGATGCTTTTCTTCATCACTTCCTTTCTGTTCAATATCTTTTAAAGTTTATATTGCTTATTTTTTTTGTCTTTACTAGTTTTTTTTTCTTATTTCAAGTTAGAAAAAGGGAAGAATCAATCAAAAATTGATTAATCTTTGTTAGAAAAATATTTATACATTTTATATACTTCCTTAATCTATTTTGGAGAGATTTAATCCATTCTTTGAATTCATCATTCAATCATTGATCAATCTTTGTTAGAAAAAGTATTTATTCTTCTAATACTTTCCTATTTTGTTTTGTAATGATTTAATTCCTCTATTAACAGAACTAAAAATTTTAACAAAAATAGCCCTAACTTCTTTGAAATTTAAGACTATTATTGAGGTAAAAATCTAAATATACTTCATACTCAATTCCAATTATTCATGTTTCAAGCCGTACAAAAATGGTATGAATGCATAAATACTATGTTTGGAGAGATTAGAGATTGATTGGATATGTAAGATAATTGCTATAACTAATTTGCAAATAGGATAATCACTATAAGTTTCTGATGCATGCCAATAACAAAGGTGAGTTATTTAAGATGATTTTAATGAAAATGAAGTGGAAGATGTCTTATTTGACGAATACCAACCAAGAAATAATATAGTTAGATTTACATATGGTGGTGATTAGAATAGATAGACATGGAAAGGAGTTTAGCTAATATAGAAACCCTGGGAACATCAAAATGAAGATTCCTTGACTTAAAGGGAGAAATGACCCTAAGGCCTCCTTATAGTGGAAAAAAAGATGGATTACTACTACCATTACGTTAAACAATAAAAGTTTAAACTCAATGTTTAATAACTATACTATTATTTGGTGGGAATAGCTAGTAGTAAACAAGCAAACAAACTATAAGAGGCCTATCTAAAATTGGGAGGATATAAAGGTATCATGAAGCGGTGAGGTGTTTTATCCCTATTCGTTATAATAGGGACGTATTTTACAAGACCTCGTTTAATGGTCAAATAGTGTTTAGAAATGCCACAAGTAGATAGAGGTTGCTTTTATTTGAACTAATGTAAAGGGACGTTAAGAAGTCATATGGCTTTATATTTTAATAATTGAAACTGAGATTGCAAATGTGACATAATTACAACATTATGTGAAGCTAAAATATATGGTTCATATAACCATAAAGGTGGAAAGACAACTAAAAAAAGGGAAATCACTCACAACAAAATTTTAGTTCATCCTTATGGAATTTGATTTAGAAAAAAAATGATAATGCTACTCCTAAAACCAAATTCAAACTACCTAAAAAAGGACGAAAAGTGCCCAGTAAAGTAAAAGATAAATGTAAGACCTAAATTTGTAATCGTGACATTAAATACTTTCATTGTTTGTAACATGGCACATAGTTTCACAATTTCATAATAAAAGGGCAATAAACATTAAAGGTTATAGGAAGATTAAGATCAAAGGTGAAAATGATAAGGATTCCATACTTTGATTAGAAGATTATGATGATGATGTTGAGTATATAATGGAAAGGGAAACGTGTGGTTATGTGTATTGAATAACCAAGTCAAAGAAGATAATGTTATTGAAAAATAAAGGAATATTCTTTATATGGGATTATATATCAATAATAAGGTTTGTAATATGATTATTGATGTGGTAGTTACATTAATATAACTAATGCTACCTTGATTAAAAAGTTAAGGTTGCGGGCTATGAAACATTCTATATAAGTTTCAATGGCTAAACAAATATGGTGAGGTGATATTCATTAAATAAGTGTTGGTTTTGTTATTGATTAAATTGTAACAAGGTATTGTGTGCTGCGGTGCCTATATATAGTAACTGTATGCTCCTAGGGAGACCTTTGGAATTTATAAAAGAGCCATAAAAATAATTTTACAAATAGGTGTTGTTTTTTTAATGAATAATAAATCCATTAGTCTTATACCATCAGTACCTAAACAAGTATATAAGGACTAGTTCAAGTTAAAAAGAAAGATTGATAAATAGGGGAGTAAGCCAAAAATTGAGGATGAGTAGAAAAGGAAAAGAAAAAGAAAATGGAAATAAAGATTTGATTATAAAAAATGGAAAGAAGGGGAAAAGTTAAGGGAAAAGAAAAAGAAAGTACTGAGAGAAAAGTAGAAAAAGTGAGATTAAGAGAGCATTTTATGCTAACTAGCCTATGATTGAACTTTTAAATAAAGAGGCTTGCTTAAATACTAACAATCTTGATGTTTCTTTGTATGGTATTTCCATTTTGTTTTGCCAAGAATTACAAGGTATATTTCCTAATGATATTCAAAGATATTTATCACTACTATAAAATTAATTTCAAACTTATTATTATCGTTACTAATTAACCAACCTAGAGACGCAATTTGGATGAGACTAAGGAGCATCAAAGGAAAATTGAGGAGCTTTTATCAAAAAGGTATGTTAGAGAGACAATGAGTATTTATATTGTTCTAGTTTTGTCTGTTCCTAAGAAGGATTAGATAAAAGAATATGTGTTGATTATTAAGCTATAAATAAAATAACAATAAAGTATTGATATCCCATCTGTAGATTATATGAAATGTTTGATGAGTTATAAAGTTCCTGTGCATTTTCAAAGTTTGATTTAAAAAGTAGATATAATCACATTAAGATGGAAAAGGGTCATGAGTGAATGATAGCTCCAAAATAATACGGTTTATAAGATTGTTTAGTGAAACATTTTTTATTAACGAATGCATTTGGGAATTTCATAAGATTAATGAACAATGTTTTGTATAATTTTATTAGAAAATTTATGGTCTCTTATTTTGAAGATATTCTAATCATTACTAAGATTTAGATGAGCATGTTAAGTATGTAAAAATCATTTTACATATCTTGACACCAGAAAAATTATATAGTAATTTGAAAAAAATGTTTTATTTATATAGATAAAGTAGTTTTTCTTTGATTTTTGATGAGCACAAATGGGACAAAGGAGGATGAGGAGAAGGTTAGGATATTTAAGAATGACCTACGTATTAAAAATTACCAAATGTCCTTTTTCCTCCTTCCTGAAAAAGATGATCCCTTAACTTTTAAACATGAATTTTCTTCTTCTTATATATTGTCTCCTGAACTACTTCTCTAAGTTGGTGCTTATAACAACTCAGAAATAGGAACATATTATGCGTAACAGGCCTCAATCAAGTTATGTTACTTATGAAGCTTATGCTGGAGCATTTAAAGGCCATAAGAATGTAAGAAGAAAATGGTGCAAGTAGTTGGAGATACCTCACCAACTAATAAACTAAGTTATTTCCCTCCATCAAGAATTGAAGTGTAAAATATAATGTCTCCTTGTAAGGAGCTTCATAATGGGAAACACTTCTACTTGGTTTCTTTGTGTGTTTAAGTGATGAATACATGGGCTCAAGAAAATTGGAAAAATCTAAGTCTTCAATAGGTTTTGATTAATGAACAATTTATCTTTATCTTTAGGGTTGTGATAGAGGAGGATGCTCGAAGAATTATGGAAGATAGTTTTTACACCTAAATGATAAAGTTAATCTTCTAACAGAAACGTTCCACTAGTATGCATCTAAAACAACTGAAATGAAGCACATTCGTATGTTAATCAACATTCACAATGTTATATTATAATATTGGTTAACAATTAGACTAAATTATTTAGATAGTTACATTAGAAAATTGATTTACATAGATGAAATTATAGCTTTAATAAAGAGAATTAGTTGTGGTAGGCTTTGTGTCAAGATTAATATAAGTTAAAATATAGCTATAATTATTCCAATAATGAGTCTGAATGAACATGATGAATTGCTAGAGTACTTATTTATGTTATCCTATCTTTGGAAACCAACATTTAAGTAGAAAAGTAAAGAATAGAGAAAATAGAGAAGCTATTTGAAAGGAGTGATTGTTATAAGTTAATAGGAAAGGAGAATCCTAACATGGAGAGGACATAAGTGAATAGGGAATTATGGGGTCTATAAAATATGGAGCATCCAAATGAACTAAACAAGGATTATTTAAAAGGAAAAGGGTAAGGAAACCTCTAAGGAGACAAATAAGGAGGTCTTTACAGAAAGAAGCACTAGTAAAGGGAAGGAACCTAAGGGAAAAAAATCCCAATTTGAGGTCACTTTTATAAACAATAAAGCAAATAAAGGAAAGGAAGCAAATGTTATAGGAGAATTAAACAATTTCATAGAGGAAGCTATAAATAATGATGAAAATAATAAGGAAGCTAAAGAAAACCCTAAAGACTTCACTCCTACATTAAAAAGAAGATTAGGTAGGATGTATAAAGCTAAGGGAACCAATATTTTTTTCAAGTATATGATACTGAATTCAAATTTGAAGTTATTATAATATTCATTGCATAATAAGTAATAGATTATTAGGTAAAAGTAGATGATCTAATTTTATACAAATAGTTCGCATGTTTTGATTAAAGGAGACTAATGCTTAACATAACTAGCAAGAATATAAAGTTAGATGACTGAGATTATCCTTTTATACCATATTGGTTAAATCAACATGATGAGAAAATAAGGATATTTATATCCTTTTTATTGTGAATCATATGAAAGTTATGAAACTTATTAAGTTGAAGAATAATTAAATAAACCATTGGTGAAAGAAGGATGATGATATCGAAGATGATGATATTGAATTGTTAAATTTATACTTATGATGGATTGGATGGAATAAAAATTCATAAAATAATGATACTTATATTTCATTAAATTACTAATAAGTATTTGTGATATAGTCTTGTGTATTAAATAAAATAAAGATTTAGATTTTTTAACAGTTCAAACTAGTCAAATCTAAGTAAAAATTTAACATTGAGAATGTTGAAGCACTTTAATGAGATTGCTGTAGTAGGTTTTAAATTTTTTATTATCTATAAGGAGCGAGATTCTTTAGTGAATACCTTCATAACATAATCCTATAAGAGTATGGATTCATGTAAGGAGGAAAATACAATATAAGATATTATATGATGCAATTTTTTTCCTATAACTATATCTAGTATAATGAATCACCTTCAGTAGTTCCAATTGCATCATCTAATAAGATTTCATATTAGATATGAAATGCTAAGTATTTGAAAGAGTCAAATTTAAAGATTTAAGGTTGTGATATTCAGCTAAATCATATATTATCCACTAAGTTTATAACTAAATTGGGTAATAAAAGGTTATAAGATATCTAAGGTTAGAAACAATTTTACAAACCTTTTAAAATATTTTCTTACTTTAATGTTTTTAGAAAACAATTTTACAAACCTATTAAACAATTTTCTTACTTTAATGTATACTTATAGGAAAATGGTTCTTAAGATAAGTAGGGAAGTAAGATGAAATTTGTAAAGTTCAAATCTCATGACAGTACAACCAATTAGAACTATTGCATTTATTGATACATTTGATGTATATTCCAAAGGCTACTTATTTGTCATTTCTATATCAATAAAATTTTACCATAAGTGCACGACGTAACTATAACTAGTATCAACAAATATAGGTCGACCCTGCGAAGATTGTGATTGCTAATAATTACCTTTCTCCTATTATCTTTCCTAAGGATTAATTTTGGTTTTAAATAAAGAAAATAAAAACTTAAACAATTAAAATAAAGTAGGCAACAATATTGAACACAGAAACGAAAGAAGTCATTTAGAAAACAATCTATATCAAGAATCCATCCCTAGGTTATAAATCCCCTAATACCTTTAAATAATTAACCATTTATTATGCAATTTTTTATTGACTATTAGACCATGAAAATTCCTATCATATGCTAATAATTCACTTAGGACTACTAACAACTAATCTTAGAATTATCAACTGATATTATTCAAGTAAAAGGTACTAAGATTTCTTTACCGATTTGTAAATTCTATTATTAGGTTTGAACCTAATTTAGAGGATTTATATTGACCTATCTTTAGGTTTGTAGTCAACTCCTTTCAATTATGGTAGATCGATTCATACAAAGGATTCCTCAGCCTCTACACTATGAAATAAGAATATGAACTACAATTCGAGATGGATTAGAACATAAATTAAACATATAATTGAATCACAATAAATTAATCCAAACCACTTCATTAAATAAAATAATCAAAACATATTGTTATTGAATTAAATAAAAGAATCAAAATATATTATTATCTCAAATAGGGTTCATCATAGCTAAACACTAAAAAGCATTTAGCTACACATAATAGGAAATGAAATTACACATAAACTGGAAGAAAAGCGAATAGAAAACAAAGAGTTCATAATTCTAAATCTCCCTTTCTCTTTTATCGAATGCTTTTGCAAGGTAGAGCTTTGATGTTGTATTTTATTGGATTTTTTAATGATTTCTTCACGTTCTCTATGTTCTTGCTTCAATGTCGTCCCTTCTAGACATTCTTCATATCTAGAATTGTTTGCAAAATTCTACTCTCTTCTTTTGCCTTTGATAATGTCTTTTTATAGTAATTTCTAGGGTTTTTGGAGATACATAGTTTGATACATGACCGTGTATCCCAAAATCACCAAAATTTATGAATCCGAATAGCTTGAGGAACTTATAAGACCATGTATTCCTTCTTTGCTTTAAATCTTCTTTTTATATCTCATTTTCATCCAAATTCTTCCTCGCTTGGTCCATAAAGGCAATTATGACTAGTGTATGCACTTGGAGCAAATTAAGTACCAAATATACAATAAAAGTATAAAATATCAAGCAAAAATACATCAAATATGACTTATAAATGCAGTTAATTATGCATCTATCAAACATCCCCACACTTAAGCTTTTACTTGTCCTCAAGCAAAATATAATCAAAATTATAAATTTTATAGCATCTATCCATTATTAATCTTAACCTGTCCATTTATACTATAAATCATTATATCATATTAAATCAAATTAACATATAATTAGAATCAAATCATCTTAAAATTAACTTCCCAAGTCCATATTAATAGTAATTGCATCAATAATTGCATTGAAATCAAAAGCTTAAACCTTTACACCCTCACCAAGAATGCACTCAAGTGTTTAGGGTGAAAAGTATCAAACTCTCAATCAGGGCATAGTAGACCTCTTACCATATGCTTGCATTATTATCATATGTCCACCACTTATGTATAAACTGGAAACAAAAATCTAAAGGTCTTTATACAGGTTGTAATAAGGCTTAGTTACGATATGGTTTGGATAATAAAAAGAGTTAAACTGAAGGAAAATTACTAAAGAGAATATTATATGAAACTTGCAACTCCATTGGTACCATATACTTTTTTCTCTTTTCCTATGCCCATTTTCTTTTTTTCCACAATAATTATCTCTAGCATTTATATTGTACCACAATTAAAGAAATATTGAACCTTTAAAGACTTTCAAGTCTCAAATAAGTACATAATGTAAATAACCTTCAAGGTTCAAAACAATAAGATGGCTTCAAGAAAAATAGGATAAATGTTAATAATTTGGTATAATCAATGAAAAATGGATAAAATTACAGGTATGGTAGTTTTCAAAGAAATAGGCTAAAAAAAGTTGTGGAATCTAAGTGCCTTCATCATTTTAGTGCTTCTAATTTAACAAATATGGTCTCAATATGTATAATAAAAGTAAGTTCTAAAATCATTCAACTATATATGATAACACATATGAAAGAAAAAAAAGCTTAAAATTTTTTTGAAATTCACTCTTAGGTCCAAAAGCTCATAAAAAATATAGGTATATATTTGTATAAATAGTATGCAATTTTCATTCAATTTGATTGTTTCAATGAATATTAAAATTTATGAATTATAAAAGAAATTATGACTATCTTCCTTTTGCATATTATTTCAAACAATATTCACTAATGAAATATAGTATTGATGGACAGATTTCAACAAATTCAGGATACCAATTTATAAAATTTAATAATGAAGATTATAATAAGCTTAAAGAAATCATTAAAAATCATAAATCTCTCCCCCGACACTTAAAGTTGTACATTGTCCCCAATATACGTAATAGAAGTATATAAAATAAAAGTGAGAATCTTTTTGGTACTTTCCTGAATATGACAATTTTCTGATTTTGATCCATCCAATAGTAGACTACACCCTTGCAAAATATGAGGAAAATAGGATAAAAAGATAAAAGAAAATAAAAATAAGAAAGCAAATAAGTAAATAAATGTGAAATGTGAAAATAAATATAACATAAAATCTAAAATAAAACTAATCCTAATTCATGGGTTGCCTCCTATGCAGTGCTTCTTTAACATTGTTAGGTTGATGTAACCTACATGTTGACCCTCATCTTAGATCTATGATCAGTGGCTTGCTTCCACCCATGTCTTCACATAAGGGTTTTATACCCTGTAAGTAAGCCACCTATTGCAAGATAATAACAACTACATAATTTATCAAATTAATAAATCCAATCGCTTGCATTAACGCCCTTTTTAATTATAAAGTATCAATAAGATAGGGAATAACAAATCTCTTTAAATTGACAGTTAACTCGAACAGTTTGTCCTCTAGGAAGTGTGATCCCTTCATACTTAAGGTTACTACCAATGCTTCATCAGTAGTTTCCTTACTTGGTTCCTTCCCTAGTTCTTCCTCAACTACCTTTTTCCACTCTTCTTCTTCTTCTTCTTCCTAGATAAAGGTTTCAGGCTCAACTTCTTTGATTACCTCTTGCCACTTCTCTACTTCCCCTTCTTAGATAGAGGCTTTATCTTCATCATCATCATCTTCTTCTAGAAGTTCATTTCCACTCTTTAGGGTGACTTCCATTCCAAATTCTTTAGAATTTAGGTTAGTAGTATGCAAACTCCCTTGTAGTTTGTTTAATAATATCTCTTCCAGTTGGTTGATCTAACTCACTATATAATATGAGCCTCTATTTCCTGAAGCCTCATATTTGATTCTTAAATAAACTCGACCATATATCTTTCAAAGAAACAGTTACCTTCTCACATTCTTGAAATGTATTGTCATTCATAAAATCGTTCGTTCTCTCTTTTTTACTCTAAGATGTTAAGGTGCTCAGATAATGTGAAGTATTATGCTCATGATATGCAGGTCAAGAAAGTGTCTCATCAAATTCATGTTGACTAGGTACTCTCTTGATAAGGCGTTCCATTAGTTTATCTATAATAATTTTGTATTGCTGCTCTTATTGAACATATTCAATTGGAGTATAGTCATTTCATCCATATATATAAAGTTTTCTCCACTCTGAATTATACATATTCTCGTATGATGGGCCTTGAGGTTAGTTGTACATGTTCGGCTTCTTCTATATATACATTGGTGTTTGACATTCATGATTGTAAGAATTACTCCCACAGATGTTGCAACATGGCATGGACATCGGTTGAGCTTCCGAAAACATGTGAGAAAATGGCTCTTTCTAAAACGGTGAAGTTTCATATTATGAAGACACATTATGGCTCCCATAATAGTACTGTTCACTCCATCGATCCTTTATGAGTTGTGGCTATGACATTAAATCTTAATTCCTAAAATAAATCACCAACATATTGTAAATGTAGAAAAGTTCAAAAAATAAGTAAATGAACAAGCCAGAAATACAATAACCTACAATAAAATAAAATATATACAAAAAATAATGACTATAGTAATAGCATCTAAGTGTCCCTAATATCACTTTCCTTAACCACAATGCCAAAAACTTGATTGTTTATTTCTATAACAATATAAGTTTCTACAAGTGCACAGCGTAGCTATAACTAGTACCAACAAGTATAGGTTAATCCCATAAAGACAGTAATTAATAGTAATTACCTTTCTCCTATTATCTAGCCTAGGAATGATTTTGGTTTTTAATAAAGAAAATAAAAACTTAAACAATTAAAATAAAGTAGGCAGCTATATTAAACACAGAGACCAAAAAAGTCACTTAGAAATAATCGATACTAAGAATTAGTGTCTAGGTTATGAATCCCCCTAAATCCCTTAAATAATTGACCTTTTATTATGAAATTTTTTTATTGACTATTGAACCATGAAAATTTCTATCATATACTAATAACTCACTTGTGACTACTAATAACTAATCTTATAATTATCAATTGATATTATATAGGCTAAAGGTAATAGGATTGTTTTATCGATTTGTGAATTCTACTATGAGGTTTGACCCTAATATAGAATATTATGTCGACCTATCTCTAGGTTTGCAATCAACTCCTTTCACTTATGGCAAATCTATTCATACGTAGGATTTCTCAATCTCTATACTATGAAATCAGATTATGAACTAATATTTTGAAAGTATTAGAACATATATTAAACACATAATTGAATCATAATAAATCAATCAAAACCAATGCATTAAATAAAAGAATCAAAATATATTGTTATCTCAAATAGGGTATATCATACCTAGACACTAAAAAGCATTTAGCTATACATAATAGAAAATGAAATCAAACATAAATTGGAAGAACAACAAATAGAAAACAAAGAGTTCACAATTCTAAATCTCTATTTCTCTTCTATCGAATGTTCTTGTAAGGTAGAGATTTGATGTTGTATTCTATTGTATCTTTTGATGATTTCTTTGTGTTCTCCACGTTCCTAGTTCATCATTGTTTCTTCTAGACGTTCTTCATGCCTGGAATCATATCCAAAAGTCTACTCTCCTCTTTTTCCTTTGATCACGTCCTTTTATAGTAATTTCTAAGATTTTGGGAGATACATGATCGCATACTAAACCTTGTATAACCTAAAATCACCAAAATTTATGAATCTACATAGCTTGAGGAACTTACACGACCGTGTATTAGGATCTTTGCTTCAAATCTTTGTTTCATGTCACATTTTCATCTGAATTCTTCTCCATTTGGTCTTTAAAATTATAACCAATTTATGCACCTAGAGCAATTAAGAACCAATTATACAACAAAAGCATAAAATATCAAGCGTAAATACATCAAATATGAGGTATAAATATGGTCAATTATGTATCTATCAGATACAAGACATTGAAGGATTCATTTTCACGATGAATTCAAAGAGATTGTTTTGGAGATGACTGTGAATTTATCTTGTCTACAAGAAGATTAGTAAGAATATAGCTATCCTCTTCAGTAGGACTATGTAAAGACATATTGCTCACAGAGAATAACAATTCTAATTTTCAATTGTTGAAAATAAAATTTTTTAAGAATAACTCTTGCTAGATATGAAAAGCTAATAGTTTAATTCTAGGAATTAGATCTATATAGATAGACTGGAAGTTGTTTACCTATTCTAAGTCTAAGTACATAAATAATGACCTAAAGATATTTAGTATATGAGATATCTAATACTTGTGTATTAAAGATATCTATTATTCTATGTATAAGTTGATATTTGAGTTCAAGTAACATAGATATTAACTTTAGAAATTATTCCTAATTAAGGTCTATTTTACTTAGAATAATATCATTTTAAGATTGGAAAGGTTCCAATGTAGGAATGGTTGCTAATTAAGCCATAATATATTTTTCATTTAGTGGAAATGATTGATTGGATCAATAATTTCTTTAGTGAACTTGATATAGTTCCTTGCATTGTTTAAGACATTAATGTACTGTAAAACATTAGAGCCATTGGGTATATAAAAGGAGATAAGGTCTCATCAAAATCCAAAGATGTATTTAGGTAGTTGTTTAATTATGATAATAATTAAAAGTTATAAGATTTAAGCAAATGCACACAATAAAGAATCTTATGGAATTTTCTCATTAAACCATTATCCCAGTAGTAACATGATCATCATATGATGATATGGTATAAGAAACTTAAACGATTGGCTTAGTACAAGTGGGAGAATGTTGGTTTATGCCTTACAGCTAATCAATTGGTTGTAGTTTAGTGACAAAATGATTTAAATTCATCTTTATCTTATACATATTTAGATGTATACGCTAAATTTTATGGGCTTATTATACATTGCAAATGAAATTATGATGAGAATATAATTATAATATTTATATTGCATTTATATATTATCTCTAAATTATTCTTAGTCATTAGTCTATTAAGACTGGACATTAATAGAATGTAAAAAGATTAGAACATATTTTATTTTTCCTTATGAAGGAAGTAGTCGATCTCATAGACTAAAGTATGGAGATACTTAAACAAAATGTGTAGGTACTTTTTAGAGAACAAATCCATTAGACTAACCCCATATGAAAAATCCATTTGGAACATTAGTTGTATATCTATCGAAATTCTTATTGTGATGATTGTATAAGTGATCTTTTAAATTTTGCTCTCCAAAGTTATCTTATATAGGGACTGCTATGTTTTGATACTACTTATGAAATATCCTAATCATGGATAGTTCAGTCGGTAGTCATTGGATGTAACATGAACTATGTGGAGGTAGTTGAGTGATCAAGATAGGATTTATCACCTTAAAGTAACTAAGGAGAATGTTTCATTGTTCTTGATTAGTATTGATTCAAAAGGTCCATGTGCAAGGTGGAATGAAGTTGTGTAAATAGTTTACAAATGTCGTTAATTATTTCAATAGCAAATGGTGGAGAACTAATATGATTGGACTCAAACTAGAGTACATATTAATTCCATATTTTATGTCTAATTGGAACTTTGTATAATGAAAGGATTGAATTATACGAGAAAATATTCAATGAAACTTTAGTCAAAACTACTTTGACATTCTTAAATATTTAGGTGGTCATGATATATTGGTAGATGCCAATGTTGATCTATGGATATAAATTGTTGAATTAGATAATTAAAGATAAATTAAAGGAGTTTAATTTATCTAACTCTAAATATGATTTAGGATTATAATTTGTATCCATTGCCATCATATTTGGGAATCTAATGGGTCACACATAAAAAACTGGTTGAAGAGAGCAAATATTCTTTTATAAATAAATAAATAATATTATATCTCTAGCAAAGCTATTACAAAGGTTGTAAAATAGTAAGAGAACTTAAAATTCACTAGCTTATGGACAAGATGACGGTTCAACTACAAAGATTAGAAGAAAAAAAACAATAACACAATAATGCTAAATATAAAACTAGCTCTACCCCTCATATATGCCATTGTGTCTTTATATTCACAGCGAGGGTGCGGCCAATGTTGTTAGCTAGGATTGCAGCTCTAATCCAGTTTACTATTTTATTAGCGAGCTGATATTTGGGTACCTTCGTGTGCTTATAGATGTAACTATTTCTCTCCTTCCATATCATGTAGATGGTAATAACAAAAATCACTTTATGTAGCAAAACATATATGGTACCCATGGAAGTGTAGGTAATGAATTGGTTCAAAGTAAGCTCCCATTTGTAAGTCGGGTTAGTTATTTCCAACATATATTGAAGTCTACTCCAAATGGGTTTGGTAAAAGCACAATCAAAGAACACATTATTTTGATCCTTATTAGCATTATGACATAATACACAAATTGTGTTAGTCGAATGAAACCATCGGCACTTATTCCTCAAACGTTTCTTGTAGCTAGATAAGCAATAACTGTTGTTTTGGGATTTATAGAATTAGACTGGATGAGTTTATACCATGGTACCTCCTTTCTAACATCTCTGAAAAGTCGATAACAAGTGTGATTCGTGTATATACCTTAGGAATTTAGGCTTAAACAAATGTTATCCTCTAAATCTGTATCTCCCACTAGTGGAAGAGAATCACATAGCTTATTGAAACCTCTAAGGTTCCCATACCATGCACCATATTGAATAAGGAAAGACATTCTCGCCTCAATTTATGTAAAGTTCCTTAACTATGCAAAAGCTGGATGACTTATTAGGGGACTGGCTTCAAGCCAATTACCAAACCAAAAAAAGGTATTTCTTCCTCCATTAACTATGTGTTTAATATGTGGGTAGAGTGCCTATCTAAGCTTCAGCAGATGGTTGAATATTGTAAAGAAATGAGAAGAACATTCTAATTTCCAGAAGCTAATATCCTTGAGGTAGATTTCATGAATCCATTTAGACCACATTGCTTCTTTATCATAAAACAATCGCTAAATCCACTTGCTCAATAAGACTTTCTGTATAGATGTCGTAGAAATTATGCTCAGCCCCCTATTTTGTTTTAGGACAGTGACGTCATTCTATTTAACTTTAGCAAACTTATTGGTTTTTGCTTTACTAGACTAAAGAAATGCCTTTAACAATCGATCCACTTCCTTTATGGGCTTCTAAGGTACAGGAAGATGTGCTATTGAGTGAAGGTGAAGACTACTCAAAAAAGAAATAATCAGAGTGATTCTGATAACATACGATAGGTGCCTATTCTTCCACGAATTCACTTTAGTTCTGATTTTCCAATAGATGGATATAGCCAGACATCTTCAGCCTTTGACTAGTAATAGGCACCCAAAGTACCTTAGGAAGATGGAGTTTTAGTCTCGTAGCTCTACTGAACTCCATAGGATTGTTAACATCTACTAACGTGTATATACTACTCTTCTCCAAATTGATATTCAATCCTGACCATTTTGAGAACATTTGTAGGTAAATTCAAAGCTTCTAGATAGGTACGTAAGAATTCCTAATATAATGTGTCGTAGACTTTGTAGAAATCGATTTTCATTATACAACTCTTTATTCTCTTCCCCAAAGCAGAGTCCTTTAACAATTCCTCAAGGAGTAAGATGTTATCTCCTATATTTCTTTCCGATATGAAGGCACCTTCAGAAACACCTATCTTCCCTTTGATCTCCACCTTTAATCTATCAGCCACTAGTTTAGCAATCACTTTATAGAAGATATTGTAGCAGGAGATGGGTCAAAAATCAGTCAGCATTTGAGTATGTTTCTTCTTCATGACTACGCAAATGGAGGTATGGTTGACCTCTTAAAGCATTCTAGTAGTTGCAAAAAATTCTAGAGCTGCCTTTATAAGTAACAGACCTATGATTTCCCATATATATTGGAAGAACCATGCTGAGAACCCATGTGGCCCAGATGTCATCCCAAACACAGCCTGCCTAACATTTTATGCTATAAAGGGAGAGAAGTGGGTTTCTTTAAGGTTTAGTTCCATCATGCATGCTAACACTTGTCTCATACTCTCTGAGGCTTATCTGTCTGACTCATTCCCATTAGTTGGGAAAAGAAATGTCGAGCCATGATAATTAACTAACCCTATTTAGCATTCACTACTCCACACCTGTCTTACAAACACATTATTTTGTTGACATTTCCTCTAGTCGTGAGTGTGGAATAAAAGTATTTTGTGTTAAAGTCACTATCCCTTAGCCAATTCAATCTGCTTTTTTTTGTTAGCATAGAGTTGTGTAGCTGCAACGTCTCTTGAAACTCCTTTAGAGTGTTCACTTCAGTAACCCATAGACTTGTGTCTTAGGAAAAATTGTAGTAATTAGCTTATGTTGTATGTAGTCTAACTCTAGGTAAATCCAGACCTTGGCCTTTGCTTCTTGTAAACGTCTTAAGAGCAGCTTTGATACTTTTAAGCTTCTATACTAATTAGAAGGTTTTATATCCATGGACCTTAGGTAACCGGTAGTTGTGGATTAGTTCCAAGAACCCATCCAGCTGGTTTAAGCCATTGAAGAAACAAAATGGTGATCCCGCCCTGCTTTCCACCACCAGACTATGTGTATATGTATAGGCATGGTCAAACGTTAAATTTTCACCAAAATGAACAGCAACTTACGGGAATATCTGGATCTATACAGAATTTACAAGACATCTATCCAGCTTCTTACGGGTAAACATACCACCTTACTGGTTATTAGACCAACTGAACACTCTCCCTGTTGAATAAAGATCAAACAAATCTACGTCACTAAGGAAATTGTTGAGCTCCCTAATATGAGCCATGGTTAACTACTTTTGGCCTTCCGCTTCCTTGGAACTTAATATGCAGTTGAAGTCCCCACCTACCATCGATGGATCAGCTTTGACAGCATGTAATTAGTTTAACCGGGGCCACAATTTACTTCTTTGGAAGGCAAAGTTGGCAGCATAAACTAAAGTTGGAGCAAACCTTAGAGTAATCCCACCATATTTGTTGGACCCCGATCTTTAAGTGAAAATTTAGATATATTAAATGAAATTCAATGAGTGTTTTTGTCTATGAAATGTGTTATAGATGTATTTGTGCGTTAAGAAAATTAATGAGAAAAGAATCGGTTAGTTTTGATGACTTTGATATTTGAGTAGCTTTGTATGGATTATGAGAGTAAAGTGAATGAGATAATTGAAATAGAAGTTGAAAAATCAAGAAATAAAGAGTGAAAGTGTGAGAATTTGTTGAATTAAGAAAATTTGACTTTTTGGTGTAGAGAGTTGACTTTTTGATTTGAGCCAAATTTGAGAAAATGATCTTCATAAAACTTGCAGCTTATGTTGAAAGCTTTCTGTCGCCATAAAGTTTGATATTTTTCGATATCAGGAGTGAAAGTTATGATATTTTGAAGTTAAGTGTATTTTGTTTTGGTTTTGAAAATGCTCTAAGTGTAGGATTGTGTA
>JAOTAX010000198.1:26379561-26402111 GCA_025629825.1 Erythroxylum guanchezii | reverse complement strand
TATACATTGAATAAAATTTTTCAGCTATGCAAAATAATTTAAATTATATATTTTTTAGATAATAGATTAATAATTAAAATTTAAGTGATATATTTAATTCAAGCAGTCATTTGGAAACTCAAACTTTTAAAATCTAACAAATTTTAGCTCTTGAAATTCCTAGAAAACATTTCTTATTCGAATTCAAGATCTAAAAAGTTAATAAACTTAAAATTTTAAATCTAAAAAGATGTAACTCTTAAAAATCATAATTTATTGCAATTGGAATCTAAGCATTGGCATTAGATATGTTCAAAAATTCTAAGACAATTCGATATAAAATTTCACGAAAAAAAGCTCAACAATGAGTTAATGGAAGCTAGATATTTATTAAAATGTGAATAAAAGAATCATTTAAGTTGATGGGATATTCCTTCCAAATAGATTTAATCCAAGCAATTTCAAAGACTTTAAGCCTATTTCCTACTATAATACCCTTTACAAAATCATCTCTAGTATATTATCATAGAGGCTAAAAGTGTTGATTGGTTCTTTCATAAGTAAAACCCAGGGTGCTTACATTGAAGGGAGAAATATAGGAGATAATGTACTCTTTGCTCAGGAGCTCTTTTAAGGATATCAAAGTAAAGGCTTAGGAAAGCTTTGTGCTTTGAAAATCAATTTCATGTGGGTCCTTGATTTAGTTAATTGGGATTTCCTGCTTCACTCCCTTAATGCTTTTGGATTCCTAACCAAATATCCTAATTAGAAAAGACAATGTGTGACCACTATCTCCTTTAGTGTGCTAGTTAATGATGACCAAACTAATTGGTACAAAAGGGAAATAGAGGTAAGGTAAGGTGAGTCCATATCCCCTTACTTGTTCTTAATTTACATAGAGGTTTTACTAAGGCTCATAACTTTAAATATAGAGGAGAATCCTTCTTTTAAGTTCCATAAAAATGTGACATATTGAAGTTGTTTAATCTTACATTTACAAATGATCTGTTGGTGTTCTACAAAGCAAATCCTGAATTAGTTCTTTCCATTCTAAACCATATCTATAGATCTAGCAAATTATTAGGCATTAAACTGAACCTTAATAAAAATTTTCCTTATGCTTTCTAGGTCTGCTTTGTACCTTAGTGACTAGCTTGCCTCCTTTAAAGGTTTTAGAATTGTATAACCTCTTTTCATTTACTAAAGAGTTCATATAACCGCTACTAAACCCTCTTATAAAGAATAAAGGAATCTAATTGAGAAGGAATCTATACTAAAAGACTTTAGTTGATTAAATCGATATTGTGCAATTTGTACTCTTATTGGTTACCTCATCTAGTCTTGCGTAAGAAATTTCTCAAAGACATTGAGAGGATACTAAAGAACATTTTGTGAAATGGTGACACCTATAAAACTCTAAATCCAAAGTAGCTTAGAATGAGCTATGTGTATATTAGATTATGTTTTCTAGATGTTTACGCGTGTTTTTAAGTATTTTAGTAGATGATAATCATATATTCAGGACATAGAATTGTGTTATTGTTACTATTTTTATGTGTTTTTAATTTTTTATTATTTTAGAGCACAGATTTGATCCTAATATAACGTTCCAAGTGTTGTTTAAAGTGTTTGTTAGTGAGTGGAAATAGGAAAATTTGAAGAAAAGATGGACTTAAAGAATAAGAGCATACATGATCATGCATGATTAGCTATATAGGGATAAGACTTTGGAACAATTATGACAAGATGCATGATCATCCATCCACAATGCACGATTACGCACAGGTTTTTTCAACTAGCAAAAATTTTGTATTCTTAAAGTTTTGAGACTATTTTTATGAGATCCCACATCAGATGGGGAGGAAAACGAAGCACGTCTTATAAGGGTGTGGATACCTCTCCTTTACAAAAGCATTTTCCATGGCCTAATGCACTAGATCCCATCAGAACTCCGAGGTTAAATGTGCTAGCGTGAGAGTAGTTTTAGGATGGGTGACCTCCTAGGAAGACCTCGGGAAAAGCAAAACTGAGAGGGCTTGGCTGGGCCAAGGTCCAAAGCGGACAATATCTGTAAGCGGGTGACCTAGGCTGTTACAAGTGGTATTAGAGCCGATACTCGAACCATTGTGCCAGCTAGGCTGGAATTCGAAGAGGGCTGGTCCCTAAGGGGGTTGGAGAGTATGAGATCCCACATCGATTGGAGAGGGAAACGAAGTACGCCTTATAAGGGTACGGATACCTCTCCCTCACTGACGCGTTTTTCATGGCCTAATGCACCAGATCCAATCAGAACTCCGAGGTTAAATGTGCTTGAGTGAGAGTAGTACCAGGATGGGTGATCTCTTGGAAAGGCCTCGGGAAAAGCAAAATCGTGAGGGCTTGGCTGGGCTAAGGCCTAAAGTGTACAATATCTGTAAGTGGGTGATTTGGGATGTTACAAGTGGTATTAGAGCCGATACCTAAACCGTTGTGCCAGCTAGGCCGGACCCCAAAGAGGGCAGGGCCCTAAGGGGGGTGGAGAGTGTGAGATCCAACATTGGTTGGATAGGGGAACGAAGTACGCCTTATAAGGGTATGGATACCTCTTCCTTACAGATGCGTTTTTCACGACGTAATGGACCAGATCCCATCGGAACTCCGAGGTTAAATGCACTTAGGTGAGAGTAGTTCTAGAATGGGTGACTTTCTAGGAAGTCCTGCGGAAAAGCAAAACCATGAGGGCTTGGCTGGGCCAAGGCCCAAAGTGGACAATATCTGTGAGCGGGTGATCTGGGGTGTTACAGTAGTATTAGAGCTGATACCTAAACCGTTGTTCTAGCTAGGCTGGACCCCGAAAAAAGAGGGCTGAGCCCTAGAGGGTGGTAAGTATGAGATCCCACATCGGTTGGAGAGGGGAATGAAGTACGCATTATAAGGGTATGAATACCTCTGCCTTACATACGCGTTTTCCATGACCTAATGGATCGGATCCCATCAGAACTTCGAGGTTAAATGTGCTTGGGTAAGAATAGTACTAGGATGGTTGACCTCATGGGAAAGCCTCGGGAAAAGCAAAACTGTGAGGACTTGGCTGGGCTAAACCCAACGCGGACAATATCTATAAGCGAATGATCTGGGCGGCTACAGGTGGTATCAGAGCCGGCACCCGAACTCTTGTGCCAGCTAAGCTAGACCCCAAAGAGGGCTAGGACCTAAGGGGCTGGAGAGTGTGAGATCCCACATCGGTTGGAGAGAGGAACGAAGTACGTCTTATAAAGGTACAATACCTTCCCCTTACAGACGCATTTTTCATGGCCTAATGGACCAGATCCTATCGGAACTTCGAGGTTAAATGTGCTTGGGTGCGAGTAGTTCTAGGATGGGTGACCTCCTAGGAAGGCCTTAGGAAAAGCAAAACTGTGAAGGCTTTGTTGGGCGAAGGCCCAAAGCGGATAATATCTGTGAGTGGGTAACTTGGGATGCTACAAGTGGTATCAGAGCCGATACCCAAACCGTTGTGCCAGTTAGGCTGGACCCTAAAGAGGGATAGGCTCTAAGGGGTGAAAAGTGTGAGATCCCACATAGGTTGGGGAAGAGAATGAAGCACAGCTTATAACGGTGTGGATACCTCTCCCTTACAGACGCGTTTTTCATGGCCTAATGCGCCGGATCCCATCAGAACTCTGAGGTTAAATGTGCTTGGGTGAGAGTAGTTCTAGGATGGGTGACCTCTTGGGAAGGCCTCAGGAAAAGCAAAACCGTGAGGGATTGGCTAGGCCAAGGCCCAAAGCGGACAATATCTGTAAGCGGGTGATCTAGGCTGTTATAATTGTGAGATCCCATATCGGTTAGGGAGGAGAACAAAGAACGCCTTATAAGGGTGTGGATACCTCTCCCTTACAGATGAACTTTTATTGGCCTAATGCTTCGGATCCCATCAGAACTCCGAGGTTAAATGTGCTTAGGTGAGAGTAATTCTAGGATAGGTGACCTACTGGGAAGGTCTCGGGAAAAGCAAAACTATGAAGGCTTTGTTGGGCGAAGGCCCAAAGCGGACAATATCTGTGAGCGGGTGACCTGGGATGCTACAAGTAGTATCAGAGCCGATACCCGAACCGTTGTGTCAGCTAGGCTGGACCCCAAAGAGGGATAAGCTCTAAGGGGTGAAAAGTGTAAGATCCCACATCAGTTGGGGAGGAGAACGAAGCACGGCTTATAAGGGTGTGGATACCTCTCCCTTACAGACGCGTTTTTCAAGGCCTAATGCGCCGGATCCCATCAGAACTCTGAGGTTAAATGTGCTTGGGTGAGAGTAGTTTTAGGATGGGTGACCTCTTGGGAAGGCCTCAGGAAAAGCAAAACCGTGAGGATTTGGCTGGGCCAAGGCCCAAAGCGGACAATATCTGTAAGCGGGTGATCTAGGCTGTTACAATTGTGAGATCACATATCAGTTAGGGAGGAGAACAAAGCACGCCTTATAAGGGTATGGATATCTCTCCCTTACAGATGAACTTTTAATGGCCTAATGCTCCGGATCCCATCAGAACTCCGAGGTTAAATGTGCTTGGGTGAGAGTAGTTCTAGGATGGGTGACCTCCTGGGAAGTCCTGTGGAAAAACAAAACCGTGTCAAGGCCCTACGCGGACAATATCTATGAGCAGGTGATCTAGACTGTTACAAAGTTGGTATCAGAACTAGTATCCGAACCGTTGTGCCAGCTAAGCTGGGTCCCAAAGAGGGCAGGGCCTTAAAGGGAGTGGAGAGTATGAGATACCACATCGGTTGGAGAGGGGAACGAAGTACGCCTTATAAGGGTATGGATATCTCTCCCTTACAGACGCGTTTTCTATGGCCTAACGCACCGGATCTCATCGAAACTTCGAGGTTAAATGTGCTTGGGTGAGAGTAGTTCTGGGATGGGTAACCTCCTGGGAAATCCTGTGAAAAAACAAAACCATGTCAAGGCCCCAAGCAGACAATATCTGTGAGCGGGTGATTTTGGCTGTTACAAATGTGGTATCAGAGCTAGTATCAGAACTGTTGTGCTAGCTAGGCTGGGTCCCAAAGAGGGCAAGTCCCTAAAGGGAATGCAGAGTATGAGATCCCACATTGGTTGGAGAGGGAAACGAAGTACGCTTTATAAGGGTATGGATACCTCTTCCTTACAGACGCGTTTTTCATAGCCTAATGCACCGGATCCCATCGGAACTCCAAGGCTAAACGTGCTTGGGTGAGAGTAGTTCTAGGATAGGTGACCTCCTGGGAAGGCCTCCGAAAAAGCAAAACCGTGAGAGCTTGATTGGGCCAAGGCTCAAAGCAGGCAATATCTGTAAGCGGGTGATCTGGGCTGTTGTAAGTGGTATCAGAGCCAATACTCGGGCCGGTGGACTAGCAGGAGGCTGAGCCTTTCCCTTACAGATGCGTTTTTCATGGCCTAATACACGGGATTCCACCAGAACTCCGAGATTAAATGTGCTTGGGTGAGAGTAGTTCTAGGATGGGTGACCTCCTGGGAAGGCCTCGAGAAAAGCAAAACTGTGAGGGCTTGGCTGGGCCAAGGCCTAAAGCAGACAATATTTGTAAGCGGGTGATCTGGGATGTTACAATTTTTGGAGCCAAAACAAATGAGAAAATCCTAGAAAAAAGCCTGGAAGGATCAAGAAGTGTTTAAGGCAAAGTAAAACACCAAAAAGGGGGCTGCACATCATAAACAAGGAGATCAAAGTGGAAACATCAAGATCAACTCCAATTTTCTAGAATTTCTAAATCAAGACTTAAAGTTATTTTCTTTCGTTTCTCTTAATATATTTCATTGTCTTGGATGGATGATTAGTGGTATGTTGAATATGATTATGATTTCTAGATCCTTATTAGGGATTATTCTTAAATTGTTTTGTTTAACTTTATTCTTGCTTAATTCAATATAGTATTGATTGTGATATTTGTTATATTTATATTTGATAAGAAATCTAGATATTAATTAAGCTATTTGTATTAAGTTAGGCAACGAGAGTTGGTACCTTAATAGACTTACAAATATCATATTAATAAACAATTAAAGAGATATCTTAATTATGAGTTAATTATCTTTAGGATTCCCTCAAATCTAATTGAATAGTTAGAAGTAATATGGTAAATCGAGAGATTGCAATTTAACTGTTTGGTATTTCAGTTGAGATTATTAGATTAGATCTCGAGATAAGGTAATTAAAACCTTAGGATATTTAGGATCAAGAACAACTGAATTAACAAGATAAGGGGAAGATAAAACAAGGATAAAATAACCCCTAAGTTTTCATTATTGATTAACTTCATTCTTATTTCTAACTTCACTTATTCAATTGTTTAGCTTTATTAGTTTATTTTAATTCTAGTTAATTTATTTTAATTCAATTAATTCAATCTTTTATACCTTAGCAAAGTGTTAGGTGACTAATCAATCCTTGTGGGTACAACATATTTTATTTTACAAGTTGCAATCTGTTTACTTACAGAATGAAAGTTTTTTTTTATATAAAACTGCCAGTAATATACAGCCTAGTGACTTAGGGAGGACTTAGCCTCAAATCAATCCAAGGCACAAGAAAATTTTCCTAGCAAAAAAGATCCAAAAACTTCCAACTGATAAGGAAAATATGTGGTCTCAATGAATGCACACTTTCATTTAAGAGGAGCTAGTTTTTTAGGCTTTAAAAAATTCAGAATAACTCCTATACCTTTCATCATATTCTTAAGCTTAGAGGAATGCTTTGCAGGGAGTTTAAATGCTTAATTGGTAATATCAAGTAAACATACTTATGGTTCCATAAATGAATTGGTAAAAGCGTTTTACACTTGATCCTTAGTATCTTCCATCTGATGTGTATATTGAATCCCGATGTTTTAATGGAGGAGTTAGTCGAGGAAGATTCCTAGTTTATAAGATTCAGGGGATTTGAATGCTTAAAGGAGGCCATACCCAACTACAATCCAAGAAAGGATAAGGAGGATAGAGTCCTATGGTCTAGACTTACAAACAAGACTACTAATGAGTTGTTTAAGCAATATACCCCTGAGGTTCTTTGCCATAATCTGAAGTGATTTAATGGATACATCCCAAGAATTGTTTTTATAATGTGGTTTGCAGTGCTTAACAGATTAAGGAGATTAGACAAGAGAAAAAAAACTTGGCCATTAACCTGCATGGCAGTCTTTGCAATTTGAAGTTGGAAAAAAAAGGATCATCTCTTTTTTTAGCGCGTTATAAACTAAAGACATCTGGTTAAGAATTCAAATGGCCTGTAACTTCTCCTTTAATGAATCAACCTGGGATAGGATAATATCCAAAGACTCCAATGCATCACTCCTTAAGGATGATCACTTACTCATAAAGCTTGCACTATGCATAATAATTTGTGAGGATTGAAAAGAAAAGGAATAAAAGAAGGTTCAAGTCCAGTCCAAGCAAACTGATATTCAAGCTTTCAAATCTATCACCTTTGCCTAGGATAAAGGAGCTTTTACTAAGCAATTTTAGTGATGCAAAAATTTTCAAGATTGTAACTACTACATAGGGTTTGAACTAAACAAATGTTAATATAACATGATGCATAGCTTTAAAACTATGATTTCTTAACTTTATTATTCTGAATGTATTACGTCCCTATTGAGACCACTGAGCTTAGTTGACCTTTTGGTTGAACTTGTGTAAGGCTTAGCCTCTCTTCGTTTAGAATGTAATTTATATAATTTCTAAAAAATAGATTTTACTAGATTGAGTTTCTCAAACCATCGTTTTGTAATTGTTTATGAAATAATTTTAAGTATCTCAGTTATTACAATAGTCGGAGTTTGAGCTCTAAAAATAATGAGTTTGGTTATCACTAGGCGCCGATGGTTAAAATTATTATTACAAACTACTTGTACCGAAAATGAGTCGAAACGATTTCAAAAAGGCTGTTCAACTCCAAACAACAGCCAGAATGCATGAAGGACGATTGACCAGACCTCTATAATTATTAGAAAATAACAGTGGATTAATCATTAATGGGTTGGGAAATTTCAGGTTTTTTTTTTTTTTTTAAAATAAATTGAGTGTTAGAAAGTTGAAGAAACCCTAACATGGTAATCCATATAAAGGCCGAATTGAAACGTATCATCAGTCCAGTCCAATATCTCAATTCGAACCCAAATCTTTTGCTCACTTAGTTGGCTGCTAAATTCCTTCTGTAACCCTTATAGTCATCAAATGTTTAACCTCTAAATCTGACGATGTTTGGGTCAGTTTGGGGTTTTATGTCATTACAGAACTCAAATAAAAGGCCATCCAGAAACCTCATGTATGGCCTCAAATTTCTCATGCAATTTTCCAGGTTTATACCAGGCGAAGAACAGCGACGACAAGTGGTTGTCATTGGGTCTAATACGAAGCAAGTACTAAATGATGGCTCTCCAATACTTGAGACCTCCACAAAATCTCCTTTCACACAGATGTAGTCAAAGACGTCTCATAAGGTGTGGAATCGCAGAGCCAAGTGGAGAACCAGCTCCTTTGGGAAAGAAAACCAGGTACAATGATGGCTTCTTTGAGAAGGCATTCATGACACTTTTTGCCCGTAAGATGGAGAAGTTTGCTGTCCCACTTAAAGCTGAACAAAAGGGGTGGTTTGATTATGATTACGAGAGTTTTGTAGAAGTGTCAAGGAGAGTAATGCAAGGAAGGAACCGTATGCAACAGCAGGAAGTAGTTCGTGAGGTGCTATTGTCCATGCTCCCTCCAGGTGCACCTGAGCAGGTGGACGTTTGCGAATTTTTTTCTATCTTTTTCTTTTTCTTTTTGCAGCTTATAGGAGCTGATAGATTGAATTGCTACTGGACATGCCTTTCTAATATATGATTTGAAAAACAATTAAAGCTGAGTGGTTACTGATCTTGAGAAGAGGGAGTGGTTCCATCTATTATAAGTTACTTATGCTTGGAAGTTCCTGCTTGCTCTAAGATTCATAATAGAGCTACTGTGTCTGTCAAAGATTTTTAAGTAAAAACAGAACGTTTACCTAGTGTTGTTATGTCAGTTCAAGAAATTGTTTCCACCAACAAAATGGGCGGCAGAATTCAATGCTGCATTGACAGTGCCATTCTTTCAGTGGTTGGTCGGGCCTTCTGAGGTAAAACAGCAGTACCTGTTAACTTGTATACCCAGTTTTTTGTGTCTGCAACTTACAAGAAAAGCTGCATTTTATGTGCTTAAATACTTAAATTGGGTTAGGTTGTGGAAGTGGAGGTGAACGGGGTGAAGCAAAAAAGTGGAGTTCATATAAAAAAGTGTAGGTAATAATCTTAATTAACCTCTTACCTGGGATCTAATTCTGCAATATATCTGAGTAATAGGAATTTCGGTACTAATTGCTATCGTCCATTCTTTTGTGATCAAGGTATCTTGAGAATAGCGGGTGTGTAGGAATGTGTGTGAATATGTGTAAAATTCCCACACAAGATTTCTTCACCAATGAATTTGGGCTTCCGTTGACAATGACTCCAAGTAAGTTCCAGCATTTTGTTACATCTCTGTTTTCGTTTGTTTGCATCTCCGAAACAGAAAGAAGAAGTCGGTCTATTTATGCCAAATACACTCAATTCTGTTTCTGAGCTTGCCACTATTTGACAATCAGATTTTGAAGATATGAGCTGCGAAATGGTGTATGGCCAAGTTCCAACTTCATTCCAAGACGATCCAGTATCCAAACAGCCCTGTCTGGCAGATATTTGTAAGTTTTCAGTTCTTCGACGGTGGATGCAGTCTATGAACAATTTCCTTCTTTATAACTCAAAAACATGATAATCTGCAGGCTCATTGGCAACTCCAAACTCCGGTACTTGTCCTAAGTTGCAAACTTGAGAAGAAGATCCTTGCTTCTCAGCCTACTTCATTGCCACAAAATCCGTAACCTCCACGATACTCCTGTTATTTCAGATGTAAAATATATAGACTGTCCATCCATTTTTCAGGGTTGTACATCTCAAAGGAAATAGAAAGTTTTACGCCACCATCATATACCCTTGTAGTCGTTTCCCCGAGTAATGGTGAACAAATAAACGTGGGTATCATACGCCATTTTATGTTGTTAACATGTACTAAAAAGTTTCTTATATTTTGCATATCTCTTACCTCTGTGTCAGACTGTATAAGATTGAGAAGATATGATGGGAGAAAACAAGCTGTCGTCTGTCGTCTGTCTGCATTAGTGTTGAGATGCTAGCACCTAAAGGAAGGATGGAATTTGAGTTCCCTGTGCTGTACTGAACAGTAGTATTCTTCATGGGCTGAAACGAAGGAGTGGATCCATGATTGGAATCCTGCAAGTAGTTTGTTCAGTGTATCCATTATTTCTTCGAACTTTCGGCCATAACAAACGAAAACAATGCCTATCAATTATCATAGACGAGGAGCTTACCTTTTGTATTAAGATTCAAGTTCTAACCAATGATTTTAAAGCCAAATAGGACCAATCGCCTTGATTAAGTTAATCAGTCAGTTTTTGACTTTGGCCTAGGATAAAGGATTAATAGTCATCATAATTAAATAAAATTTTTAATAAAAATAATAATTGTTACTGTTTATAATAATAATGGCCATTCAAATGATCGCCATCAAGGTTTTTTAACCTTTAATTATATCTTTTGAATTTTTATACCTAACAATTTAATATAGTTTATTTTTTATTTTAAAATATGTGAAAAGTTATTGAGGGTAATTTTAGGTAATGCTCGCCTAGAATGAATTTAACAAGTAAGTTTTTAATTGAAAATCAATTTTTACTAATTTAAAATGCCAAAGGTCTAAATTGCAGTTTAACATTTTTCAAAGATCTAAGTAAGTTTGTTATATCTATGATATCATCCTATGCCTTAATGTTTTTAAAACAATGCTAGTATCATCTCAAATTCTAATAGAGTTACATTCTTATCAATTGCTCCCATCTTTGGTTTAGACTATGGAGTAACGCAACTAAAAAATTTGGACCAAAGTGATTTTTTTGAACATTAATTATTTTCTCATTAATGTTTCATAAAAAGTCTAAATAAATCCTATCATTATCTTTAGTATCACTTTTTTTACCCTATTTAGGATGTAATAATTACAATTTTAGGAATATTAGGATGTAAAGTGGTATCAAAGATATTGATAAAAATTTACTTAGACCTTTTTATAAAAAATTAAGGTATAAATTAAACTTTTGACCTAGTTAATATGATACAATTATTATGAAGTTGTTGACCATGTGGTAATTAAAAATCAAAATCAAAATTAAAACACTTCCTCTTTAACCATATTTCATAAAAATAGACAGTTAAAAGAGAATAGGAATAACTTTGAAAATCACGGTAAGAATTATACTTTCAAGTTGTTTACTCATGGTTAATCAAAAATCATTCCCTTCAAAAACTAAGCAATCTAGGGTTAGACTTTGATACTGTGTTTAAAAATATAATCAATCTATAGGTACACTCAAACGCCTTTCATGATCAAGACATTCCATGACTTAACATATCTTTTAAGTTCTCTACCACTAAAGATTCACTTTCATAATATGAATCAAAATACTTTTAAAGGTTTTAATGGGGCCAAAGGTTAAGGTGAGAAATATTTTTTCCATTTATTTCAAAAACCATCAAAACTAGTGAAGCAGAAAAGACACTTAAGAGAGTACTGAGTGCAATTATTGCATCCACTCAAAACTAGGTACCATCAGTTGTGATGAATGTGAAAACTCTATTCCACAACTTAGATTCAAGCTTCACACCACAAAGGACATGAAATACAAGGAATTAGAAGAAAACTCATAAAAATAATGATGAACAATCCACTAACTATAAGGAGCAACCCTTCACAACAACTTCTCCCTTATTTACATCAAAATCAAGTCATCCATTCCATACAACTTTAGGAGGAAGGATTAACATGGATTACTTACAAAACAAATGATTTTCATTGATAACTTCTTTTCTTTTATTTATTTTTTATTAAAAAATTGAAAGGAATTACATTAACAATGGAACTCGTCGATAGGAAATAAAAATTACCTTCCATCAACTATAACCAACCCGTATATATGAGCACCCCCAAATTTATTCTCTCATGCATCAAGAAACATCAACAATCGCAAATGCTCGAGTAGCTTTTAGGTTTGGGTAAGACATTTTGTTAAGTTAAAGGCTTGTAATATGGTTAACATAAAAAAAAACAGGCTAATAAAGCTTAAAAGGCTTAATAATAGGATAAATCATGCCATTAGGTAAGCTATTTAGCTAATTTAACTTGTAAAACAAAGAATGCCTATATCATTTCTATGTTAATACATATGATAAAAATGTGGTCTTGAATAGAAAATTCAAAAAAGTCAGGATGTACATGTCATAAAGTTCACATATGAAGAAAGACAATGAGATTGATATGGATGTATCAGTCCAAAAGGCTCAAAATCTCACTGGCTTATATCTATCCAATAGTCATTACTCTTCTAAAAGAAATGTACATTGACCAAACACAAAAGTTAATGCACATGAACAAGTTTCCATGATTTTTTTCTAGTTAATTCTACTTTCTAATTATAAATATAGAATCCTAGAAACAATACAAAAAGAAAGAATGTTTGATTTTAAAAAAAACATATATAAAAACATGCAAAAGAACTTAAGTTCCTCACCCCCACACTTAGAACTTACATTGTCTCCAATGTAATATTAAATGTAAAAGATGGAACATTCAACACAAATAATAATTGCAAAAATGTAAAGGAAAAGGAACAAACTCCCTTTAAATTGCCTCCCAAAGAGTGCCTTCATTTACTATCAATGGCTCCATTTTATGTTTTCTTCTTCACATGATAAAAGTTGACCTTTAAGTGTCACAAATTTTGCATTCTCGACTTAAAATTCTTTTTAATATGGCTTTAAGTGATGACCTTTTGCTTCAAATATCTTCCCTATTTTTAGTCTCCAAATCTTTAATGCACCATAGGGAGAAACATTAGAAACCGTAAAATTATCAACCCAAACAGAACTCAACTTTCGTAGAAATAGTTTAAGTCTGGAGTAAGAGAGAAGCAATTTTTGGTCAACAATAGAGCTTTTCTTCAAATTCATCTTGTTATGGATACTTTTGTCTTCTCTTATAACTGCTTCCAATTTATCTATACACTTTTGCTTAGAAACTTCCTATCTAAAGGGTCATTCGCATCAATAGTAAAAACATTAGGTCATCTGGGGGGGGGGGGGGGTGTGGCGAGAAGGGGGGTGTTCATGGCATAAAAATATTAAAATGAACCACTTCCCCATCAAACTCCATTATGAAGCTGCCCTTACAATCATCTATCTTAGTTTGGGTTATGTTAAGGAACAATCTCCCTAATAAGATAGGCATGGAATTATAGGAAGTTTTATCATTGATATCTTCCACATACAAATTTGTAGAAAATATTTGTTCATTAACCTACATAAGCACATCCTCAATCACCCCATCTAGATAAGCATTAGTGTGATCAACCAACATTAATCGATGCTTCTAAATCTAAAATGGCCTTTTTATTTATAGTGTTAACTGTTTTATAAGGAATGGTAAACTTACCTAGGTCCTTACACTTAGAAGTTAGTTTCTTTTTTAGAACCACAAAAATATTTTTACCCATCCTAATCATTTGATTACCTCTCAACTGCCACTTATTGGTACACAATTTTTTAAGGAATATTTTTAACTTGGAACTTGTTTGATTGCATCCAGCAACGATATATTCACTTCAACCTTCTAAAAAGTCTCATAGATCTCCTTATCCTTGTTCTCATTGTTTGACTTTGATGACCTATTAGGCAACGGTAGAGCATTATTCTTAACCATACTTGGAGGGTGAAGATTTACCTTCACACTAGATACGGTAGCTCATTCTTCTTCTAGCTCCCTCTTAATTTCCTCTTCATTTTCCATCCTTTATGGGGTCCTCTTAGGATCCTTAAGCTTCCTATCACTCCTCAAGATAATTACACTAACATTCTCTAAATTTATCTCAAGTTGTAATGACATTTTTCCTCTACTTTAAGCTTCTAAACGGTTGATAACATATGCCATTTGACTTACCTCATTCTCTAAATTCTGAATGTTAGACCTTATCTCCTAAAATTGAGATCTTGTATCGTGCTAAAATTGTTTTACATACTACTGCGAAGTATTTTTGTTTCCTATTCTCTCCATAACTCAAGTTCAGGTGATCTCTACAATATAGGTTATAAGTTTAAGAGTATGGATTGTATTGTTGGGAAACATTTTGTCATACAACATTATCATACTTCATATTTCCCTCTTACAAAGTTGCACAACCATCTGTTGGATGGTTCATATTTGCATATATCATACAAGCTTTCATCTATGCCCACCCTACAACAATCTATCTAACAAAGGATATTAACTCATCTAAAAGATGGTCTATAGATTAATTGTTTACCTTATTTACCTTATGAACATCATTACAGATGCCAAATTGTTAAGAGTTTATTACCTACACTCAATTAAGGTCTTTGCCTCCTTGATTGTCTTTTTAGCCAGTACTCCTTTAGTTACTGCATCTATAAAAATTTTATCCACAAGTAATAATCGTTCATAGAAGTATTGAATAAGAAGTTGCTTTATAATATTATGAAAGGGGTAGCTCACACAATACTTCTTGAAGGGCTCCAAATACTCGTAAAAAGATTCTCCATGATGTTACTTTATCCCATAAGTCTTTTTCCTTACGCTCATTGTCTTTAATGATGGAAAATTTTTCTCCAAAAATAGCCTTTTCATTTCAGTACATATGCAAACACTCCCTATATGCAAATCAAAAGGCCAATATTTTGTCACATCTTTTAGTGAGGATGGAAAAGATCTTAAAATGATTTTCTCTTAGGAAAATATGTTTCAAACCACACTTAAGTTTAAAAGTAATATGCTTAATAAAATTTGGGAAAGTAATGAACAGAGGTCTTTGAGTCAAGTTTGGGGTAGCCAACTCCTTTAGAGTTCTCAGAATAGCTATAGCTTCCTCCAAATCAATTCCTTGCTTTATTCCTGAGGTTTTTTTTCCCCTATGCATTATTTATAGTATCCTTTCAATCTTTGGATAAAATTTAAAAGGGCCTTCATAAAGAGATCTAGTCGTTGTCATACCCCAAACACCAATAAATATAAAAAGATCAATAAACAAATATAAAAACCAATTATAAAAAAAAATATGTACAAAAAACCAATTAATATAAAAATTTACTTCACTCCCTAATAAGGTGTCAAAATTTTGGTTGATGTGTACCGAACACCCTAGAAAATAGTATCTCACTCTGCACAACCAAATTTGTAGAAGTGGTGAGAAAGGATTATATTCACAAAGTGTATATGATTAGCTTTTACAATAAATGAATCAATGTATAGGATTGGGGGTTTAGTTGAATCCAATTTAATAAAATAAAATAAAGTTATGGAAGATAAATCAAATCAAGCAATACAAGATTACAAAGATTAGTCAATAGTCTGTAATCTAGTTCACGGTTCAATCTCAGCCTCCATATAAATGTGCATAAGTAATTTTTATGTTGTTCTTGTGCCTCCCTTTGAAATTATTAACCATAGATTATCAACAAACTCTTTTAATCCCATTTTTCCATTAATTGTAACTAATTAAAATAAGCTATTTAATTAGGTCTTACTATCAAACATCTATAATAAGCTCTCTAGAATTAGAGTAGTATTTGCATCACAGATTAGGAAAAAAAGTTAATCTAAGCAACAACTACATAAGCTCAGATCATTTAACATATGGTATGTTATCTCTAATGATGCATGACTATTATTTTACCACAATGAATCAGATTAACAATAATTACGACTTGAAATATTGATTATGGCAATGAATCCATATATGATTAATCTAGTAGGTCTATCTAAATCATTCATACATAAATCCTAAACTTCAAACACAAATTAACATAATCAATTCCAAAAGAGAATTAATAAAAACATCACTAAAATTAATCAATTCCCAAATATGTTCAGCAACCTTGATATTCCTTTTAAACCAGAAAGAAGAAGATTAATTGTTCTTAGCTCTCAAAAAGGAAGGAAATCTACATCCTTTTATGCCTCCAATCTGTATATACCTTATTTGGCCTCTTAAATTTCATTTTATAATGCAAAATTAAGGTTGGATGGTTATACACAGTCAGCTACATGGGTGTGTAATGATCGTGTATGTTAATTTTATAGAAATCATGGAATTACATGTTCACAGTTGACAACATAACCAAGATATATACACAGTCGTGTATCCCAATTACATGGCCTTATAAGTCTCAACACGAGCATATAATTCACAGGGATGGTTTAAACATCATCTTTGAGTTTGTACACATTTCCAACGAGTTATGAGTTCCCATACACAGCTATGTAAGTCATAGTGACTCCAGATCTTCCATTCTTAGTCCCATCTTCACCCTAACTCATCTATTTTTCACTCTGAATCAAATAATATTCAACATCAATATAAGAACACCAAGGATGTGAATTTAACTCATTTTGGTTCTCATTCCTCTAACCTATACCTTACCAAAATATGAACCAAATTAAGTATCTTAAATGCAACACAACATTAACCACTAAACATTAGGGAATAAATATATAATCAATCAAGCATTTATCATATTTCTATACTTTGATACTACTTATGGCCTATTCTAGTCAAGAGTAGCTCAGTAGGTAGTTATTGGATATAGCATAAACTATATGTTGGTAGTTAGATCAATTAGGATTTATCATCCTAAAGTGATTAGGGAGAATATTTCTTTATTCTTAATTAGTATTAGTTCAGGAAATCCTTGACTAAGGTAAAATAAAACATTGTAAAATAGTTTACAAATGTCATTAATTACTAATGATGAAGAAGTTTCACAATTGGATTTAAATATAATAGACATTAATTCTATGTTATATGACTAATTTTAACATTTTATGATTAGACATAAAGCATAAAATTAATATGTACTCTATTAGAATCTAATCATATTAGTTATCTACCATTTGTAATTGATTTTATTAATGACATTTGTAAAATATTTTACAAAGTTTTATATGGAAAAATATGCATGAAAAGATTAGTCAAAACCATTTTGATATTCCTAAATATTTAGGTAATCATGATGCATTTTTAGATACTAATCTTGATCTATGGATATGAATTATTTAATTATAGAATTAAAGATGAATTAAAGACTTTTAATTGTCTAATCCTATATATGGGTTAGGGATATAATTTATATCCATTACCAATACTGTCAGGAACCTAATGGGTTACACAAACAATGGGTTCAAGAGAGTTAAATTTGTTTTAGTTAAATTAGAGTTGATTGTAATTTGAGGAACTTCATAATTAAATATGAGATATTTAATAAATAAAGATCAATATATTGAATCTTATTTGGGACCAATTTTATTTTAATTAAAATTAGAATTTATTCATTTAAATTATTAAAAGGTCTAAACCTATTGTAAATAGGCTTAGTTACTAAGGGTGATAACACTTCTTACATAACCCTCTCTACACCAGTTGTAGAGTTGTCTCAATTTGTTTGTCGATACTATTAGAGGCTGGACATGTGTATGGCTATGGTGGTTAAGATGAGCATGTTTTATAAGAAAATTGAGGGAAGTGATAAGAAAATGGATCAAGGTTTCATAATAAGGTACGGATAATGATTCTTGCTTTATTATTTTGTTAAACATGTTATAAAATTGAAGTGATCTTGGCTTTCAAAAAATCAAACAAAAAGGTTTAATATTTTTTTTGTTGCACATGGGATTGGATCTCACTCTAATTTTCTAATAATGATATTAGAGCCAGCTTTTAATCCTATAACTTGATTATGTTTATTCTATTATTATTGATATTAAATTATGGAATTTAAATTGTAATATTATAAACCCTAAATTTTTCTGAAATTTTCATATTCAAGTTATGAAACCTAAATAATAAAATCAAATTAGATTTGAATAATGATATGAGAGCCCTCATAAATCGTAAATTAATGAATCTAAAATGTTTATATTAGAAATCCATAAACCTTATATTGACTCCTCAATCATGTGTTGAAAGTAGTGAACAAGCAAAGATGTAGAGTATAAATACTAAGTTCCCTATAAATCAATAAAATTGCTTTAGCTTTATGTTTTCTTATGAAAAGAATTTTTCTTAAATATTATAAGGGTTGCCTTAGTACACAAGACTCCCCACATTGCAAGGGTTGAGGGAGGGTAATCAATTGTAGGTAGCCTTCCCTTTGTATTTTACGAAGAGCCTATTTATGTGTCTCGAATCCATAACATTGCAGTCACAAATGAGTAACCTTATTAGTTGTTCCAAGGCTTACCATCAATTTTTCTTATCTATTATGAAAGAACAAAATGCCAGATATGGTTAATTTTAGATTTCTTATTTATGGTAGTTTTGTGATTTTAGTATTGTTGTTGTCATGTTTATGATTCAATGGGAAAATAATATGGAAGCTAATGGCTAATATTCCTTGTGCACCTATAAAGTAATTATTATGGCATGAGGAGGATTGGTGGCAGTTGACTTCTATTATAAGTGGAGGCATGGTCCTCAACTACTAAAGAAGTTACTCCTTAATGGCATTGGTCGATAAAGGAGGTAACTCATCGTATAGCTTAAAATGATTGTTAGAGTTGGAGGATTGAAGCGAAAAAGTGGAAGTATGTGATGCTATTAGGGAGGGAGGAGTTATTGGTGATAAGTGTCACAAGAAGGAGATGTTGCCAGATGAGTAGCCAATGCAAAACTTAGAGAAGACGATGTCATGCTTAAGTTTTTTGTTGCCTCTTATGTTGCTCCATCATCATCACTAGGGTTAACATATAAAGGTAGAGCAATGTAGGCAATTGTTGAATAGAGGAGATGGTCATGTAGGTGGCTTGGGCAACAGTGGCTTGATGATGGCAACATATTATTTGTGGCTAGGGTTTGTAGAAGCGAGGGTTTGTATTAAGGAGGATATCGGTGTTTAGCTACTAGTTTAGGTTATTCTAGGTTAGGAATAAATGATTCTCAACCTAGAATAAAGAATGTTTGGGAATAAGATTTCTACATCCAAGACTAGAATAAGAGTAGTTTGTTTCACTTTGGGATTAATGCAATCCTAAAAATTTAATAAAGTTATTTCAAGCATGGAATAATGTATTCCTCTCTTGACTAATTTAAACTTTATTCCAAACAAGAATTTTAAAATTGCTTTAAAATTTAGAATCAATTCCAAAACCAAATCAATTATTTTCTTAATGTTATTAAGATTAATACTTAATTTGATTCCTACATTTAAATTTTAGAAAACTTATTTCTAAAATTAAAAATAATTAGATTGAAATTAATTAATCGGACTCCTTTATTATTAACAAAAACATTTTCTTATAAGAATGTTATTTCTTAATTAAATGTATTTGTTTAAATTTGATTGAGATAAATTAAATTTATTATTTTATTTTCTTAGAGAATCATATTATTATATTTATTTTAAAAATATTTCTTTATTTCTAAAGAATATGTTTCTTTATTTATTAGAAATTTATTTTTCTTGATTAAAATTGGAAAACTATTTTCATTTATTAATTGAGAAAAATTAGCTTTCTTTAAAATTTTGAAATAGTTTTTAAATTTATTAACGAACAATTTTCTATTTAATTAAGAAATTAATCTCTAAATAAATAATGCAAAGGACTTTCTTAATTAAACTTGAAGTGTTTTATTTTATTTTGAAAGTAGAAACTAATTTTCTAACTAAGGATAATTAATTTATAATTATATTATAAACATTTTCTAATTGAATTCAAAATTTTCTAAATTATAGTAAGTAAAAAGATAAATTTATTGAAATAATTGTTTTCATTTAGTCTTATAAAATAAATCACTTTTAATTGCTAGATATACTCAATAGGGACAGAAAGTAATTATAGAATTTATAGAGGAATATCACTTTTATTAATAAAGATCATTTATTAACAGGAAAAATAGAAAAAAGGAACTAATCTGGAAAAGAAAAATAACTCGAGGTCAATTTGTTAACTTGTGAAAGTGTTAGATACCCTATTTTACCTACTCAAATAACTAAATCTCAAAAGGTATATAGATATGGAGAGTTTGAATTGAAATTACTTCAGGCATAAATTATTTAATTAAAAATAATGATAAATAAATAGAAATAAAATATGTGGTATAATGATATGTGCTTAATTGTTGATACATTTAATCCATGACACTTAGTGATTAATGCTTTAAAATGCTTAAGACATTCATCTTAATTCATATTTGGTTTTAGGTACAATTTGAAGCATAACAGCTAAAGTGAGTTGAAAGCACACTTGTTGAGCCGTCTTCTTGAGATTTACACTCAATTGTCTTCATGGAATTATAAGGAGAAGGATTAGAGCAAAGAGGAACAAGAAAATGCATAAAATAAAGAGTATGAATCTCACCATCAAGTCATGACAATGACTTTTAAGTCATGGTCGTAACTCTCATCTTATGCCCATGAAAATTAAGTCATGAGTGTGACACTCATCTCACACCCCTGCAAGGAAAGCTCAAGGTTATGAGCCTCAATGAGGCCTTTCACGGTTGTGAGTCATCAAGTCACGCCTGTGACTTTTATGATTTGGCACCCTAAAAACCTAGTTTTTAGTATAAATACAATGTTGTGACGATGGAAACTAATAGATATCATTTTGGGGTTTTGGGAACCACAAAGAGTTATATTTTTATAGACCATGGAGGCCATGGAAGGTTAAGCTTCTTAACACTGGTTCGGAGGTGAAATCGATGCCTAGAGTCATGATTAAGCATATCTTTCCATCATTTAATGTTGAAACTTTGTCTTTATGGATTATTATCATTGGCCTTTATTTATTGAGTTGGATATTATGTATAGATGATCTTAATGCATTCATTGGATTGTTTTATTACAAACCCATTTCTAGAATCTTTAATAAAATTTGTAATCGTTATGTTTGAGACTCGTTTGTAAATATTAACGACCTTGAATCATTAGGAACAATATAACTGAGGTCAGATAACTCGATCTTGTGAGGTTGCTACCTATATTGATCCATTTTCCATTCATTATACGACTACCCAATTAAATCTAGAGTGTATATTCTAGGTTATTCAGTAGTTAGGTTTAATTAAAGAGCTCGTTTTAATTATACACGACCTAAGGGAAAATCAGGATTAGCAAAAGTTGTTGTTAGTCTACAATCAATAGCTCTAGGAGAGGTGTGTAAGCATTATAATAATGAGATATTTTTAGTCATGTCCAGGTCAACATTGATCCAATAACCGAATTTTACATATATTCAACACTTTTATTACTTTTGACAGTTTTCTATAATTTGCTCTCATTAGTTTAAGTTTATTTTTTTAAAATCGCATCGACATAACACTACTTTTTATTTCCTTAACATTAATTATTTTCATTACAAAAATTAAGTAAACATTCCCTATGGATACGATCCTAACTCACCATAGCTATAAATTTTTAGTGCATAGAGTTATGTAAATTTTGCAATGCGCTAAACATACATTGTCAAATTTTGGTACCATTGTTAGGGAGTGTGATGCTTTAGTTTTCTTTTATATTTTAATTGGTGTTTTATGTATATATCTATTTATAATTGTTTCTTTTGGTTAGTTTTTTAATCTTTACACGTTTGTTATTGTTGGTATATGGTATTGACCAGATCTTTTTACAGAGAACTAATACTATTTCATTCAAAGATCGAAAGGACATTGCAAAGGTTACAAAGGGAAGTAAGAACAACTCTAGAAGTAGAACAAGAACTCAAATTTGAAGAAATAATGGCAACCTAAGAATACTAAGGGAGTTAGCTGCACCAGACTTAACCCAAAGACCCTTATGCATTACATTTCCTAATTTTGCTGAGCATATTACTTTTGAACTTAAGTCTATATTAATACTGTTGGATCATCTATAGCCCAGGTATTCACAATACGCAGCGGAATGGATCATACTACACAACAAGAAGTATAACAAAAAATTATAACACATATGAAATTACCTCTTGATGCAGATTGGTATTTGTTTCTTTTTCAGATTTGTCGACACTGTAATATGCGAATGTCCTCTACTGGTATCCACATGAGGATGAACGATCCAGATAGCGGCTAATGTGTGCTAGCACGTTCTAAAACCCTTTATGAACGCCGCACAATTTTTCTCTTAGAAGAAGAACAAATAACTAGGTCTAGGTGGCTAGGGTTTTCGTCTCTCATCTAATGAGACATAAGTTTCTCTATTTATAGAGAAAACCTAATCCCTATTCTTTTTTGAGAATAAGAACATCATAGTTCTGAAGCCATTAGAATTATTAAAGCCCAATAAGTTTCGGCCCATATTATATCTCATATAATAAAAGCCCGACATCTTAATTCAATCTAGCTCAATAAATATATCCACATATATTTATTCAATGCCTAATAAATTAGGCCCAAGAGAATAAGCCCAGATCACAT
>JAOTAX010000198.1:26361238-26375330 GCA_025629825.1 Erythroxylum guanchezii | reverse complement strand
GAATTTGACTAAGTTGATTTCTATCTTTCTAACGTTTTTAAAGTATGCGAATGTTTGATTATCGGAGTAAGAGGTTGGGTTCCAAAAATGGGTCCCAACAATTATTCTATTAAAATTGAACTTTAGCAAAATATAAAAAGATTAGTTCATATTATGTTTATTCTTTATGGAGAAGATAGTCGATCTCATAGATTAAAATATGAATATGTTTAATCAAACGTGTGAGTATTTATTAGAGAATAAGTTTATTAAATTAACCTGGTATGAGGATTCCATTTAAAATATTACTTGTATATCTATAAAAATTCTCATTGTAATGATTATATAAGCAATCATTTGACTTAGGATCTCTAAAGTATCTCATATAAGGGTTGTTATTTTTTACACTACTTATGACATTTCTATTTAAAGGTAGCTTAGTTAGTGGTCGCTAAATATAATATGAACCATATTAAGGTAGTTGAGTAATCAATATAAGAATTATTACTCTAAAGTGATTAGAAAAATGTTCCATTGTTCTTGAATGGTATTGATTCAAAAGATCCTTAATCAAAGAGGAATGAAACTTTGAAAAGAGTTTTCAAATGTGATTAATTGAATGAATTATTTATTATGAATAAGTAACATGGTTGGACTTAAATAGAGTAAACATTAATTCTATACTATATCTAACTAAGACATAATATGAAGAAATAATTGAGTTATATATAACAATTTTATACGAAAAAGTTAGTCAAAACTACTTTGACACTCCTACTATTTGACTGGTCATGATCTATTGCTAAACACCAATTTTAACATATGGATATAAATTTAATTAAATAATGAAATCTTAAATGTGATTTATAGTTTTATTTTATATCTATTGTCAATATATTTAGGAACCTAATAAGTCACACACATAAAACAACTGAAAATAGAAAAAGGAATTTTAATCAAGTTAGGACTTGATTATAAAGCTTAACAATTTGTATAATTAAATATGAGATACTTAACAAATAAAGACCAATATGAGATATAGATCTTATTTGAGCTCAATCAGCATTTAATTTGAATTATTTATAGTATGAATTAAATTTTAATTGAAATTAGAATTTTATTTGAATTAAATTACTAAAAGGTCCAAGTCTTATTATATATAAACTTAGACTCTAAAGAAGCTAACACTTCTTTCCTAGCCTTCTCTATACCACTTATAGAGTTCTTTCAATCTTTCATGTAGTTAATGTTAGAGGCCTAACACATGTATGACTACGGTGGTTATAATGAATTAATTTTAGGAACTGTCCAAAGGAAACTTTAAGAAAAGAATCATGCTACATAATATGATATGAAATTATGATTCATTTTTATTATGTTCATGCATTAATCATGTTATAAAATTTAAGTGATCTTAGTTTTTGACAATCAAATGACAAAGTTTCAATGTTATTCCACTGTGTGCAGAATTTGATCCCACCCCAATTTTTTAGTAGTTGAATGGCTTACTTAAGAGTGAATTGCATGATCTTTCTAAGATAGTGTAAAATCTATCATGAGAATTCATTAATCAGATTAATAAATTACGTAGTTATCTTGATTGGAAAAATATTTCAATTAATTGGACAAGAGTATAGATTTTGCTTAAGAAAAAATATAATTATAACTTAGTGATTCTTACCTATCCAAGGAACTATTGTTGTTCATTAAGTTAAAGTGAAGGCAAAACATAGGAAATTTCTTAGGGAATATCTTACCTTGATCTAGTTTATTCATATATTGTTTTATACTTGATCACTTTTTTGATGTGGTTATTTAAAATTATTTATTTATTTTCATCTATTCAATAGTATTTGATATTCTAGAAAATTAAGTTTATAATAAATTAGTAGTTAATAACTAGTCCTCCTGGGATGGACCTATACTCATTAGTTCCATATACTTACAATTAAAACATAACATACATTAAGTGTTTGGAATGAACTCTACATATAATAAGGAGACTTTAAAGATAAATAAAGGTTGAATAAGAAAAAATAACTATATAAAACATGAGATCTTTAAAGGAATTTGCCACACCAAATGCTCAAGGGATTATTTTGGGTATTATAAAGTCTAATATTAAAGTCAACAACTTTGAAATAAAACTTTCATTTCTCTCCATGGTATGATGGAATTAGTTTAGAGTTGTCCCCATTGAATATCTAAGTATACATCTCTCAATGTTCTTAAATTATTGCCACACACGAAAGTTTAATGATGTCTCACCAGATGCCATCAAATTAAGATTATTCCCTTTTGCAATAAGGTACAAGACAAGAGCATGACTAAAAACTTTGCCAACAAGATCCATGATAATATGGGATCAAATATCCTAGAATTTTCTTGCCAAGTTCTTTACTCTAGGAAAAATTGCTCAAATAAGAAATCAAATTACAACTTTTGCTTAAAGTGAAGGTAAATCACATTATGAAACGGGATTATATATATATATATATATATAAGGAAATATTAAGGTTATTCCCCCATCTAGGCTTAAGAAGTGGTTTATTAATCAGAAATTCTATAATGGAATGACCTATAACACTAAGATCTCAGTGGATGCTGCTATTAATGGTGCTATTATGAACAAGACCATGGACGATGCATATAACTTGATCGAGGATATGACTCAAAACGAATTACTAATAATCAAGTGAAAGATACATTGCAAATATGGTCCTATAAGTATGATATCAGCGCCCTAAATCTTCTTGTTGCTAAGGTTGATTGCTTTATCTTAGAAACTTGATCATATGATAGTGAATTGTGCGCAAAAATCTAACATTTCTCATAACGTATATGGATCTCTAGGAAATATAACTACTTATTGCCAATTAGGGAATTTATTTTTCCTAGATTCATCTATTGTATAGGTTAACTATGTCAATAACATAAATGAGAAGAACGACTCTTTCTTTAACACATATAATCCTTGGTAGAGAAATCATCGTAACTTCTCCTATATGCACAAATTTAATTATGTTGCTCAGAATGATGTTAAGTAGCCACCTGCTTTTCAATCAAGTTCCTCTAATCCACCCCTCCCCCTCCCCCCTTAAAAGTGCAATTTAGAGTCTCCACTTAAGAATATTCTATCAAACTAAGTAAAGCAAAATTAGGAATTCATTAAAGCAACTAGGTAGCTCACCTTTAAGTCTGACATTTTAGCAACCTATAACAAGATGTTTAAAGTCCAAATTGCTCAATAATTCAACTCTTCTATTAGAATACTTGGTCAACTTCTTAGCCACTGAGAACCTTAGAGAGTATTGTAAGGCTACGGTATTGAGGAGTGGTAAGTCATTAGAGGACCCTAAGCTGAGAGAGTTTGAGGACAAGAAAACGACGAGGATGACTTATCCAATAAGAAAAGTAGTACTAAAGAGGAGAAAATAAGGAACCCAAACCTGTTCTCGCTACACCTTGACCAACACATTCCTTTTACCTAAAGATTGGCTAAGATAAATTTGATAAATAGTTTGAAAATTTTCAGAATGTACTTTAAAAGTTGTATCATAATATCCCCTTCATAGATAATAAGAAACAAGTGTCTTTTATGTTAACTTTTAAAAGGGATATTATCTAAGAAAAGAAATTTTGAAGATTATAAAATTGTAGCTTTAAGTGAGGTGTGTATTAACATTATTCAAAATAAGTTGCCTCATAAACTTAAATATTCTGACAATTTCTCTATTACTTGTGTTATTGTTAATGTAAGCTTTAATTGTATGTTTATGTTATTTAAGGGCAAGTGTAAGTCTCATACCTTTATCCATTTGTAAGAATGTCAAGATGGGTGATCTAAAGCCTAACATTATTTCCTTATAATTGGTGGATCATTATATCAAGTATTCAGTAGGTATATTGGAGATTATACATATTAAGGTTGGTATGTTTTTCAATTTTGTTGATTTTTTTGTTTTAAAGATAGAGGAGGATATTCAAATCTCCATCATCCTTGGAGGTCTTCCTCATTTGAAAAACAAAAAGTTTTCCTTGAATATAAGTGATTAATTTACCTAATGTTATTAAGTATCCTTCTCTTAGATATTTTTGTTGCTAGATTGGCATGATTAATCAAATTGTAAGGGAGGAGCTAGCCACATTATTCAAGTGATCAGTTTGAAGAATGTTTAGTGACTCTAAGTGATGAGAGTGAAGATAAAGTCCTACAAAGAGAACTTATGCTCTTCTTTCCATTCTTAGGTATGAATTTCTTGGACCCAATTCTACTTATTATGTAATTTAAAGCAAGTCTAGGTGAAATTTAAACTAAAAAATTATTAAAAAATCCTTAGTTTGCTTCAAGATATCATATGATATACTATTGATGATATTAAAGCCATTAACCTATCTATTTGCATAAATTTAATATTTATGAAAGATGATTACAAACCCTTTTTTAAGCACCAAAGAAGGTTAAATCCGAACATAAAAGAAGTTTTTAAGAAAGAGGTACTTAAACTACTTGATGTTAGGATAATTTATCCTATCTCTAATAGTGAATGGGTTAGCCAAGTCCAAGTGAATCTTAAAAAAGGGGGATTGACTTTAATAAAGAATTAGAATAAAAAATTAATCTACACTATAATAGTCACCATTTGGAAAATGTGCATCTACTACAGAAAGTTAAATAAAGAAACTCAAAAAGATCATTTTCTCCATTCATTTATTTGTCATATATTTTAGAAGTTAGCAAATCACTCTTTTTTTGTTACATGGATTATTATTTTGGTTTCTTATAAATTCCTATCTATCTCAGTGGCTAAGAAAAGATTGATATCACACTAACAACATGATTAGAAGAGTAAAACAAACAATTAGCCATGGCATGAATGTTCATGGAATTCTCTAAAATAAACTACCCAGCCCCCACTACAGTTTTGTTTGGTAAATGATTGATAAGCTATTTTTTTGCGTATTAAGAAGTATTTGGCTCTTTGACCATGTTAAACCGCTCATAACAATGTTTGGTAATCAATTGATTAAGTTGGTGGATTGAATCCAATCTGCTGTTTTTGAAAACGCTCCTATGAGAAACATTTTGCTCCAACGGTTCAGAAATTAAGGGACTAAAAGACAATTGTGATCAAAAGTTATTACAAATTAGGACAGAGAAAGAGAGATAGAGATAGATAAGCATAAAGTGTTAATTCAATTTACTCGAAGTAAAAAAAACTCTATTTTATTCAAAAATTAAACTAAGTTGGAATTTTTTTCTTTAATAAAATTTTGTACTTCATATCATTATCATTATTTTAAAAAATTATTTCATTTTTAATTAAATAAAATAAGTATCATTGAATTTGGTATTGTGCAATACAAAAACCGCTACCAAATTATTTTATACTAACCAAAATTTTCTATAATGTTAGATTTTAGGTTGAGCTAGAAAATTTCAAGTTGCCTTAATTGTATTTATTAATACTTGGATTAAATTTTGTAATTAAGAAGAATTAAATCATTAAATTAAAAATATATTTTATATTTAAATATTTTTAAACATAAAAATATTTATGCAAATAGTTATTATGTCTAAAAAATTATTTTAATGATAATTTTAATAGATAAAATTATTAAAAATCTTTTTGTAGTTATAGTTATAAGGTAGAATAATTTTATTAAGGGATTCATATAATTAAAAATAAGTTTTATGCTCATTAACTACTACATTTTTCAGTTTAGTTTCTAACATTAATTTAAATAATTATTTTTAAATTTTGAACATAGACAAATAGGTTTTAATTTATTTAATTTTGATTTATTGACTGGATTAAATTGAAACGTAAGCATAAAATTGAAATTGAATAAGTATTCATTGATAGATCAAAATAGAATAATTTGTGCAATTTTTGTGTTACCTAACTATATTAGAAGAAACACAATTGACAACCCGACTTTTAACATCATCAATCAAGATCCTAAATTTATAACTCTAAATGTATTTGAAGATGTTGAAGTTAACTCTACACAAAAAGACGTTAAAGAAATGAGAACTTGAAAGATGACGACTATTCGTGATAATATTGCTTTGAGTTAAATGGCAGATAGACGTCATTCTTAGATTATAATAAACCTTTGCTTTAAATGCTGGTGTTGAAATCTTTTGTTCTATCTAAATTCTTATGAGAATATTGAAAAAAAAAACTAAGATATAATACTTATATTCTTATGAATTTTTTTTTAAGTCATGATCTTATAAGTCATTTTACACTTAAACAACTAATATTAAATAATTAATTTTACCAAATATTTTTAAATAAATAATTGATATTATCAGCTGATCAAAACAATTTTATTAATCCGCTTTCAGCTAATAATTAATGCAATCTGTTGATTGTCAAAGAATGCCTATATGAACTAATACACTAGACCATAGGAACCAGAACGAGCATGACTGTATTCTACTCAATCCTAACAGTATCAGCTTTGTCTGAGGCACTTGAAGATACTGTAATGTGATTCGATTTCGTCTTTCCCGTGTCCCATTTTCCAGCCCAAGCATACGAAACCAAAATTAAATCAACAGCAAGGCAAAAAAAATGCTTATTTAGCAGTCTTGTGACTTTCGAAGCTTGCTTGTATGTCCAAATCACATGGATTAAGGGACGAAAATTACGCTGTACAGAAAACTTGAACTAACAAACTCTTGCTGTAAATAGTTACTGACCACATTCAACTTGACAGCGAAAAAATAAATAGAAAATCTTTATGAAACAGACAGCCACAACTTTGCCATCACTTCCCATGCGATGTTTAGCACATGTATCCAAGACTTCCTTGCTAAAAAACAAAACATAGGTACAAAATTCAATACCAAAATCTGCACTCCGCCGTTGACATCGGTATCCAAGGTTGAAGCATTGATGCGTTAGCCCTAGTTTAATTTCCATGCTTAATTCAAGCAGTTCAACGAGACTGACTATGTGGTGATCAACATTGAAACCACTTGCCAATCCATTTATTCTAAATTTAATAGCTTTTTAAATGCACGAGGACTATGATTTATTCTGTGCTTTTACATGTTCGACAACGACTTACAGGTTACCATACCTTGCGCTTATGGATAAAGTTGTGATGATTGTCTACACAGGGCCACAGCAAAACTCCAAAATTTCGTACAGCGGCTCCCGTCACCAGCATGAATATCCTTTTGCCAACTCTCCTTAACTAGCAACGAACGCCCACCATATCTTTCTATCTTTGTCAACTTATCAACCGAGATCTAATCTTCGCGTACATGTCTTTTGGTTATAATATAATGATATAGTTATTTAAAGGTAATTTTATCTTATACAAATTCAAATGTAAATTATATATAAAATATTGATGAAATCATAATTATGATATTTATTGTTATTAGAGCATAAATTTATTTTATGAAATTGGAGACGAGAAGTTATACGGAGAATGATTTTAAAATTATATTGCAGTTCTCTTTAAATAGAGCTAGAGTCTAACAAAAATTCAAATACATTCCGTATTCTTCAATATGAACAACAACTCTCTAATCTGGAAAAAAAAAATCAACAACCTCCTAAAGAATAGGTCATAAAAACAAAAAATAATCCAAAAGATAAAGCTATCTTATTTCAATCTACAGATAGTTAGGAACGTTTTCAACACTCCTCCTTGTTTGCTTCTCAATTCTTCAAATCTGGCTTTTCAAATTACCTTTGTTAGGATACCTGCACTTTGATCATTGGTCCTACAATAGTAGACATATTTCACCTTCTCTCTGCACTTCCATTAAGAAAACAACTTAATCATAAAATGCTTAGTCCTACCATGAAAATAGAATTATTTGAGATTGTAATGGCAATTTGATTTTCAACAAAATTTTGAGTTGGCTAATTTTGCTCCACATATAAATCTACACGGATATTTCTGAGTCAAATTGCTTGATTTATAGTAGCAGTGGCTGCCACATATTTTGCCACAGCTATACTTTAAGCCACAACATCTTATTTCTTTGAACACCATGAAAACACCCCTGAGCCAAAGCTGAAATAATGACTTCTTGTACTCCTCATATCATCAACTGAACCTCCCCAATCATTATCAAAATATTCATAAAGTTTGAAATTCTGAAAGTAAGATAGTACCTTTGACATATCTTACAATTCTTTTCGTAGCTTAAAGATGCACTTCAATTACACAATCCATAAATCTTGAAAGCATACTTACTGCAAACATAATATCAGGCCTAGTTGCAATAAGATACATTAAGCAACCAATTAGGCTTCTATAATGATATTCATTCACCTTATCAACTCTACTATCTTTGTTCAACTTTTCCTTCTAGTTTATTGGAGTAGTAGTGCTTTTGCAATCCTCCATATGAAATTTTGTAAGTATTTCCACTGCATCCTTCCCTTGTATATGAAAATTCAATCTTTATCTTGCTTCACCTCCATTCCCAGGAAAAAAATTCATTAAGCCAAGGTCATTCATCTCAAATACATGGAGCATTTCAGCTTTAAACTCCTCTTATCCCTGTTGAGCAAGTTTTACCTATAATAAAACCATCAATTTTTGCAAGTATACGGAACATAAGTTTGTAGTATTAAAGGTATCGATCCCACTAAGAATAGCTAAAACTAAGTGAACATAACTTTGTCTAAGGTTTAAAAATATGATTTGAATGAAAGTGAATAATAAGAAATTAAAACAATCAAATAAAATTGAGCACTTAACCACTTAACAATTGAATTGTCATAATAAAACAAGGATGATCAAGATTGAAAGTCCATGACTCATTCTATTGTTATTTTGCTACCGTAACCACTTTTGATTCAATTAGGTGTTGATCCTAAATTTCTAAATGATTGATTACTTTCTCTCAGGACCTAATCATTTAAACCCCAATTAATTACCCCTAATTGATTACGAAATTCCATATTTTACAATCTCTTGATTCACAAAAACAACATAACGTTTTTAACTAGCTCTTAAGTGATCTATCGGATCATTGAGTTTTCACATAAGATCTCTCTTCTTATGATTATCAATTTGATATTTGCATGACTTATTAGGTTGTATTGAAATCAATAATGATCAAGTCACAAAATAACTCAAGAACAAATCCTAATTTGAAAATTAAAACATACTAAACATGTATTGCATCTTCAATCCTAGTTCATACATTAAGCTTAAAGAAAATAAGAAAAGGAAAGAATAAAGAATTTGATATGGATTGATCTGGAATGTTTGAACAATTGGAACTCTCCAATGTTCCCTTCTTGATCTTCTTTGCTTTGATCCCAGTTTGGCACAATGGTGGTTGCTCATTTTGGTCTCTTTATGCTCATTTATAGTAAATGTGTTTCTTAGGGTCAGTTTAGGGCTTACCTAGGTCACTTTGTTCTAAAAACGCCTGCCAAACATCAAAACAAATGGAAAATCCCATTTCTAGCAAGTGTTTGTCATGATCGTGACAAAGGTGTCACAATCATGATCCTGTATAAAATACCTTACGTCCTGACACTGACGAAGAGTCTTTTGTCATGACCGTGACACTCCATGCATGATCATGACCCTCCCTTTTAGCCCAAGCATGTTCCAGCCTCCTTCAACCTTCATTTATCTAGTTTGAATCACTAACAAACACATCAGAACACCTCAAAAACACAAGATTAAGATCCAAATTCATTATCTAAACCACATAACACTTAAAACATAAACAAAAAAATCACATTATCATAATTCTAAGCCTAAACATGCAATAATCATCTATTAAACACATATAAACACACTAAAACACCTATCAAAACATAACATACACTACACCTATCAATATGCCCACACTTGAACTTTTGCTTTTCCTCAAGAAAAAAAAAACACAAACTTAAACTTAAACTCAAACAAACCAAACATAAACACTTACATTCATACAACTTCAACTAATGAGAAAATGGCATTTAACTTCACGAAACCAATTCAACCGCAAAACAATAATCATTCAAGTTTTTCTAACATATTAACCTATGCAATTCATGACTAAGCACTTTGGATTACTAACCAAGATATTAACATCATATTCATTCTCCTAAAGCACTTGTACACATACATTGATAATTAGTAATCAACCAAAATTTGCAACTATCACTAAGTAATCTTTGATGAAAATTTTTGCTATTTTCAAATATCAGTAGGATTTATTTATTAAAACACCAATTTTTTAATTTGCTTTAACATTAAACTAATGTTTTGACTCAAAGGCAAACATTTTGTCATGAATATCCCCTAGTTACTCAATTTGGTCACGTTTTATTAATTAGCTTGGTTAGAATGTCATTCTAGCCTTTGGACTTGAAGACAAATATTTTTTCGTGAATGTCCCCAATTACTCTGCTATATCATATTCTTAACTACCTACTAGCTTTATTCATAACCCGAAGGCAGGTAGAATAGTTATTTACTCAAGATACACATTTTTTATTACATTTCATATAGCCTACCTCATTTTTTTTAGCTAATCATCCTCATGAAACACTAATAATGATATTAATACATTCAATTGACTTATAATTATAATTGTATGTGAAAAAATTTCCTAAGGTGAATGAACTGACGTCATATCCTAATTAACATGCATATTTAACCAAAGACAATTAGAACACAAATTTCATAAGCTAATATGCCTTTACAACTACATCGACTATGTTCAAAGGTAAACTACTTCCATCAAGTTATTTCCATTCACACATTCACACAATTCACACGTATACTTACATCATGTCAAGCTAAAAAAAGAAAACTAACAATATGGTATACATATATTCACACTCATAATGAAAAAATACAAACCTTCCCACACTTGGATAACACATTGCCCTCAGTATGAAGGAGCAAACACCATATAAAAGACCTAAAATTGACAAGAAAAATAAAAAGAAAGGTTAAAGCACAAAACATGTTACGCCGAGGGAGGCATTGACAATGTTAGAGATAGGATTTGAACAACTTGAGCAGCGAATTATTTGTATACCCTCTTTGTGTCATAGCGCTATCGTCATTATTCTTACGCCATCTCCTTCAACAATTTGTTATTGTCCAAAACTAGCTTGAGGAACTTCTCCCAGCCTTCCTTAACTTATGATCACTCAAAAAGAATAAGAAAATTAACAACCCAAACCATTCCAAATTATTATAATTAAAAACTTAATTCTAGAATTCAAAACAACCCTAACTACACAAAATTTGCAATCTAACTACCGAACTTGCCAAGATATGGTCATTAGCTTGACCTTACATCCTTCAAAACTCTACCGAGATCAATTATGAGTGGCTTGCTTTTACCCTTTTTGGTTAAGATTAGTTTAGTAGCTTGTAAATAAGCTACACGTTGTAAGATATTACAAAAGGCATGATCAATCAAATTAAAAAATTGAAGTAATTTTAATAATACCCTTCTTGATAACAAACTTTCAATATAATCCAGAATGATAAAATCTCTTGAATCTTTAGTGGAATCAAACATTTTATGTTGTAGGAAAGTGAATTGTTCATCTTCTTTTGCAATCACCCTCGTCCACTCTTCTGTTTCAACTTCCAGAACAAGGACTTCTAAATATTCATCAAACTCTATATCCCTTTTCGTTTGTTCCTCATAACTTACTTCTTTAAAGCATCCCTTCTCTTGTGCTTTGATATACTCATCCATATGTCTATTTTCATACAAGAGCTGCTTTCTTGCGAATGTTTCAAGTCTTTTTCATACTAAAGTCCATATACTTATGACCAATTTGAAGAAGCAATTTGCCTTTATCAATGCTTTCTAGTGTTCATGAAGGTTCACGTCCAAGAATTAGTGGACATTTTTTATCCTCTTCGAAATCTAATATGAATAAATCTACAAGAATAATGAACTTGTCCACCTTTACAATAACATCCTCCATCATGCCAAATGGTTTTTTAATGGATCAATCCACCAACTGAATACATATCAAAGTTCACTTCATGTCGCCAGGTCCCAATTTCCCAAAGGTCAACAAAGGCATATGATTTATATGTGCACCTAAGTTGCATGAACAGTTTGCAAATTCTAACTCACCAACCACACAGGGTATTGTAAAGCTTCTAGGATTTTTCAGCTTAGAAGGCATATGACTGGTGATAATAGAGCTACAACTTTTGGTTAGTGCTACCGTTTGATTCTCTTCTCATGTCCACTTCTTTGTTGATATGTCTTTAAGGAACTTTACGCCCTTGGGCATATGTTCCAATGCCTCCACAAAAGATAGGTTAATTTGCAAAGCATTCAACTTCTCCATGAACTTTGCAAAATGTGTATCCAGTTTGTTCTTTATTAATAGTTGGGAAAATGGAATCTTCAGTGGAAAAGGGGAAGGGGAAACATAAGGAGGGTACTCACTCGTATCTATATCCTTTTCCTTCTTTTCTTGATCTTCTTCTAGGTGGATTTTAGATTGTTTCCCCGTTGGTTGCTCTAATTCTTTCCCACTTATGAGTGTGATTGCTTTAAGTTGCTCCCTTAGGCTTGCTTCAGTATTGCTCGAGATACTCCCTACACTTCTTGTTCTCAATGCATTCGCCAGTTGACTCTTTTAGACCTTTAAGTTGTGAATGGAAGAGGCATGGTTTTTAGTGACTTGCTCAAACTTCTCTTCCAACCTTTTCTGGGCATCATCCATGCTTATAATATTCCCTTCTAGTCTTTTATGAGTTTCATCCATGTTTATAAGCTTGTCTATAATCTTCTTAAATTTAAAGTTAGTAGAATTGGATTTCTCTTTTTGAAATCCAAGTGACCCTTGATTTCGGAATTGGCTTCCTGCTTTGTTCGACCAAGAAAATTTTGGTTGGTTCTTCCACCTAGGATTATAAGTGTTAGAATAAGGATTGTTTCCTCCTTCTCAACCAAACTGTGCTCCCATATACTTTAGTTGCTCTGTTTCACTCTTTTGCATCAAGAAGCAATCAACGGTATTGTGGTTATCTTGTCCATGTAATCCACACATACGTTGAATTGCATTAACTGGAGCTAATGAAGAGGCTCTCATCCTATTGAGCTATCTAGTTAAATTTTCAATCTTGTCTTGCATTTTTGTTATCAAATCAATAGCAATGGCTCCTTTCTAATCACAGAAGGTCGTTTGTTGTCTACTTCTGATTAATGTCCAAAAAGATTTATTGCTCGTTATCTCTTTTAGCAATTCCTTCACTTTCTCAACTATTTTTCTCATTAAAGATCCTCTAAATGCAGCATCAATGGTGTCCCTTGTGGGTGGATTAACTCCATTGTAAAAGGTTTGCAATAGGAATTCTTTGAGTAAGTTATGGTGAGGACATCTCCTTTACAAATCCTTATAACATTCCTACGCTTCATAAAGTGACTCCCCAATACTTTGTTAGAAATTTTTAATCTCCTTTATTAACTTTGTTATCTTTATAAGAGGGAAGTATGTGTCTAAAAAATGCAAACACAAGCTACTCCTAAGTTGTTGTTGGGACGCGTTTCCGGAATCCAACTCTTAACAAAACGAATCTTACCTTAACTATTATCGGAAAATCGAAAGCAAATAAATCAAAAGCAGAAAACGGAAAACGAAACAAAAGAACGAAAACGGAAACGAAGGGGAAATCACAAAGCGAAATGAACGGATCGCAAAACAAACGAAGCGGAAGAAATCAAAGCGAATGCAAAACCGAAACCGAAAATCGAAGAATCGGATTACAAATTTCGAAACCAAACGAATCTAATTTCGAAGCGAAGACGAAGCGAACAAATGGTTCATTAGAACCAAAACTAATGTCCTAAACAAACGAACGAGTTGGAAAGCGGAATAAATCGAACAAATCGAACGCGGATCCGACATCCGAAATCGTGTATCTTATAAAAATTCCTCGCTTTGGAATCCTTACGACAATACCAATCCGAAATTCCGGTATAATTTTTTTTTCGTTCTTTCTTTGTCATTCTTTTCAATCTCATTCAAAAAAGACAATATCCAAACAATTTCCCTTTTTGCAAATTCATCTTCATATAACACTCAATTCATAAAATTCTTCTTAATCATGCAATATATCAAAAATTCCATCTTTTAAC
>JAOTAX010000198.1:26350037-26361138 GCA_025629825.1 Erythroxylum guanchezii | reverse complement strand
CTTACCCTATGAACATTTTCAAAACACAAAGCAAAATACACTAACTTCGAAAAATCATAACTTTCACTCCCGATATCAAAAAATATCAAACTTTATGGCTACGGAAAGCTCTCGACAGAAGCTACAAGTCTCAAGAAGATTATTTCCTCAATTTTTGCAAGTATACAGATCGTAAGTTTGTATTATTAAAGGTATTGATCCCACAAGGAAATAGGTAAAACTAAATGAACCTAACTTTGTCTAAGGTTTAAAAATATGATTTGAATGAAAGTAAATAATAAGAAATTAAGACAATCAAATAAAATTAAGCAATTAACCACTTAATAATTGAACTGTCACAATAAAACAAGGATGATAAAGATTGAAAGTCTAGGATTCATTCTATCGCTATTTTACTCACTTAACCACTTTTGATTTAATTAGGAGTCGATCTTAGGTTTTTGAACTGTTGATTACTCTCTCCTAAGACCTAATTATTTAACCCCATTAAATTACCCATAATCGATTATGAAATTCTAGATTTTGCAATCTCTCAATTCACAAAAACAGCTTAACGTTTTCAACTAGTTCTTAAATGATTTATCAGATAGTTGAGTTTTCACACAAGATCTCTCTTCAAATGATTATCAATTTGATATTTGCGTGACTTATTAATTTGTTAACTCTCGTTACCCAACCTAATCAAATTACTTTCGACTCACTCTTTTGATTTCTTGTCAAAGTATTAGCTAGCATACCCAAATACCATAACACCATAACATTTTATTGAAGTCAATAATGATCAAGTCACAAAATAACTCAAGAACAAATCCTAATCTGAAAATTAAAACATAATAAATGTGTATAGCATCTTCAATCCTAGTTCATACAAGAAGCTTAAAGAAAATAAACAAAGAAAAGAATAAAGAACTAGAAGTGGATTGATATGGAAATGTTAGAATGGCTATGCTCCCTTCTAGCCTTGTATTTATTTATAGAACCATCTGCACTAAGTTTGGTTCTATAGAGCCATTTAACCCCTATCGGCTTTTTGTGTTGTGGTATATCCACCAACTCCCATTTGTCATATTTTTTCAATCATCCTAAGCTCTTCTTTCATAGCATTTGTCCATTTGTCATCCTTTTTAGCTTCATTGAATTTTATAGATACTAGGACAACAACATTGCTTCTTTCATAAATCTCAAATAAGGGCCTTGTATCTCTTATTATTATGTCATCTACAACATCATCAAAGTGTTCTGGAACTTCGTGAAATTGCTTTTTCATTGGCTTTTCCCATCTCCATTGTTTGTCCTCTATGAATTTGATATCTCTACTTATAAGAATTTATTTTCATTGTTGAAAAATTCTATAAGCTTTGGAAGTGTTGTTGTACCTATCGAAAACACCTAGTTCATCCTTTTCACTAAGTTTGTCACTCGTAACATGAGGTATATAAGAAGAACAAACACAACAAAAATTTTAAGGTTTTGTAAATCTAGCTTGTAACCAAACCAGGCTTCAAATGGAGTTTTTTTTAGATAAAAGCCTGGTTGGCAACTTATTTAGTAAAAATACAGTAGTGATTGTATCCTTTGCCCACAGTTTCTTTAGTAGCTCGTTTTCATATAGTGTACACCCTGTCATTCCCACTTTTTTATTATTTGATCTTATTGTATGTAACCCTGTAAATACTTTGATTTTCCACAAAGGCTTTGTATTTCCATAAAATATTAGCAAGCTCAAAGTTGTATTTGAAGAAATAAATCCAGAAAAATCTAGTGAAATAATCTATAAACATAATTTATTATTTATTACCATTTAATAATGATATTTTTTGAGGTCCTCCATCGTCTGTGTGCACCAGCTGTAACTTATGTTTTACTCTCTATGTTATTTAAAGGTTGCTTTCTATATTGAGAAGTCACACAATCAACTAAATTTTCTTTAAGAAATGAAACACCTCTCACCAAGCATGTTTATGCATGTAAAGAAGTCCAACATGGTGGAAATGTCCAAGCCTCTTTTGCCATAATTCAGCATTGCTCACAATGCTTGAAAATTTTATTTACTCATCCTCCATTAAAGCATAGCTTTTAGCTCTCATTTTCACCTTAAATGCATCTCTGACTTTCACATCTTTGATTAAGCATCATATGTCTTCAAATATAACTGTGAAACTTTTTGCAACTAGTTATGCTACACTAAGCATATTTGGGTCAATGTTAGGCATATATAAAACATTTATGATATGCTTCAAACCTATCAAACTCTCAATATCTACAGTTCCTTTTCCCTTGACTGAGATAAAATTACCATTTCTAATTTTCACCTTGGAAATAATAGTTTAATCAAGCTCTTTAAAGAGGTTCTGGTCATTGGTCATATGGTTTGTGCAGCCGCTATCTATCAGCCTAGAATTACTAGAATTGTTACTTGTAGCAAAGCATATTGCAACAAAGAGTTGCTCCTCTTGGTTTTGCTCTATAAACACCTTTTCTCATCAGGTTAAGACTTGTAGATCTGTTCCATATGCCCCATATTACCACACTTTTTGCATTTGACATCAAGCCTTTGCCAACATTTTCTTTAAGGGCGATTTATCTTTTTGCAATTGGGACGAGGTGGAAAAACCTTATGTTGCTGCTTGTTAGAGTCTTCAAGTTTTTTATGTTTTTTCCTCTCGTTATTCTTGTTATCTTTGCATCCTCCTAAGTTTTGTGCTTTTATATGAATGCATCTTGTACTGCCTCATCATTCTTCTCTGCTCTAATGCCTATAAAGCATTTACTAATTCTCCCAAAGAGATGCTTGAAAAATCTTTAGATTCTTCTAATGAAGAAATTTTGGATTCATATTTTTCAGGTACAGTGACAAGAATTTTTTGTAAAATTCTTTCATTAAGAAAATCCTTGCCAAAACGTTGTACCTTATAAACAATGCTTAGCAACCTGTTAGTATGGCCTTTAACAGTTTATGTCTCCTTTATGGTTTGCATCTCAAATTCTTTGATCAAGTTGAGCACTTACATGCCTTTGATTCTTTCATTGCCTTAATATTCAGATTTGAGATAATCCCAAATATCTTTAGCAGATTGTAGATTCATAATTATTATAAAACTAACACTCGACATAGCTGAAAAAAGACAACCTTTTGCCTTGGACGTCTTTGTCTTTCTCTCTTTGTGATTCTTTAGTTGAGCCATTATAGGATTTTCGAATAATTGAAACATTTTATAGTCTTCTTCTACAATCTCCCAAAGATCCATAGCTTCAAGATGAATAGTCATCTTCATAGCCTATGCTTCATAGTTGTCACCATCAAAAACTAGTGGTGCAACAGTTGTGGATATATTTTCAACCTCCATTATGGTTTCACTCAACTCATAAATCCCTCAAGATGAAAGCTCTGATACCAATTTGTTGTTATTAGAGAAAAAAATATTTTATGAAATTGGAGACAAGAAGTTATATGGAGGATGATTTCAAACTTCTATTACAAAGCTCTTTAAATAAAGCTAGAGTCTAACAAAACCTCAAATAAATTCCTTACTCTTAGGCATGAATAACAACTCCCTAATCTTTCAAAAAAAAAACAAAATGAACAACCTCCTAAAGACTAGGTCACAAAAACAAAAACAAAATTATCCAAAAGATAAAGTCATCCTAATCCAATCTACAGATATTTTGGCACGTTTTCAACAATATTCATATAATATTTATATGTTATTCATAAATTGTTCCTATTCATTATTATATTGAAATTGAACATTAGTAAAATGTAAAAAGATTAATTCATGTTATGTTTATTCTTTGTGGAGAAAATAGTTGATATCATATATTAAAGTATGAAGATGCTTAATCAAACATGTGAGTGCTTTACTAAACTAACCTGATATGAGAATTCCATTTAGAATATTACTTGTATATCTATTAAAATTCTCATTGTGATGATTGTTTAAGTGATCCCTTGACTTAAGATCTCTAAAGTATCTCATATAAGGGTTGTTATTTTTTATACTACTTAGACATGTTTTATTCAAAGGTAGCTTAGTTGGTACTCATTGAATATAATATGAACTATATGGAAGTAATTGAGTAATCAATATAGGAATCATTACTCTAAAGTGATTATAAAAAATGTTTTATTGTTCTCGAATAGTGTTGATTCAAAAGGTCATTGACCAAAGAGGAATGAGACTTTGAAAAGTGTTTTCAAATGTCATTAATTAAATTAATTATTAATTATGGATAATTAACATGATTGGACTTAAATGGACTAAAACTATATGCTCTATCTAACTAGGACATAATATGATGAAAAAATTGAGTTATATGTGACAATCTTATACAAAAAAGTTAGTCAAAACTACTTTGACATTCCTACTATTTGACTGGTCATGATCTATTGCTAAACATCAATTTTAATCTACGGATATAAACTTAATTAAAGAATGAAAGATAAATTAAAGGTGTTTAATTTATCTAATATTAAATATTATTTATAGTTATAATTTATATCCATTAACAATATATTTAAGAACCTAATAAGGCACACATATAAAACGAATGAAAAAAGAAAAAGGATATTTTTATCAAGATAGACATGATTATAAAATCTGAGAAACTTTATAATTAAATATATGATATTTAATAAATAAAGACCAATATGAGATACTAAATCTTATTTGGGCTCAATCAATATTTAATTTGAATTAGTTGTAGTTCAAATTGAAATTAGAAATTTATTTGAATTAAATTACTAAAAGTTCTAAGCCCTATTATATATTTACTTACACTCTATAGGACATAATACTTCTTTCTTATCCCTCTCTGTACCACTTATAGAGTTCTTTCTACACGTTCATATAGATACTGTTAGAGCCCTGACATATGTACGATTACAGTGGTTATAATGAATTAATTTCACGAACTGTCCAAAATAAACTTTAAGAAAAGAATCATGCTACCATGCTATATAATATGGTATGAACTTATGATCTATGTTTTATTGTGTTCATGTGTTAATCATGTTATAAACTTTAAGTAATCTTAGTTTTTGAAAATCAAACAAAAAATTTTCCTTGTTATTCTACTATGCGCAGAATTAGATCCCATTTTAATTTTTTAGTAGTTGAATGGCATACTCAAGAGAGAATTGTGTGATCTTTCTAAGCTAGGGTAAAACTTATCGTGAGAATTCATTAATTAGATTAATAAATTCTTTAGTTATCTTGACTAGAAAATGATTTCAATTAACTTGATAAGAATTTAGATTTTTCTTAAGAAAGAATATAATTATAACTTAGTAATTCTTGCCTATCTAAGGAACTATTATTGTTCACTAAATTGAACTGCAGGAAAAATAAAGGAAAGTTCTTAGGGAATATCTTACCTAGATATAGTTTATTCATAGATTGTTTTATACTTGATCACTTTTCAATTTGTTTATTTAAAATTATTCATTAATTTTCATCTATTCAATAGTATTTGATATTCTAGATAATTAAGTTTATAATAAATTAGAAATTAGCAACTAGTCCTCGTGGGATGGACCTATACTCACTAGTGCCAGTTATAGTTATGCCATATGCTTTCAATTAAAACATAACATACATTAAGTTTTTGGCATTATTACCAAGGATTAGGCTAATACTAATTTAATTTATAAATTAATTAGATTGGACTTTTTATTTTCCTTTATTTTATTAGCAATAGCTAAGTTTTCTCTATTATATCTCTTTTGCACTTAACTTCTTATTTATTACAAACAAACAAAATTTGTGAATCTTGTTGAACCAAACCTTAATATGGATTGAATGCTATATATAAGAAGGAGACTTTAGAGATAAATAGAGGTTGAATAAGCAAAAATAACTTTATAAAACATGAGATCTTAAAGGATTTTGTCACACAAAGTGTTTAAGGGATTAGTTCGAGTATTACAAGGTCTAATATTGAAGCCAAAAACTTTGAGTTAAACCTTCTTTTATCTCCATTGTATAATAGAATTAGTTTGGAGTTCTCCCCATTGAAGATCCAAGTATACATCTCTCTATTTTCTTGAAGTATTGTCACACACTAAAGCTTAATGGTGTCTCACCAGAAGCCATCAAATTAAGACAATTCCCTTTTTCAAAATGGGGCAAAACAAGAGCATAGCTACGAACCTTTCCAATAAGATCCATGACAACATGGGTTCAACTATCTTAAAATTTTCCTACCAAGTACTTTACTCTAGGAAAAAATGGTCAAATTAGAAATTAGATTAGAACTTTTGCTTAAAGGGATGGTGAACCACTTTACAAAATGGGATAGGTATAAGGAAATATTAATGTTATGCCCCTATCATAGGCTTAAAAAGTGTTTTATTGATAAGAAATTCTATAACAAAATGACTTATAACACTAAGATCTCAATGGATGCTATTATTGATGGTTTTATTATGAACAAGATCATGGATGATGCCTATAACTTGAATGAGAACATGAATCAAAACCATTACTAATGATCAAATGAAAGATTCATTCCAAAGATGGTACTAGGTAAGTATGATATCAATGCCCTTAATCTTCTTATTGCTAAGTTTGACAGCTTTATCTTTCAAATTTGATCATATACAATAGTGAATTATGTGCAAAAATCTAATATTTCTTATGACGTATGCGGATCTCTGGGAACTATAACTACCAATTATCAACTAGGAAATTTATTTTTCCAAAATTCGTCTATTTTGTAGGTTAATTATGTCGATAGCATAAATCAAAAGAATGAATCTTTCTTTAACACATATAATCCTTGGTAGAGAAATCATCTTAACTTCTCCTATCTGCACAAATTTAATAATGTTCCTCAAAAAAATGCTCGGAACTTAAAAGTGCAATTTAGAGTCTTTACTTAAGAATAGTTCTAGCAAACTAAGTAAAGCAAAATGAGGAATTCACTAAAGTAATTAGGTAGCTCGTCTTTAAGGATGACTCTTTAGCAACCTATAACAAGATGTTCAAAGTCCAAATTGCTCAACAAGCCAACTCTTCTATTAGACCACTTGATCAACTTCTTAGCCAACCTAAGAACCTTAGAGAGTATTGCAAGGCTATGGTATTGAGGAGTTGATAAAGGACCCTAAGGTGAGAGAGTTTGAGGACAAGAAAACAATGAGGATGAGTTAACCAATAAGAAAAGTGGTACTGAAGAGAAGAAAAGAGAAGAAAATAAGGAACAAATATGTTCTCCCTACACCTTATAAGCCACACATTCCTTCTACCTAAAGATTGGCTAAAATAAATTTAATAAACAGTGTGAAAAAATTTTAGAATGCACTTTAAAAGTTTTATATTGATATCCCCTTCATAGATAATTAAAAAAAACAAGTGCCCTCCTATGTTAATTTTTAAAGGGGATATTATTTAATAAAAGAAAGTTTGAAGATTATAAAATTGTAGCTTTAAGTAAGGAGTTTATTAACATAATTCAAAATAAGTTGCCTTATAAACTTAAATATTCTGAAGATTTCTCTATTCCTTGTGTTATTGTTGATGTAAGCTTTAATTGTATGTTTATGTTATCTAAGGGCAATTGTAAGTCTCATACATACCTTTATCCATTTCTAAAAAGCTCAAGATGGGTGATCTAAAGCCACCATTATTTCCTTATAATTAGTGGGTCGTTATATCAAGTATTCAGTAAGTATGTTGGAGAATATACCTATCAAGGTTGGTATGTTTTTTGATTGTGTTGATTTTGTTGTTTTAAAGATAGAGGAGGATATTCAAATCTCCATCATCCTTGGAAGGCCTTTCCTAATATGAAAAATGAAAAGCTTTCCTTAAGTATTAGTGATTAATTTACATGTTATTATTAAGTGTTTACCAAATGTTATTAAGTATCCTTCTTTTAGAGATTTTTGTTGTAGGAGTGGCATGATTAATTAGGTGGTAAGGGAGAAGCTAGCTATATAATTAAATGAATCTGTTTAAAGAATGTTTAGTGAATAATGGCTCTCTAAATGATGAGAGTGAAGATGAAGTCCCACAGATAGAACTTACGCGCTTCTTTCCATTCCCAAGTATGAATTTCTTAGACCGAATTCTACTTGTCCTGTAATTTAAAGCAAGTCTAATTGAAATTAAAACTAAAAAATTACTAAAAGTCCTTAGATTGCTTTAAGATATCATATGACGTACTATTGATGACATTAAAGGCATTAACCTATCCATTTGCATACATGTAATATTTATGAAAGCTTATTACAAGTTGTCTATTAAACACCAAAGAAGGTTAAATTCCAGCATTAAAGAAGTTGCTAACAAGAGGTACTTAAACTACTTGATGTTGAGATAATCTATCATATCTCTAATGGTGAATGGGTTAGTTAAGTCCAAGTGAATCTTAAGAAAGGGGGAGTGACTTTAATAAATAATTAGAATAAAAAATTAGTCTGCATTATAATAGTCACCAGTTGGAAAATGTACATTGAAAATAGAAAGTTAAATAAAGAAACTCAAAATGATCATTTTCTCCATCCCTTCTTTGGTCAAATGTTTGAGAAGTTAGCAAATCACTCTTATTTATGTTGCCTGAATTATTATTTTTGTTTCTTATAAATTATTATTTATCTTAGTGACTTAGAAAAGATCACATCTATATGCCCTTATAACAACTCTGCCTATTGAAGAATGCCCTTTGGTATTTATAATGCCCCTATTACTTCTTAATTTAATTTTATTTAGAATAATATATGTGTTTATGGACGATTTCTTCATATATGACACTAATTTTGATGAATGCGAAACTAATATGTCCAAAATTTTACAACGAAGCAAAGAAGTTAACCAAGTTTTAAATTGGGAGAAATGCCATTTTGTATTAAGGAAAGATATTGATTTAGGAAACTTGGTATTCAAGCAAAGAAGTGAGGATGATAGGGCAAAAGTTAATGTAATTGAGAAGATACTACCACTGCCACTGTCAAGGACATGACGGGTTTTTTTAAGCCATGCTAGCTTCTACCAGTGTTTTACAAAAAATTACTCTAAAATTGTTAAACCTTTAACTAACCTACTTCTTAAGGATCTTACTTTCAATTTTAACTAAGTTAAAAGAGGAGCTTCTGCCTATTGAAATTATACACCCCCTCTCGATTGGAACCTCCCTTTTGAGGTTTTGTGTGATGCAAATGATTATATAGTATAAGGAGTTTTGAGACAAAGGAAGAATAAGAACATACATGTTTACTAAGCAAATCAAATGTTGGAGGAGGCTTAATTAAATTATTATGCTACCAAGAATCAGCTATTAGTTATTTCTTTTATCATTAATAATTTTAGGTCGTACCTGGTAGGGTTGAAGATTATTGTTTATAATAATCATTCAGCCATCCAATATCTTTTGAATAAAAAGCAAGCCAGACCAAGATTGATTCGATAGATCCTTCTTCTTAAAGAATTTAATTTATAGATTTAGAATAAGAAGGATAAGAATTTTAGTTGTTGATCAACTTTTTAAATTAAGGCAAAAGTTGGAAGAGAATAGACAAGATGAGCAACCCATAGATGATTCCTTCCTAGATGACCAATTGTTTATCATCTCAATGTTAGAAACTCTATGCTATGCCAACTTTGTGAATTTCCTTGTATACGAAATTCTACCATCTGATTTGAGCTCCAATGATAGAAGTTCTTCTCGGATGTGAATCATTATTAATAGGATGAGCACTTACCATTCAAACAGTCTGTTATATAATTTTCAAAAGTTATGCTCTCGAAGATGCAGTGGAGATTATAATCTTTCACTGCCTGCTTTATCTTATGGTGGCCGTACTAGTACATCAAAAATAGCCCCCAAGATTCTTCATGTGGGATTTTATTGGTCTATCCTCTTTAAATTAACAATTTATTATAATTATCTTAAATTGATAATTTGAGTTGGATTATATTGATTCTGTTGAGTTTAACAGTTAGATTAGCTTATCATATTAATAATATTTTATTGGCCCACTTGTGATTTTCATGTCTTATGTATTTTACCGTTATTTTTTAATGAAATTCTAAAGGAAGGATTTTATAGAAAATTTAAAATCGTAAAGAAATTTTTTCAAAATATGACTCAAGCCATAGGAGTACTTATGTCTTTTATCCATTAATTTATAAAAAAATAAAACAATCAGAAGCTCCTACATTGTCCAAGAAAGAGAATTAGTAATTAAATTAAACATAATAAAAATAATATTAGCAATTTTGTGAAATGGAAAAATTGGAATACAAATATTTCAATTCAATAAAATTAGCAAATCTATAAAAATAAAGAAAATTGGAGTAACAAATCTTTTCTTGAATAGAAATTATACAAAACATTGAACAACATGAAGCTCCTACATTTTCCAAGATTGAAAATTAGTCATTCAATAGAACATGATAGAAAAATAATAATGGGAAATCAATGAAATAAAGAAAAATAGGCATAACAAATCCTTCCTGGAATTGAAATAATGCAAAACCACAACAAACCAAAAGCTTTATATATATACCCATGACTCTCACCCAACTTGAACATATATATACAAGAAAAAAAGTGTCACTACTATCATTAAAATCATGCACTTGCCTGCTACGTGTGTTGAGATCCCACTAACAACATAATTAGACAATTAAAACAAACAATTAACCATTGTAGATGTTACAAAGGTTTTCCTTCACGCATCAACCTATCCGCTAGCTGCGTCAATCCCATTGCACAGCAATCTCACTAAGGTCTGTTAAAGTAAGATTCAGCCTTTCCTCATGACCATCGACCAACCTACCTGTTCTTAAACACCTCACGACCCTCACAGTGTTTCAGTCTCACACTCTTGCAAGAATACTACAAAAGAACTAAATATTCATGGAAACAATAAGAATAAGAAAGAGATACGGCAAATGCCAACCTTTATTACTTCCCTCAAAGTATACAAAGTGTTGGGACCGAAACCCAACTGCTCAAACTAAACCAGAACACTTATACTCTTGCTCAAATCATACAACGGAAACAAATCAAAAGCATAGTCGAAAGGCGGATGAAAGCGAAAGAACGGAAATCGCAGCGCGAAAATGGGCCAAAAGCAAACGAAAAACAAATCGGATCA